>JASEVX010000304.1:0-200771 GCA_031761405.1 Serripes groenlandicus | reverse complement strand
CTGACTGCCCCGTAAATGCAACGTTAAAAACGCCAGACATTCTCATTTTTGAACAACCTCAATTAGAAAAACCTCCAACCATAAAACTTCTGATATCTATTAAATCTGGAACACATTATTTGGAAAAACAACTTATAATGGAAATGCTTTCTAGGGTTCCCTATCAAAGCATTATTTGGCCCTAGAAATTAATTCTACTACAGGCCATATTTTCCAAGTATCTGAAAACCCTTTGGATAAATCCAGGAAAATTTACATTAAGCAAAAAAAGTACCATTTTTGTACCAGTCAATTTCCACCACAATTTAATGCTGATTTATTTATAGAAATGCTTGTGGACATTACAAAAATACTGGAAAGCCAGAACCAATAGTCAGGGGTTGACACTAACCTTTTTTTCTGGGATTGACACTAACCTTTTTTTTTTCTGGGATATGGGGATATAGTCACTGCATTTTAAGGTTTTTTTCAGCATTTTCATTTAGATACTATATTTTGGTTTATTTTTTAATTACCATTTCCAAATTATAGACGCCTTTTGAAGACATTGTTCCGAAAGGAGAAAGTGATCAAAACAAGCAATTTCGCCATTTGCCACAATGTTTTCAACTCTATTTACGAATTTAACCCTTTCCCATCTGCAGACGATGCAAATAGCAGCAGACGACTTTTGAAAACTTTGTGGCCAAAGGTGAAATTGCTCATGATGATGGTGCCATTAAATATCTAACAACCATGCCAGTAAAGGCTGCCAAGTATTTGATTAGTTGGACAAATATATGTCAACAGTGTAGACTGAGATCAGCCTGCGCATTCGCATAGTTTGATCAGGGTCTACAGTGTTTGCTGAGCCAGAGTTCACATAGCATTCCTGCTTTTGGTAAAGGTGTGTTGACCTTGATCAAACACGGTACCGTAGCTGATCTACAGTACCTGGCCAAAAGTAATGTCGCACCTGACATTTTGCCATAAAATTTAGTGTATTTCCACCAATTTTGAAAATGTCATTATACAATAACAGAGGGTAGAACTGGAATTAGTCACCAATCATCGTTTAATGACATTTTCAAAATTGGTGGAAATACACTAAATTTTATGGCACCCACATACAATAAATCTGCAGCAGACACATTTGAAAACATTATGACAAAAACATGAAAATGTCCATAAAAGATAGCTTAATTCTTAAATAAAGTAGAAAACATTGTGGCCAAAGGTGAAATTGCTCATGATGAAGGCCACAATGTTTTCAAAAGTCGTCTGCTGCTATTGCATCAAAATGCGTCTGCAGGTGGGAAAGGGTTAAATTAGTAAATAGAGTTGAAAAAGTGTGGCAATTGGCGAAATTGCTTGTTTTGATCACTTTCTCCTTTTGGAACAATGTCTTCAAAAGGCGTCTATAATTTGGAAATGGTAATTAATAAATAAACTGAAACATATTATCTAAAAGAAAATGCTGATAGACCCAAATATGTGACCCTTAGCACATTTGATACGCCTATATTATGTTAAACATGTCTTTTACCTCAATGAATACATTTTGCATAATCTTAACATATAATTAATTGCCTCTAATACCTAACTTTGCAATTTTGTACCATAAACATGATCGATCGATTGAGTCAAAAGCTTTCAATTAGTCTACAAAGCAACAGTATAATTTTTCTTCTATTTTTACAGAGTGTATTTTGAATAACAGAGTATAAACAAAAAATAGCATCACTATACATGCTAATGAGCAAAATGTAAAATTTAACGAATACAATTTATCCTAAATATACACGTCATAATATTGAAATACAAATAATTTTCTCCTAGCAATTAGTCTTTGACGGAGTATTTTAACATTAAAATCTTCAGCAAATTTTCTACCTCTGCCTAGAGATATTATGGTTATATAGCTGCTTTGTAAGTTCAGTAAGGATCAAATGAAAAAATGCAGGTGTTAGATTTCACAATGTCGCACCTGACATTTTCCAATAGAATTTAGTGTAAATGTATCTCCGTTATTCAAAATACACTCTGTAAAAATAGAATACAGTACCTGGCCAAAAGTAATGTCGCACCTGACATTTTCGGATTACCATAGAATTTAGTGTATTTCCACCAATTCTGAAAATGTCATTAAACAATGATTGGTGACTGTCAGATTCCAGTTCTACCCTCTGTTATTGTATAATGACATTTTTAAAATTGGTGGAAATACACTAAATTCTATTGGAAAATGTCAGGTGCGACATTACTTTTGGCCAGGTATTGTATTCTATTTTTACAGAGTGTATTTTGAATAACAGAGTATAAACAAAAAATAGCATCACTAAATACATGCTAATGAGCAAAACGTAAAATTTAACGAATACAATTTATCCTAAATATATATGTCATAATATTGAAATACAAATAATGTTCTCTTAGCAATTAGTCTTTGACGGAGTATTTTAACATCAAAATCTTCAGCAAATGTTCTACCTCGCGTAGTTCAGAATGATCAGTTCCACAATTCTTACAGAGTTTATCCCGTCCTCTTGATCTTGTGAACTGATTCACACAGAGTTTATGTACAGGATGAAAACAACAAGGTGCCATTACAAATATTGAATCAAATTCGTTCTTAAAAATCTTTTCTTCTCTAAACATGCTATACATTTTTCGAAGACAAACCTTTGATTGAATTTTCTGGATCGGATGGAATTGTGAATTATTCTGGCAATTAATTGTTCTTTTTCCAGTTTGAATCCAGTTTTCTAAAGATAGGGATTCAAGTTTTCTGGGAGCCAGCATGAAGTTTTTAATTTATAAAACAATTTATGTGTGAAGACATGTTCTGACCCGAAATAATCAATATACATATTCAAGAAAATATGACTAATTTTTTATCTTGGGCACAGTGAACATATATTTCTTCTAAAACTGATTATACCCAAAAATATGTAGTGAGCAAAAATATTTCTCTTATATGGAGTTTATTCAGAAGCGTAAAAATAAATGGTTTCCTCCCGCTAGCTACAGTAGTTAAATAAAACTGACATGACTTATCACAACACTCGGGATATGGCAATTCAATAATTGTTGGAAGTTTACTTACAGCTAAATACACACCTTTCGGTCGAAAATAATGAAGAAGATATGGGGACACACCTCCGCCAAAGCTACAAGATCTACCTCAAACTCCAGAACCATTATGAGGTTATTTAGTTTTTGACTACTTTATTAATATGAGGTAACTATTTTTTCAGGAAAATGGACATAAGATTAACTATAACAAACCTCATCAAACTGACTAGTACTAATGAAGCTTGGTAACCTTGGTAAATGACAAAAAAATATTTTCAAATAAAAATAATAGCCTCTTTAAATGAACATATTAATATGATGAAAAAAAAAATGTTTATGAATATAATGAAAATAACAAAACTTTCAATACTAATACAATTACTACACAATTATTTATAATATATACAATTCTACACTTGCTGGGGACGGGTAGGGTAGTTAACTTCCGAAGCTGAGTCTCTATCTTATTTATTGTAATAATTTAACTGTATTATGTTGTAAATATACTATTAAAGCATTTTTAATCTAAACAACAATATTTAAATGACTCAACTGCATGCCCCATGATGCCAAATAAAAAGGATGTTGTGTTTCCTGTAACATGGTAAAAAAATCAGGGTCGGTAGGTAGGCCTTTTTTAGCTCACCTATGCACGAAGTGCAAGGTGAGCTATTGTGATCACATTTTGTCCGGCGTCCGTCCGTCGTCCGTCGTCCTTCGTCAACATTTGAGCTTGTTAACACTCTACGGGCTACATTTTGCATCCAATCTTCATGAAAGTTTATCAGAACGTTCATCTCCATAAAATCTTGGACAAGTTCGAAACTGGGCGATATGAGGTCAAAAACTAGGTCACTAGGTCGAATTGAAGGAAAATCTTGTTAACACTCTGGAGGCCACATTTTCAACTTGAGCATATTGAAACTTTATCAGAATGTTTGTCTTGATGATATGTAGGTCAAGTTCAAACATTGGTTACGTTGGGTCAAAAAGTAGGTCACTAGGTCAAATTGAAGGAAAATCTTGTTAACACTCCAGAGGCCGCAATTTTTGCTTCAGCAGTTTGAAATTTTGTCAAAATGTTTGTCTTAAAAATATCTAGGTCAAGTTCGAATATGGGTTATGCCGGGTCAAAAACTAGGTCACTAGGTCAAATTGAAAGAAAATCTTGTTAACACTTTTGATGCCGCATTTTTTGCTGCAGCAGCTTGAAATTTGGTCAGAATGTTTGTCTTAAATATATCTAGGTCAAGTTCAAATATGGGTCATATTGGGTCAGAAACTAGGTCACCAGGCCAAATTGAGGGAAAATCTTGTTAACTCTGTAGAAGCCGCATGTTTTGCTTCAGCGGCTCGAAATTTGTTCAGAATATTGAGCTGAATGATATCTAGGCCAAGTTCGAATATGGGTCATGTCGGGTCAAAAACTAGGTCACTAGCCCAAATTGAAAGAAAATCTTTTTTACACTTTGGATGCCGCATTTTTTGCATCAGCAGCTTGAAATTTTGTCAGAATGTTTGTCTTAAAGATATCTAGTTCAAGTTCAAATATGGGTCATATTGGATCAGAAACTAGGTCACTAGGCCAAATTGAGGGAAAATCTTGTTAACTCTAAAAGCTGCATTTTTTGCTTCAGCAATTTGAAATTTGGTCAGAATGTTTGTATAAATGATATCTAGGCCAAGTTCGGATATGGGTCATGCCGGGTTAAAAACTAGGTCACTAGACCAAATTGAAGGGTAATCATGTTAACACTCTGGATACTGCATTTTTAATTTCAGCATGATAAAACTTTATCAGAATGTTTTTCTTGATGATATGTAGGCCAAGTTTGAATATGGGTCATGCTGGATCAAAAACTAGGTCACTAGATCAAATTGAAGGAAAATCTTGTGAACACTTTGGATGCCGCATTGTTTGCTTCAGCAGCTTGAAATTTGGTCAGAATGTTTGTCTGAATTATATCTAGGTCAAGTTCAAATATGGGTCATATTGGATCAGAAACTAGGTCAATAAAGGAAAATATTGTTCAAACTCCGGAGGCCGCATTTTTACTTTGAGCAAGTTGAAACTTAGTCAGAATGTTGTCTTGATGATATCTAGTCCATGTTGGAATATGGGTCATATCAGGTAAAAAATATAGATCACTAGGCCAAATGAAGGAAAGTATTGTTAACACTGTGGAGGTTGCATTCAGAATAATTGTCTTGATGTGTTTTGCATTGCAGTACATTGTATAATTAAGGTGAGCGATCCAGGGCCATCATGGCCCTCTTGTTTAAAAACTCGGCATTTAAAGGGATATGCTTCAAATCAGAATCCTGATGTCCTTATTTGACTTTGACGAAGTATTCAAAATTTTGACAGGAAAGAAAATAAACTAAATATTGAAATCTATTTGAAAGTGTCTGCATAAGAGAACAGAGAACTTACAAAACGAGACATTTCTCAAAATAAAAAATTTCTCCATTTGCATTAACCCTTTCCCTCATACGGCAATTCTGCAGCAGACGACTTTGAACGTATTTTGTCAAAAAATAGAAAATCTCCATAATTGAATGGATAACCTATGACAAAAAGTGGTAAACATTGTGACAAAAGGAGAAATTGCATGTTTTGTGCAATTTCTTCTTTTGTTACTATGTTTTCAAAAAGCAGTCTGCTGCTGAGGCGTCAGAAAGCGTCTATATGAGGGAAAGGGTTAATGTTTTCAACTTTATTCAATACTTTTTTTTTTATAAGAATCCGCCATGGCCTAGTGGTAACCGTCAGGGATTTGGAACCAGGCGTCCAGGCTTCAATCCCCTGTTGCAGCACTGTGGTCATGATGGAATGACCTTGGGCAAGGCACATTTTCTAGCCTAGTACTGGTTTGTTTACCCATGGATCATGAATAAGTGAACTGTCGATATAACTGAAATAATGTTAAAAGTTTCCATTTTTTGGGCATTTTTTTTTCAAAAGTCATCTTCAATTTGTTGTTTGTGGGAAAGGGTTAGAATATCTGACTTTTAACCCTTTCCCTCATATAGACACTTTCTGACGCCTTTGAAGCAGACGGCTTTTTGAAAACATAGTAACAAAAGAAGAAATTGCACAAAACGTGCAATTTCTTCTTTTGTCACAATTTTTTCCTCTTTTAGTCATTGGTTATCCATTCAATTCTAGAGATTTTCCATTATTTGACAAAATACGTTTAAAGTCGTTTGCTGCAGAATTGTCGTATGAGGGAAAGGGTTAAGGTGTATTTTCACAAGAGTTCTAATGATGAGACAAGTATCAAACATCTTTGTACAGATTATCTAGTTTTAGTTTTATCTTTATTTGTTCAATCCTTTCCAACTTGTAGTCACATTTTGACACGACACTCTGCGGCAGGCGGCTTATGATAATATCGGGCAAAAGGAATTGCTGCAAATTTGTTGCATGTTGGAAATGGGTTTAATCTTCTTCTTTTTTAATTGTTCTTACTCTCAAGTTACTCTCAGGTGCTTTGTTACTTGCTGTAAATATGTTATTTTGTTTGAAATAGTTTATATTCCTTGTTATCCCTCACAGATGGTGGAGGGTTCTTGTTTTGGCATTGACAGTCTTTCTGTCTTTACCCTCTTTACTTCCAAAGACATACCAAAGGCATGTTTTGTTTGAAGCTTTATAGATACATAGACTTTCCCTTGTAAGTTTTCTTTCGAATTGCCAAAGGAATTTGAGAGTTATTGCCCCTTTTAAATAAGAGGGATATCAATTTTAATAAATGTGCTTGGTTGTTTTTGTTCTTAGATCTCCCAAAAAGGGCTTTCAATGTAGTTTAGTGCTTGTTTTATGTAAATAAGTTTTCATATTTTGTGTGCTATGTTGGTATGGGTTTTGTAGTCAATATGAGCCATCCCGCAATACAACCAACATTATGGCCTCTACGTTTAAATGTATCTACCTAGACACATTCCTTCCGTCTTAGCGGGATAGTGTAATGATTCCTGAAACAGAAAATCCACAGGAGGCGAAAAGTATATATCCGGGTGAGCCTGCAGGGCATGCTTAGGCTGATCCGGGTTGATGCTTTACGCAGATTCCACAACGTTGGTTTTCTCGTGGGACGGCTCATATGTGTATGTGAGAGGCGCTACAGGAAAACCCAACCATTGGGCATTTCTGTTTACTGTGTTGATCCAGATCTGACTGTGTTGATGTACAGGGTGCTCTTGATCTGATTATTAACCCTTTCCCTCATACGACAATTATGCAGCAGACGACTTTGAACATGTTTTGTCAAAAAGTAGAAAATCTCTATAAATAAATGGATAACCTATGACTAAAAGTTGAAAACATTGTGGCAAAAGGAGAAATTGCTTGTTTTGAGCAATTTCTTCTTTTGTCACTATGTTTTCAAAAAGCTGTCTGCTGCAGAGGCATCAGAAAGCGTCTATATGAGGGAAAGGGTTAACTAATAAGTAAAAATAAAACCTTGAATAAACCGCTCTTGCATCCAGTGTATATTTAGGTAAGATTGGATTGATGTGCATGAAGATCTAGATCTGCACTGTAATTAAACAAAGACATTGAATAAACCTCTCTGGCATGCAGTGAACATTTGGATCTGATTGTGTGGATATGCAGGCAGATCTTGATCTGAAATTTTATCACAACTACCCTTAGGTTTGTTTTCCTGGAGCTTGTCTCTAAGAAAACCTGAAGAATATATTAACCTACTCTCAGATTATTTATGTACTGTATATGTGTTAATATGTTTGTTATATTTTGTTTTGTTGGATTTTTAGCTCACCTATGCACGAAGTGCAAGGTGAGCTATTGTGATCACATTTTGTCCGGCGTCCGTCTGTCGTCAACATTTGAGCTTGTTAACACTCTATGGGCTACATTTTGCATCCAATCTTCATGAAAGTTTATCAGAACATTCATCTCCATAAAATCTTGGACAAGTTCGAAACTGGTACATGAGGTCAAAAAGAGGTCACTAGGTCGAATTGAAGGGAAATCTTGTTAACACTCTGGAGGCCACATTTTCAACTTGTCTTGATGATATGTAGGTCAAGTTCGAACATGGGTCACGTCGGGTCAAAAACTAGGTCACTAGGTCAAATTGAAGGAAAATCTTGTTAACACTTTGGAGGCCGCAATTTTTGCTTCAGCAGTTTGAAATTTTGTCAGAATGTTGTCTTGATGATATCTAGTCCATGTTGGAATATGTTTATCAGGTAAAAAAATATAGATCACTAGGCCAAATGAAGGAAAATATTGTTAACTCTGTGGGGTGGCATTCAGAATTATTGTCTTCATGTGTTTTGCATTGCAGTACATTGTGTAATTAAGGTGAGCGATCCAGGGCCATCATGGCCCTCTTGTTTTTAAATAGGGATATAGGTCGAAGTGTAACTGGAGGTGATAATAATAATTATGAACTATATATAAACACGAGTAATTGTGCTGGGACTCCCTGTGTGTGCATTTTCTATGTTACATGGATAGTAATAGAAGTAATTAGATAAGTGAGCATTAAGACCTATGTTCTGCAAACAGAATGACAAGATCAGCTTAGACTAGAAGCGAATCATCGCCGTTTTGGCGCAATGCGGACGTTTTTGGGTGGCACTTTTGATTTTGGTTCAAAACAAATTTTGGGTCGGGGGGGGGGGGTAAAATTTAGGGTCGGTCGGGTTACATGAAACACAACTTAATTTTTTTTTGGCCAACACTGAACAATTTTGTAGTACAAAAGAACTAAACCATCTACTTTCCTCTTTTACCGAATTATAACATGCTACTCTCACTACTAAATTGCAAGGTATTTGATATCGTGTAAGCTGATCATGACTGGGAAGAATCTATGAAAATGTCATTAATCAATGATAGGTGACTGATTCCAGTTCTACCCTCTGTTATTGTATAATGACATTTTCAAAATTGGTGGAAATACACTAAATTTTATGGCAAAATGTCAGGTGCGACATTACTTTTGGCCAGGTACTGTAGATCAGCTACGGTACCATGTTTGATCAAGGTCAACACACCTTTACCAAAAGCAGGAATGCTATGTGAACTCTGGCTCAGCAAACACTGTAGACCCTGATCAAAGTATGCGAATGCGCAGGCTGATCTCTGTATACACTGTTGACATACATGTATATTTGTCCAACTAATCAAATACTTGGCAGCCTTACTCAACGCTTTAGCAGATGACATGGTATTCACCTCAACATAAATAGGGAACATTTTATAACTACTAGTTAACCTTTACCCACAATTGTTAAATAAAGTTAAAAACATTGTGGCCAAAGGTGAAATTGCTCATCATAAAAGGACCCTTATCCAGTTCAAGTGGCTATAGTATTAGGGTGTACTTGTATTTACATTTCTCACGAATTCAAGAACTTATCAGAGATATTATGGTTATATAACTGCTTTGTAAGTTCAGTAAGGATCAAAGGGAAAATGCAGGTGTTAGAGTGCACAATGTCGCACCTGACATTTTCCAATAGAATTTAGTGTAGTTATATTTCTGTTGAGGTGATTACCAAGTCATATGCTGAAGATTTGTTGTATGTGGGAAAGCGTTGAGTAAGGCTGCCAAGTATTTGATTAGTTGGACAAATATATGTCAACAGTGTAGACTGAGATCATCCTGCGCATTCGCATACTTTGATCATGTTTTTAAAGATGTCTGCTGCAGATTTATTGTATGTGGGTAAGGGTTAACTGTTCCCTATTTCTGTTGAGGTGATTACCAAGTCGTCTGCTTCAGATTTGTTGTATGTGGGAAAGCGTTGATTAAACCAGGTTTATTCGAATTAACATAACATAAATAGGTTGAAACTTGATTTTTCAAACATTTCCAATCTATTTTTGGTGGTAATTACCATCTACGAATTTGAACCCACAACCTTTAGGATAGAAGGCAAACGCATTCCCCGTCATCACAGTAATTTTAAATAGTATTCATGTTTAAAAAATGTTGTTAAAGTGCATGAATTTATTGAAATATTTTGTTTGTTTTTTTCTTTCTGTTTTTTTCCAAAATATTTATCTTGATTAAAATGTCTAAAAACAATATCTTGTATGTCTGTAATATGTTAAATCCACAGTATCGCTCTCTTTCTCCCCCTCAAATATTTTACTAAAAATCTCTCTACATCTTTTGTCTAGCCCATGAATGTGTAATGAGACAAAGCAGTGACTTTAACGGTGACGGCAGTGACCACTTTTTCAATTCTATATTACTCAGCAAGCCATGGGACATCATATAAAAACATATTTGCTCAATTTTTGAAATAAACATATCTAAATAAAGTTATCTAAACTCTGTATTTTGTTTGTAAAGATATTTTTCATCGAATCAGAACATTTGTCTTCATCAAATCTCGTTCAAACTCTCTCTACACACCGATATACTATGTATTCTAGCCTTTTTACAATCGAACTCCCCACAACAGTTTTCTATTTGTCTTGCCGCATAGGTTTAAACCTATTGGTGAAAGATGATCGAAGCTTATGTGCAAGCGGTGCTTTAGAAACACCACGTGTAGAGAAAGATACCAATGCATGCGCGCTCATGCTCTAAACTATGAAAGTTTAATCTGTGCTCAGAATTTGTGTTCAAACATATGATTAGTCGATTTACACACATTTGTAGCGAAGTAAATAGTGCTCTCTAACTTAGCAGTCACATGACAGTGACAGTTCAACGTGCAGGAGGAATATTGATTTATTGATTATTTCGGTTTGACTGAATATCAGTTCCCTGATAATACACACAGCTGGACAGTTTAATTTTTTGCTGGGCTGTGCAAGGAACCTTTTCTTTCTGAGATAATCATGATCCAGTGTCTGTGATAAAATGCATTCTGAATTAATAACTTGGATTTACATTTATATAAATGATAAAGAGTAGTCCATCTTGTTTAAACGAGGGACTTTCTAGGGCGTCAAGTCTGGCATGAGAGATGGACCTCATGTCAGCAGTCCCGCATGTTTAGACGTGGGACTGTCAAGGAGCGTTAATTTTGTCATAAGAGATGGACCGTATGACATGCTGGTTTGTTGTGCGTTTGGTTGCTGCGAAAGTAGGCTTAGTCTCCCCCTCCGGTGTTTTCCTCCACTAAGTTAGAGACCATACTGCCATAATTGAGGAGTGTAGTACAAACTGCTGAAGTGACTATATATTGAAGATGTTATTTGAATTTATTTGTTATATATCACAGTAAAGTGATCTGTATCGATATCATTGTCTTTGTTGAATTTTAGCCATCTTGCGATAAAGAATACATATAGTGATATATAGTATAAGTTCAAGGGGACAAAGCTCTGGTATTCTTAGAATTTCCATATGGTGTTTAACATTTTGATTTTGTTTTAATCAAATCCATCCAACCATGCTTTAGATATGGCTCTGGATGGACAGATAGAAGGCGCTCAACATATATTCCATCCACCTTTGGCAGGGGATAACAAAATATATAATAACTAGAACTATCACTGAAGATGATAAATACCCCATAAACAGCATCTTCACATTCACCATAACTTAATTAGTAAAAGGGCCATAACTTTGTAAAATATCATGTAATTGTAATCCCTTTAGGATATATGCACATCTCCTCTTGGTATAGAAGCTTCATCTAAAATGTTATTGAATTCCACCCAGTGGTTTGTAAGAAATAGGCCGGACAAAATATGGCTTCCGACCGACCGACAGACTGCCCGACACAGTGACTCCTATAGTATATACCCCCTCTTCTTCGAAAGGGGTATAATAAGTCTTTTTAAGCATTCTATGAAGCATTTAAAAAAAATATCATTTTATTTAACCAATCAATATATTAGAAGATCCACCAAGAAACAAGTTACAACTGTCACATTATTTTGAAATCACACAAGCGCTTCCAGACGAGAAGTTATATCTTTTTGACCATTTCTTATGATGCAGCAACCAAAATCATAAGTTCAATTGAATTCTTCTTTAAACAATTTTAAAGCAGTAATCAAGGTGATTACACTAGCATTGTGCTAAAAATATGAGGAGAAATAATAGTTAAAAAAAAAGGGAAATCCTACTCTAAGCTCCTGCTTCCTATTTTCTTTTTGTTTTTCCTTCCAATCTCGACCAAATTGACAATCAAACCGTTTTAACCCAAGAATACTGAAAGGGACTCCTTTGAACTCTTGGTGTCCTTTTATAATGGACTTTTTGTCCTTCCACAATACTTGTTTCACATCCTGAACAGCTGGTAATAAATATACAAATTAACATAAATTATATTGACATACATGCAGAACATTTACAATATTAAATATGATTAGAACACATGCAAATCAAATCAAAGTTAGTAAGGTAATGATTAATAGTCTGTACTAGTAGAACCTTGAGGTTAATCACAGTAATTCCTTCTAATCTCTACTAGTAGAATCTTGCGTTTAGTCACAGTAATTCCTTTTATTCTGTTGTAGAAGAACCGTGCAGTTAGTCACAGTAAATTAATTCCTTCTAGTATGTTATATTAGTATGACAATGTACTAGTAGAATGTGAGGTTAGTCACAGTAATTCCATCTAGTCTGTTGTAGTAATTAGGGCTGTAGTGATAGTTCAAACTATCGATATATTGCAATAGTGACAAGGGCAATAGTAATGCATCGATTGTAAAACTGAAGATCAATAACTATCGCAATAGTGGTTGGAACTATCGATAGTATTGGTTCATATAGTACATTGAATCTAAATATGCAGATATGCTTTTATTTCTTAGAGAAAAGACCATGTTACTTGTCTGTGAACAAATTTTGTTGCCTGAAAAGTGATAAATGTTCTTATTTATGTGTAAGCTGAAAAATTAAGTTCTTTTTGAGAGCAAAGGGTTTCTTTTTAAGTTTTTAAATAAAAGATAAACAATAAAATGCTCTTTTTGATACTTTTATTCCTTGTAATTAGACTTCAGAATAGTTATTTTTTTAAAGTTCAATAAAAGCAATAGTATTGCAATGCATCACAATATTAGTTGTGCAATAGTTTAACTATTGCAATGATACTTTCTGAAAATCAATACTATCGCAATAGTGATTTTTGGGCTCAATAGTCACCCCTAGTAGTAATGTATAGAACCTTGCGGTTAGCCACATTTATTTGATCACAGAAACAGATGAACAATTGCTAAGAGAGAAGGAATAAAAAATTTATGACAGTTGAGGACTTAAGAATATTACACTTATCTAAATGTAAATTATGTAGACCTATAAATTACAAATGTATATTATGTTTAATATAGACTGAGCAGTTTAGAAAATGTAGGACTAATCCAGGATTCGAACCTGGGACCTTTCTGAGTAAAATACACAGAATGCTCTACCACCGAGCTCAAAAGTCTAAGTTATTTCCTAAATGCCTCATTGTCTACATAATGTGTAAGCATATTGGGCTTATCAATTACATATTATTGCATAAAATCTATGTTTTACGCCCGCTTAAGGGATACAGAAACATTGCAAAAGCCGGGCGTAAACGGCGAGAAAACGTGTATAAACAAAGCGATTCTCGCGCGTACGTGCCGTTTCAGACCGGTTAGATGTTTTACATATGCATTACCCGGGCACCGTTAGTAAACAAAACATGGACGCTGCATCTCCCCTAGAATAGGAGCACTTGTTGGGTTTAACTCGATAATTGGTAACATGCACTAGATTCACAGTTAAAGAGCATAAAATAATCCAAAACCATTCATTTAATTCGACCCGTGTCGAGTCAGCGATGGCAACCTTGATGTAGGCCCGGTTCGTGGATATGTAAAACATTACTTGTTTACTTTATGACGTCACATGTGTTTATGACGTCACATGCGTTATCGGGTCATGTTCATCGGCAGTTATCGTACAACTGAACGTTACAGCGGACTGTATGTTGGATATTTGCTCTTATTTTATGCAATAATAGCGAAAATACACATTTTCTCGGGCGTGAACATCTGCGGACGCCCTTAAAATGTGTTTATGCCCTCGTGCTTCGCACTCGGGCATAAACACATTTTGCGGGCGTCCGCAGATGTTCACGCCCTCGAAAATGTGTATTATCCCTATATTGTCTGTACTTCTACGAGCATTCCGAAAGCAAAATGCAATAAAAAAAAATTCATATTTTCTGGAATGATATTGAAAACATGATTAAGAAGAAAAATATATGTTGTTCAAATTTATATCAAAAATTTAATGATTAACAAAAAAATAAGCCATGGTACAGCTATTGTCTGTCAATGCAGCCCTGGGTTGAGAGTTTGAGCCCCATCTTGGCCAGCGTTCTTTCCAACGTTTGACAAGAGGCAATGTGACAAGTGTCATTTTTCTTCGACCAATGATATATAAGAAAAAGCAGCCAGTTACTTTGAAAGAATTCTTTGAATTACAGGTGTGAAAAAGGTTGGGAAATAATACATGGGATGCACTGGCCGCCATCAATGAAATTGAACTAAGTGTCAAGTTGTCAGGAAAATCAAGGGTCTAACCAGGGTTCTCCATGACTCATTTGTCCTGTAGTGACAACACTTTAACCAAATTCAAAAAGTTGGTGCCATTTTCAAGACATTGGAGCCAAACTGGAGCCAGACCATGTTTTATTAAAAACCTTAATTATGTGTATTGTGGGAAATACTGGTACAGTACCCTCATTTCAGTTTTGTTAAACTGTCGGAAGGTCGAACAATATTTATACCTGTAAGATAGAAACGGACGAAAAGAAGGGATCACTTATTCTGGCTATCATGCTAGGATTTTGACAAACTCATGAAAATGAGGGGCTTCCAGAACTTTCGACTCCAAGAATTTACGACCCCAGTTTCCTAAGACTTTTCGACCCCATTATCGGTTTATATTGGTGTGAAATGATGATGGTTCTTTTGTTGTATAATCACTACATTTTGCTCATGTTTATTGTAATAATGTACGTTAACATTGTAATAAAAATGTATGTTAAATTTATAAACTGGATTATTGTTTTACTTGTGACTTGTGAAAATGTCCTATTTGTGTATCGAGTTATGTGACCCCATTTATCCACTACAACATGGCATCACATGCAATAATATAATTATGTGATAGATGGCAATACCGGTAAGTACCATTACAAAATATATGTTAATGATAATCCATATACTTATTTTTACTGAGCACGTGCACATTTACGTAATATTTTCAAAGACTGCATTAAATGAGTAATACTTTCTGTTTCCAAAGTATGCTGCCTACTGATCGTGGAAAATGTCTACCTTTCTCACAATATTAAAACTTTCTGCCACGATGTTTTCAAGGAATGCGACCTACCCATCATGTTAAATGTCCCCCTTCCTCACTTGTAATGTATGTACACATGTCCACCTTTCTCACAATGTTTTCCAAGTTTTTCTGCCAAGATGTTTTCAAAGTATGCAACCTACCTATCATGTAAAATTTCCCCCTTTCTCACCATGTATGTACACATGGCCACTTTTATTTTATTGTTTGATAGCGGACATTTCTCCTTTTCTGACAATGTTAATAAAGTATGGTTTCAAAGTGCAGAAGAGTTGTAGTATTGTTTGATAGAGGAAATTTCTCCTTTTCTGACAATGTTACTAAATTATGGTTTCAAAGTAAGCAGAAGAGTTGCAGTATTCTTCGATACAGGACCTTTCTCTCCTTTTCTCACAATGTTACTAAATTATCCAATATCATGGTTTCAAAGTAAGCAGAAGAGTTTTTTATTAAATATTTTCGTCTTCAGCAGATTATCTATTTACAACACATCAAGATCAGACAGTTAAATAATCATAATTAAATCATAATCAAATAATCAACCCACTGGTAATCAAGTATCGATAATCAGTCAAACCTGGGATCGAAAAGTCTTCCGAAACCGGGGTCGTAAATTCTTGGTGTCGTTCTGGCTACCAAATGAGGAACGCAAATGCTTTGAAAAATAATGATTGTCGATGTCTCCCGAAATTCTTAGTTCCTTTCACCGAAGAGTATCTTGAAAACGTTTCAATTTCTAATCGAGTTTTGTAATCTAAACACTCCTCCAACGAATCAAAATGTTCAGTTATCTCCATCGTCTTCATAGGTTCATACCTTCAACACCCTTCAACCTTGACAGCAACGTCTTGTAAACGGGGTAATATTTTACCCTTACACCGGATCCGGTTAAAGGTCAAAAGGTTACGGTTGGCTACAATATGGAATATGGCGTTTCGGACGGAAGCGGCGAAAGTCTATACAGATTTGGTTGAAATCTGTCTATACTAATTTGAATGTCGTAAAAGCTGTTTGTTGTCGTTAAAACATTGTTTATGTTCGACAGTATGTCTATACAGATTTGAGTTTGATTATTTACAGGTTCAACTGTGTGTCTATATAGATTTGCATTGCATTTTTTCTTCATGTTCGACAGTGTGTCTATACAGATTTGTGTTTCATTTTTCTTAAATTCTTTTATACAGATTTGAATTTAATATTTCTACAGGTTCGACAAGTCTATACAGATTTGATTTTTTTTTCTACAGCTTCCGACTTCGACAGTGTGTCTATACAGATTTGAATTTCATTTTTCTACAGGTTCGACAGTGTGTCTATACAGATTTGAGTTTGATTTTTCTACAGGTTCAACTGTGTGTCTATACAGATTTGAGTTTGAATTTTCTACAGGTTCAACTGCGTGTCTATACAGATTTGAGTTTGATTTTTCTACAGGTTCAACTGCGTGTCTATACAGATTTGAGTTTGAATTTTCTACTGGTTCAACTGCGTGTCTATACAGATTTGAGTTTGATTTTTCTACACTATGTCTATACAGATTTGAGTTTGAATTTTCTACTGGTTCAACTGCGTGTCTATACAGATTTGAGTTTGAATTTTCTACAGGTTCAACTGCGTGTCTATACAGATTTGAATTTCATTTTTCTGCACTATGTCTATACAGATTTGAGTTTGATTTTTCTGCAGGTTCAACTGTGTGTCTATACAGATTTGAGTTTGAATTTTCTACTGGTTCAACTGCGTGTCTATACAGATTTGAGTTTGATTTTTCTACAGGTTCAACTGCGTGTCTATACAGATTTGAGTTTGATTTTTCTACAGGTTCAACTGTGTGTCTATACAGATTTGAGTTTGAATTTTCTACTGGTTCAACTGCGTGTCTATACAGATTTGAGTTTGAATTTTCTACTGGTTCAACTGCGTGTCTATACAGATTTGAGTTTGAATTTTCTACTGGTTCAACTGCGTGTCTATACAGATTTGAGTTTGATTTTTCTGCAGGTTCAACTGTGTGTCTATACAGATTTGAATTTCATTTTTCTACAGGTTCAACTGTGTGTCTATACAGATTTGGGTTTGAATTTTCTTACCGATTCGACTGAGTGTCTGGAATCCGCTGTGGTCGAGTGGTTAGCGTCGGGGATTTGAAACCCCAGTCGCGGCACTGCAGTCATTGTGGAGTGCAAAGCACATTCTCTAGCCTTGTTCTGGTTTGTTTAGCGAGGGATGATGACTAAGTGAACTGTCGCTGTGATATAACTGAAATAATGTTGAAATCAACTGTGTTTCTATACAGATTTGAATTTCATTTTTCTACTACAGTATGTCTATACAGATTTGAGTTTGATTTTTCTTACAGGTTCAACTGTGTGTATACAGATTTAAGTTTGATTTTTCTACAATATCATATGTCTATACAGATTTGAGTTTGATTTTTCTACAACTGTGTGTCTATACAGATTTGAATTTCATTTTTCTACACTATGTCTATACAGATTTGAGTTTCATTTTTCAACTGTGTGTCTATACAAATTTGAATTTAATTTTTCTACAGGTTCGACAGTGTGTCTATACAGATTTGATTTTTCTACAGGTTCAACTGTGCGTCTATACAGATTTGAGTTTCATTTTTCTAAAGGTTCTAGGGACAGTGTCTATACAGATTTGAATTTCATTTTTCTACAGGTTCAACAAAGGTTCTAGACAGATTTGAGTTTCATTTTTCTAAAGGTTCTACAGTTTAAACTATTTGTCTATACAGATTTGGGGATATGACAAAAATTTGAATCTCTGTACATGAGTTAAAATTGAGTTTAAAACATTGTGGTAAACGTAGCCAGCTTTGAAAACATCTAGACAAAAATATTGAAAATCTCTTCACATGAAAGTAAAAAACATTGTTGTAACATTCATGCCAAAATATGGATAATAAATACAGTTTGAATTTTGTTAAGGATATTGGGAGGATGCTTACTGTAATGTTTCACTGGTTACATAGGAGAAGGTGTTGATGGGAGGACGATGGGAAATGGTGAGCTAACAGTACGCCATTCTCTTGGTGGGAGTGAGGGTATAATAAAAATAAAATTAATAATAATATCATATATCAGAGATAAAATATTTAATAAACATATGGATACAAAAGAAATACTTTAATGGCTCAATATAGCCACTGCAACACCCATACAGCATATCTGCAGATAACGATTTTGAAAATCTCTTTCAAATAAAGTATAATTATTGATTATTGAATAAATATGAAAACTTTGCAGTAAAAGGAGAAATTGCTTATAATAAGCAATTCGTCTTAGAGTCACAACTTTTTCATAAATTTCATTGGGGGTTGAACGCCATTTTCAACAATTATTCAATCATATCATAGCGGCCATTTCACCTACTCATATGTTTTCTGTTTTTCACACACCAGTACTCCATACAACAAACTTTCACATCAACTGGCTGCTTTTCCACATAGACTGTTAGCCCATTGGTGAAAGACGACTTTTGTCAAACATCGGAAAGAATGTTGGCCGAGCTCGCAACCCCTTGATTGACAGCCCGCGTTGCTACCGACGGAAATTTCAATAATAAGTTGATTACACTTTCATTTATAAGTTTTCCATCTTTATGTCTGCATGTTCTCAAAGTTGTCTGCTGCAGATGTGTTGTATTTTTGAAAGGATAAATATTATATATACCTATCCTTGCCGACTTTTGTTAACATGTCATGATGGGCAAATTCTCTTTATCTCACAATGTTTTCAAAATCCATCCCTGCTGGAGATAGATTCGCATGTAAGAAAGGATAATCAGATTTCCAACGGATGAACTTGAAAAGCTTTTTGAAAACGTTGTGGCAAAAGAAGAAAATTGCTCTTCATGAGCAATTCCACTTTGGACACATTTTTTTCAATTATATTTATAAATTATGTTATCATTTCTTGAAATTTTTCATAGATTTGTAACTGATACATGTGTGCCGTATGTGGGAATTGACACACCTGCAGCAGACAGCTTTTGAAAACATTGCATGGCAAATGAATAGTACAAATTGCTTAATTATCAACTCTATTGAAAAGTGTGTTGTCAATGTGAGTAATTGGTAGAGAATTCCCATAGTTTAACCAACGTGTTTAACAGGTCATATGATGCAGATTTATTATATGTAGGAAAACGTGAATCAAAAATGATTCTAATACATTATCACATGGTTAGAAGCGCCACTTTACCTCATATAGATGCTTTCTGACACCTCTCTCTCCTTTTGCCACAATGTTTTCCACTTTTGGTCATCGGTTATTCATTCAGTTATTAATTTTTTCTTGTTTTTGACAAAATATGTTCAGAGTCGTCTGCTGCAGAATTGTCATATGATGGACCAAACATTATGATTGATTGATTGATTGTGGTTTAACGCCGTTTTTAACAATTTCTCTGTCATATCACGGCGGCCAGTTCACCTACTCATATGTTTCCTGGTTTTCGCACACCAGTACTCCACACAACAATCTTCCCATGCAACTGGCTGCTTTTCCACATAGACTTAGCCCATTGGTGGAAGATGAATGACGCATGTCGCAATGACTTTTGTCAATCGTCAGGAAGAAAGTTGGCCGAGCCGGGATTCGAACTTACAACCCCTGGATTGACAGCCCGCGTCGTTACCGACTGAGCTACCGGGACTCGACCCAAACATTATGAAGACAACTTCCAAAGTTGCCAAACATTATGAAGACAACTTTGGAAAACTTTCATCCAAAAGAAATTATGGAAAAATTACCATTAATTGAAAGTAAAATTATTATTAGATAAAGTTGAAAACATTATTGACATTGGATCAAAAGAAAACCCAATTTGTAAGGAGAAATTTCATTAAGTTGCTATATGTATAGAACGCAAAAATGTGTTACACACATTGACAATTGATCTTCAATATCTCGGCCATTATTCTGCATGAATAATTTTGGTATGCCCTTTATGATTATCTTTGGTAAACGAATTTATCATTAAATTTGAAAACAAAAGGGCCATGATGGCCCTGGATCGCTCAGCCGAGTTATGCAATCTGATTTGTCATGTTGTCAACCCCAATAACTCTTTTTATTTTTAGACCAATACAAATGGCAAATTGAAGGAATTATTGCGAGGACGGTTGCTATGAAATTTCATCAAAATTGACCCACGTTTTACAAAGGAGAAAAAGTTGAAGCACTGACAACACATGATAGACAAAAGGTGATCATATTAACTCACCTTGAGCATTTAGTGCTCAGGTGGTTAAAAAAAAGTACTCTCTAGGTTACTTCAACGAAGGTTAGAAAAAATGCATTAAATACAATTAAACAACATTAGATTTTACAGATGCAAAGTGTGTTATACATGAGTACAAGTGTACTGCTGAATGCCTATCTTTTGGTTATCTGGAGCTCTAAAGTTTAACCCTTTAAAGCATACCCATATAAAATTGGAAACTTGGAAACTTCCTTAAATGAAAGTACAATAATTTAATAGATTTGAAAACATGGTGACAAAAGGAGAAAATGATTGTAGATTCAGCAATATCTTCTTTTGTCGCCATGATTTCCAAAAACATCTGCTGCAGAGGTGTCAGAAAGCGTCTATATGAGGAAAAGGGTTAAGTATAACATTGAGAATGTTTAAATGAATAATTTACCTGGAAAAAGTCTTTCCAAAGCTTGTATTTCTTTCTCATCATTATCAGTCATGGTAAATGCTGGACACCAACCTGGATTGGCTCCTTTGATGATCCGAAGGGCTTCGAAGATGCTAAAAACAGACTCGTCTTCTGGAATGAATACACCAACTACTACGTAATCAAAGTTGGTGCGTACTGCCAGGAAATACAAAGGCAGACAATAACGAGAGGTCTTGTATGTGGCATCCAAGCAGGTGACAGAATTTCCATAGCGTTCCAACAGCCTCTTCATCCAAACTGTTTGAAACACCATCAGGAATTTCTGAAATTCATAGTAAAGTTTCATAGGCTCAACCTTCAGCTCTTACTTTTTGGCCAAAAGAGTTCAGGGTTAGTTGTAACACTGTTTCTGGTACTTTACTGGGAAAGAAGGGATGGCAGGCTTTATTCCTGACATAATGTTGTTTATTAACTCTATCACAAGAATTATTATACTAAACCAGTAAATACAAAAGTTCTATACCCAATGAGATCAGCACATTTTGTATTCACTATTGTATATGCATTTTTGAACAAAACAGCAATTCACTGCATACCTTTTGGATTATAGATGGACCTTGATCAGAAAATCCTTTTGTCACAATGTTTTCTAAAATCGTCTGCTGCAGATGCGTCTAAATGTGTCTACAGGTGGGAAAGGGTTAAAAGCAGCCGTCGTTTAAATAAAATTATAAATAGTTGCTGGTGGATATTGCACAATGGATTGAGGATTATCACAAAAGCTGTGCTGATATTGATTAAATTGTATGTATTTAGCTAGTGTAATTTGTCCCCCACTGAGATTTGAACTCAGAACTCCTGGCTAGATCAGGTGTTTTACCAGTTAAAACTATAAGGTCTCAAAATGTAGCTAAACACATTTAATTTACGATCAAGATTGTCCTCAAAGAAAGTCACATTTGGTAAATGCCTCATGTTCTTTAACAAAAAAAGAAATTCCTAATAAATCAGAGCTTGTGATAGTTTAATTTTAATTTAAACAAGAGCGCCAAATGTCATTTTTAGGTTTCCGCAGCCATTTTTAATAAAATATGGCCGCCGCGGGATAAAATTTTAATACTGGAAATAAACTTGACACACCTATATCTACTTGAAAACCAAATTTCATCGAAATCGGAGCATTTTTAGTTTAAGGCGGCCATTTTGAATCTAAAATAGACGCCGCGGGATAAAATTCTGATACCGGAAATGAACTCGCCACACCTATATCTACTTAAAAACCAAATTTCATCGAAATCTGAGCATTTTTAGTTTCAGGCGGCCATTTTGAATTTAAAATGGCCACCGCGGGATAAAATTTGGATACCAGGAATGAACTCGCCACACCTATATGTACTTGAAAACCAAATTTCATGGAAATCGAAGCATTTTTAGGTTTCGGCTTCCATTTTGACCGAAACCATGACCGTAAGAAGTTTCTAACCGAAACTTTATTAAGCAACTTTTTGTTGTAAGCAGCCACATTTTAGGATCCCTAATGCCAGGTTGATAATCAGTGATCTGCCTTAACCCTTTACTTGATAGTAACGCGTTTATGCCTTTGCAAACAGACTAGATCCAGGGCCCGAGGTTATGAAACTTACTCAATTTGAGCATGTAATAGAAATATTGTTGTTGAAGTTAGATGCTTGAATTACAAGTTTATGAAATATGCTCATTGCAAAATAGGGTGAAATTAAAAACCAACGATGAGAATAAAATCCATGTTTGGAGTTTGTCGCCATGGTTACGAAGCATTTTTAGTTTGAGCATGATGCTAAAGTTGAGCATGATGATCAAACTAAAAAAGCTCAGTTAGCTTGTCAGAGGACAAAGTTTGGAAAAGAAATATATCTACTTTTAGTTTGTAACTGAAATCTACTTTGCAACGAGCCAATTTCCTAGCCTTGTAATCTAAGTGTGTAACTACAATAGTAACTAGAACTATCACTGAAGATGATAAATACCCCCAAAACAGCACCTTGACTCAAAATATGGCTTCCGACCGACCAACAAAATACACTGCACTTCCTCTCAATGTGTTGTATCATCCTATGAAGTTTTATTAAATTCCAACAATTTGTTTTAAAGTTATGCTCTGGACAAGACTCTACGAATAAGAAAAAGTAACAAAGGGCAATAACATTATTATTATGTAAATTAGAGTTATGGTTCTTATACACTGCACTTCCTCTCATTATGCTCTACCATTGTATGCAGTTTTATTAGATTCCATCTGTTAGTTATTAAGTTATTCTCCGGACAAGAAAAAGTAACAAAGGGCAATAACTCTGTATTTAGATTAAATAGAGTTATGGTTCCTGTACACTGCACTTTCTCTCAATGTGTTGTATCATCCTATGAAGTTTTATTAAATTCCAACAATTTGTTTTAAAGTTATGCTCCGGACAAGACTATGAATAAGAAAAAGTAACAAAGGGCAATAACTCTGTAATTATGTAAATTAGAGTTATGGTTCTTGGACACTGCACTTCCTCTGATTATGCTCTACCATTGTATGCAGTTTTATTAGATTCCATCTGTTAGTTATTAAGTAATTCTCCGGACAAGAAAAAGTAACAAAGGGCAATAACACTGTATTTAGATAAAATAGAGTTATGGTTCCTGTACACCGCACTTCCTCTCAATGTGTTGTATCATCCTATGAAGTTTCGTTCAAATCCTATGTTGCATTGTTAAGATATGGTCCGAACAAAATATGGCTTCCGACCGACCGACCGACCGACCGACACAGTGACTCCTATATACCCCCCCAAAACTTTGTTTTTTGGGGGTATAACTAGAAAGGTTGTTTTTATGAAAAAACATATGTCTCCCCATTGCAGTTTGTCAATGACTATTAAAATATTGAACAAGGGGAGATAACTTTGCAACGAAGTAGCCCAGAGTTATAATTCTTGCAAGGTGCACAACTTCACATTGCCATCTATCTATATTCCAAGTTTCAATAAATTCCTTTAAGTACTTTCTTAGTTCTGCTCTGGAGAAAGTTTACACTATTAAAATATTGAACAAGGGGGAGATAACTCATAATTATTGCAAGGTGCACAACTTCACATTGCCATCTATCTATGTTTCAAGTTTCAATAAATTCCTTCAAGTAGTTTCTGAGTTCTGCTCTGGACAAAGTTTACACTATTAAAATATTGAACAAGGGGAGATAAATCATAATTATTGCAAGGTGCACAACTTCACATTGCCATCTATCTAAATTCCTTCAAGTAGTTTCTGAGTTCTGCTCTGGACAAAGTTTACACTATTAAAATATTGAACAAGGGGGAGATAACTCATAATTATTGCAAGGTGCACAACTTCACATTGCCATCTATCTATGTTTCAAGTTTCAATAAATTCCTTCAAGTAGTTTCTGAGTTCTGCTCTGGACAAAGTTTACACTATTAAAATATTGAACAAGGGGGAGATAACTCATAATTATTGCAAGGTGCACAACTTCACATTGCCATCTATCTATATTCCAAGTTTCAATAAATTCCTTCAAGTAGTTTCTGAGTTCTGCTCTGGACAAAGTTTTCACAATTAAAATATTGAACAAGGGGGAGATAACTCCGTTATGGTCGGAACATGGGTTCTGCACATCGCCTTCGTGAGGTGAACATCTGACACAAGTTTCATGAAAATCCTTCAAGCCGTTTTGGAGATATGGAGCGGACACGAAAAACAGGCTCAAACCTTTGACCTTCAAGCCTGACCTTGACCTTGAACCGGTATGGTCGGAACATGGGTTCTGCACATCGCCTTAGTGAGGTGAACATCTGACACAAGTTTCATGAAAATTCTTCAAGCCGTTTTGGAGATATGGAGCGGACACGAAATTAAGGCTCAATCCTTTGACCTTCAAGTCTGACCTTGACATTGAACCTGTATTGTCGGGACATGGGTTCTGCACATCGCCTTCATGAGGTGAACATCTGACACAAGTTTCATGAAAATCCTTCAAGCCGTCTTGGAGATATGGAGCGGACACGATTTCGGACAGACGGACAGACAGACGCCCAGGACAAAAGCAATATATCTCCCCTGTATACAGTGGGAGACATAATTAATGATGCAATCATGTACTTAATTACAGAGGTTCCATTTGAAATTGTGTGTATTAGCTCAAGACTGTTGATATAATGACAACATTTAGAATCTTCAAATTTTTAAAGTTTTCGATATAACATTTCTACAAAAATTATTGGGAATTATTCAGAGGAGAAGATTTATTTTCAATTTTTTAGTATTTTATGTCTTTTGCATATAAGGCAAAACAGACCTTTTTTTTAAACTAATTAACATGCATTGAAGGAATCTCATAAAGGGCCACCCAAGGAACATTTCTATAAAATAAATTCGAAATCGGCCAACCAGATTGGGAGAAGAAGAATTTTAAAAGTTTTCTTGTTAGGTTGCCATGGAAACCATAAATCGGCATGGAACCTAATTGACCCACTGGTTACTAAGGAGAACATGTTGATGGACGCACAACGGACATAGGGCCGGGCGATCACAATAACCCACTTTGAATTCTTTGTGCTCAGGTGAGCTAAAAAACCCATAATATATATCTGAACAAAAGAAGAAGATATCTTTTAAAATAGCTGCAGTCAACATTATAAGAAAGTCACATTTAACCCTTTCCCTCATACGACAATTCTGCAGCAGACGACTTAGAACGTATTTTGTCAAAACATAGAAAATCTCCATAATTGAATGGATAACCTATGACAAAAAGTGGAAAACATTGTGTCAAAAGGAGAAATTGCACGTTTTGTGCAATTTCTTCTTTTGTCACTATGTTTTCAAAAAGCCGTCTGCTGCAGAGGCTTCTGAAAGCGTCTATATGAGGGAAAGGGTTAAAAGCATGGTGGATGTAATGTAAGTCCATTTTTCTGAAGATTGAAATGACAGCAGCTACTTATATATTAATGTAGACACTTACTATTTTGCAAAGCTGCTTCAAACGGTAAGATAATGAGAGTGTGTTAAAGCATTTCATTGCTATGTTACTATCTAGCTAATCATAAAAAATTGGAGCCAGAATTCTGCATTATAAATGATGAGCATTACAGAAGAACATGGACATAAATATGAAGCTGATATCTGAGGCTTACTTTTCCAGTTACATGGCGGGAGTGTTCTTTTTCATTTGGTAAACACAGGATAAAAGCTTTTTTCCCAGCCTCAAGGTTTGATCTAACCTGTTTCCCCACTCTTTGTTTTCTTTTCTGTTCTGATGATGTAAAGGCCAACTACAACAAAATTATACATGCATACAAATGGTTTCAGTAAAGTGGAGTGATTAGTGATTAGAAATAACCCAAATAACATTTCCAATATATCATTGTTAGGATATTTAGACTAAAAACGCATAAACCAGTATCAACTTCATATCTCTTAAAAATCTTTATATACATGTTATTCACTCATAAACTGCATAAATACAAAGGACGTTTTTTTACATTTCAGGTATTTTTTGACAGTCTATCCTTTAACCCTTTCCCTCATACGACAATTCTGCAGCATATTTTGTCAAAAAATAGAATCTCTGTATAATTAAATGGGTAACCTATGACTAAAAGTGGAAAACATTGTGGCAAAAGGAGAAATTGCTTGTTTTGAGCAATTTCTTCTTTTGTCACTATGTTTTCCAGAAGCTGTCTGCTGAATGGCGTCAGAAAGCGTCTATATGAGGGAAAGGGTTAAAGTTAAAATTTGTTGTGAAGTTGATTAAAAAAAAATAGGAACATTCACTAGTATCAGTAGATAGTATAGCCTTAAAAAACTACCAGATTGAAATGGACATAATGTCATAATTGTAGGATATTCATTAAATGATAACAAAAAATGTTTTAAGACAATAAAACAATTCTCACCTTCAAATGTGAAAACCTCAGGACTTCTTTCAGTACAACTCTAGCAGGGCAACCAACCTTTTTACTGTTTTGGACGCGCCAATTTACACCCTGAGTGCGCAGGTACATGTGATCAAGTAACTTTGCCTGAAAAAAATATTTTATTTTGTTGGGTAAAAAAATCAGATATAAAACATAAGGAACTGCTGATTCTCTGTAGACTGAGTTTAGCTGTACTATTCAAACAATGCACACACACACACACAGAGGTATAAGTAAATATTTCACCAGGTACATATGATCAGAGTATGTCAACTGAGATTGTGGAAACAGTTTTTCAAAACAACCAAAAGACACTATGAGTCATTAATTCAAAAAGACACATCACTTAAATGATAAATAGAGAATGTGTCATGAGTGTTTATTAAAAGTGATAATATATAGGATTTTCTTTTTATCACTTTAAGTGATTAAAACTAGAATGGAGTGCTCCCCGGGCCTTGTCAGAAAATTTTAATTTTTGACAGAAAAGGGGCAATATTAACCAATAATATTTGGATTATCCCCCTTTTGTGAACCTATCACAAAGATTGATATAAACATATGTCAGAAGTTTCAATCCAATCCTTTGAGTAGAAAAAAAGTAATTTGAAAAGGTGACGAAAAAGTGTGACGACAGACAGACAGACAAACACCGGACAAAAAAAAGTAATCCCTAAGTGCCTACCTTGCTACGCAGGTGACACAAAAACCACATGAAACTTGCCAGTTTGGGCGCGAAAGTAACTAACTTTATAATCTCTAATCTCTGTCTTATCAATGACATGACGTCATTTTCACAGTTTGGTTCCACATTGTTACAAAGACTTGATTATAAGAATGGCAACACAACTTTTAGAGTCATGGGATATTTATCTAATGGGATTTTGACACTCCCACAGTGGGCATTATGTGATAATAATTAATATGATAATGCTATGTTGGAATACACTTATTATCAAAGAATGGCAGGGATATTTAAATGTAACCTTGTAATATCCTTTTAACTTCGAATTCAATAGGGGTTATTTAATGGTCATAAGCTATCTCAGAAGCAAGTTTGAAACTAATTTTAAGCAATACAGTATTATGAACTGGACACAGCATTTGAAAAAAATGTAACGGCGATCCCTGTACTTATCATTTAAGTCTCTAACACAGTGACCTAAAAATCAACATGGTATTAAATTTGTCCTGTAAACATTGAATTATGCACAAAATTTTAATTAATTTAAAAAGATGTGTTTACATACCTTTGAGTTCTCCTCTTTCCGTCTCCTTTTTTGGTCCTTGTCAAACTGACAGTAATAGACTCTACTAGCTAGAGTCACATATGGCACTGCACTGTCTGTTTCTTCAAAGAAATCAACCTTTGGGCGTTGTACCCTTGTTTGTTCTGCAATAGAAACACTAGATTGAAACACGAGGTAAACTTATTAATTTTTCATAGTCATTTATTTTAAGCAAATCAAGGCAGTTTTTCTGACTATGTGAAGGGTTTGATTCTGAAACCTGTGTGGTTAAACAGAGAAGGTACAGAGCATGACTTCGAATCAAAGATTTTGGGTTGGATTCATGTTTGGGGTAAGATTCTTTCATGAACTTCCCAGGTGCAAAGCACTGGTCCAACTCTGGAACAATCAGGTCATCTTAACAGTTGAAAGCAGTTATTGTCTTAAAGAACTTTTTTTTTTAAATATTTATACTGTAGATATTTGACCTTCTTTGACCGTTACAGCGAAAGTCTATATGAATTTGTCGTTTTTGTCTATACAGATTTGAACTGCCTTAAACCGTCATGCAGAACGATTTTCAGCATACTCTGTAGCCACTGAATTCCAAAAGAGCTAAATTAAGCATAAACATCTTTATGCGTCTGTATACAAGTTTGAATTTGATTTTACCGTTCAGATTTTCTAAATTATGCCCATTATAAGTTGAAAACGGTCTATATAGATCTTACGGGACACTAGTTACTCGAGAGATAGTTAGTGTGTGTCAACACATATTTATAAATATTAATGTCTATACAGATTTGAATTTGTTTTTTTTTCTCTCCACCGGTTCGACAGTGTTTCTATACAGATTTAGACCCTCAAATCGGGTATCCTCTTGTTCTATAATATTAGTTGAAAACTGTCTATACAGATATTACGGGACTTAGTTATTCGCGAGTTATTAATGATTTAGATCCCACCTCGGGTAGTTTCTTGGTCTATGATATTAGTGTCTATACAGATTTAGATCTCACCTGGGGTTTCCTCTTGGTCTTTAATATTAGTTAAAAACGGTCTATACAGATCTTAATTAAGGGACACTAGTTACTCGCTAGTTATAAATGCGTGTCTATACAGATTTAGATATCACTTCGGGTGGCCTCTCGATATAATATTAGTTGAAAATGTCCTATATTTACATATAATAAGGAATAATATGAATAATATGTATAGACACACTGTCGAACCTATTGAAAATTCAAATTCAAATCTGTATAGACACACTGTTGAACCTATTGAAAAATATAATTCAAATCTGTATAGACACACTGTCGAAACTATGGAAAAATAAAAAAATAAAAAATGTTGAATCTATTGAAACATCAAATTGAAATATATATAGACACACTGTTGAACCTATTGAAAAATCAAATTCAAATCTGTATAGACACACTGTCAAACCTATGGAAAATTTAAATTGAAATATATATAGACACACTGTCGTACCTATTGAAAAAATCAAATTGAAATATATATAGACACACTGTTGAACCTATTGAAAAATCACATTCAAATCTGTATAGACACACTGTCGAACCTATGGAAAAATTAAATTCAAATTGAAAAATCACATTCAAATCTGTATAGACACACTGTCGAACCTATGGAAAAATTAAATTCAAAATTAAAAAGTTATTATCCTGCATACGCGGTTGACCAATAAATGATAAATGATAAAACGAGAAACCGAAAGTGTAAATTATTTTTGACAGATGATAATTTATAATTTTACGAGAAATCGAAAGTCTAAATTATTGGACTAAGACTTACCTAGATTTCCGAATCATTTGGGTGACTTCCACTTCACATACCGGAGTGTGTTTTCTCTCTCATGCTGGAGCAGCTTCGTTTCAGCCTGCACTAAAGATGTAAATGTAAACTGTAAAGCGCGTTCCTGCGTATCAGAAGCCATTTCCATTTCATTTCCGCGTTTTCCCGTTTCGCGCGCAAACCGGAAGCTGAAAATCAATCTACAAGACGGTTTATGGCAATCAAATCTGTATAGACAAACTTGTCAAATTCGTATAGACTTTCGCTTTAACGAGTTACATTGTCGCAAACCGTTTAGCGGATGTTTATATCAAAATGAAAGTAGGTAATTTCAGCATTGACACATTTTAGTTTACGCTGTTTTATTTGATCTTATGCGTATTTATCAAAGTACTTGCGTTTTTAGTACGCTTATAAAATAAATCTCTTGCGTATCTTAACATATTTGTAGCGTCAATGACGCAGATACGCATCTTATCTGGGGCACTGACTTTAACCAGAATTTCTAAGTCCAAAAAGGTCCATAACTTGCATAAAATGCTGGATAGAGTTATCATACTTGATTGTTTACATAGATGTGATGGTTGGTAAGGGCTGTATAAAGTTTCGATGCAATGCATCAATTAGTTACTAAGAGATGGTCTCTTTATGTAGTTGCATGCAAAATTTTAACCAGAATTTATAAGTCCAAAAAGGCCATAACTTGCATAAAATGCAGGATAGAGTTATCATACTTGATAATCTACACAGGTGTGATAGTTGGGTAGGGTTGTAGAAAGTTTCAATGCAATGCATCAAGTATTTACTGAGACGTGGACTCTTAATTTAGTTGCACGCAAAACTTTAACCAGAATTTCTAAGTAAAAAAAGGGCTATAACTTGCATAAAATGCAGAATAGAGTTATCATACTTGATAATCTACACAGGTGTAATAGTTGGGTAGGGTTGTAGAAAGTTTCAATGCAATGCATCAAGTAAATACTGAGATATGGACTCTTAATTTAGTTGCACGCAAAACTTTAACCAGAATTTCTAAGTAAAAAAAGTGCCATAACTTGCATAAAATGCAGGATAGAGTTATCTAACTTGATAATCTACATAGGTGTGATAGTTGGGAAGGGTTGTATAAATGTTCAATGCAATGCATCAAGTATATACTGAGATATGGACTCTTAATTTAGTTGCACGCAAAACTTTAACCAAAAATGCAGGATAGAGTTATCTTACTTGATAATCTACACAGGCGTGATAGTTGGGAAGGGTTGTAACAAGTTTCAATGCAATGCATCAAGTAAATACTGAGATATGGACTCTTAATTGAGTTGCACGCAAAACTTTAACCAGAATTTCTAAGTAAAAAAAGGGCCATAACTTGCATAAAATGCAGGATAGAGTTATCTTACTTAATAATCTACACAGGTGGGATAGTTGGGTAGGGTTGTAGAAAGTTTCAATGCAATGCATCAAGTATTTACTGAGACGTGGACTCTTAATTTAGTTGCACGCAAAACTTTAACCAGAATTTCTAAGTAAATAAAGGGCCATAACTTGCATAAAATGCAGGATAGAGTTATCTTACTTGATAATCTACACAGGTGTGATAGTTGGGTAGGGTTGTAAAAAGTTTCAATGCAATGCATCAAGTAAATACTGAGATATGGAATCTTAATTTAGTTGCACGCAAAACTTTAACCAGAATTTCTAATTAAAAAAAGGGCCATAACTTGTATGAAATGCTGGATAGAGTTATCTTACTTAATAATCTACACAGGTGGGATAGTTGGGTAGGGTTGTAGAAAGTTTCAATGCAATGCATCGAGTAAATACTGAGATATGGACTGTTACTTTAGTTGCACGCAAAACTTTAACCAGAATTTCTAAGTAAAAAAGGGCCATAACTTGCATAAAATGCAGGACAGAGTTATCTAACTTGATAATCTACATTGGTGTGATAGTTTGGTAGGGTTGTAGAAAGTTTCAATGCAATACATTTAGTATTTAAGAACTTGCATGCAAAACCTGAACCAAAGTGTGACGTGGACGCCGACGCCGACGCCGACGCCAGGGTGAGTAGTATAGCTCTCATATTCTTCGAATAGTCGAGCTAAAAATGTATGTTATTAGAAATGTACGTTAACATTAATTGCGCTAAAATTAAACAAGGTTTCATCTTTTCAATGTTTGTGTTTATCAGGTTCAGGTGCTACTAACAAAGTTAAAGAAACACATTAATGATTGCGATTATATTAAGCTTATATTAAGCAATTATTTTTGTTAGTAGCACCTGATACACACAAAAGATTAAAAGATGAAACCTTGCTTAATTTCAGCGCATTTAACGATGAGTTCAACTTTCTTAGTAACACCTGATACGCACAAAAGATGTGTGTTTGTACTTACTTTTGATGTTTTTCGTAAATTGTGTTTGTTTTATTGATACTGTTGTAATGTCAATTTCTCAGTCAATTATAGGCAGAATCTTCCGAAACTTTAATGAATATATACGAATACCATTTGCCTATGATAGCATAATAAGGTTTTTAAGTTTTGATATTTAGAAAACTTTACACGCCCTGTTATCGGCCATTGAATAAACCGAAAAATAGAAGAATTTTAAAATCTCCGAGAAAAAACGGGAAAAAACGGAAAACATCCGATATTTGCTCTTTTTGCTACGTTGATTGTCTCAGTTAATTATAGGCAGAAACTTCCGAAACTTTAATGAATATATACGTATACCAATTGTCTATGTTAGCATATGAATGTTTTTAAGTTTTGATTTCTATCGAAGTATACACTCTCTTCTAACGGCCATTGAATATAGTAGAAATTACCAAAAAAATGAAAAATCCGATATTTGGTCTCTTTTCCACGTTGATTTTCTCAGTCAATTATAGGCAGAATCTTCCGAAACTTTAATGAATATATACGAATACCATTTGCCTATGATAGCATAATAAGGTTTTTAAGTTTTGATATTTAGAAAACTTTACACGCCCTGTTATCGGCCATTGAATAAACCGAAAAATAGAAGAATTTACTCCTTCCTAGAGGCCGTAGTCGAGGCAGTCGAAGTCCCAACATTTCACAACGGAGTGGAAACTTTAATAACTTAATACAAGTTCTCCTTTTGCTATAATGTTTTCAAACATACCTCGTCCCTACCAACATAATTATACGACACAGACTTTGCAATAAGTGCCTATAATTGACTGAGACGATCAACATGGCAAAGAGAGGAAATCTCGGGTTTTTCATTTTTTTCAATGGCCTTTAGAAGGGCTAGCAAGGTTGTATTAATATCAACATTTAAAAGAGGCTTTTGAAAACATAGTGACGAAAGAAGAAAATGCACTAGGCGTTCAATTTCTTCTTTTGCCATAATGTTTCTAAACTGACCAATATATAATCACACTACTGCAATCTAATCAGAGTCTTCACCTTCAGATGACACACTCATGACACTAGATTGTTTATTTGGCAACACGGATCATTACAGGAAATGTGTTTCACACCTTTTCCTTCCTGTTATGCTTGTCACAAGGCCATGTTTGACTTTAAATAGTGCTGAGTTTTGTTTACTTTCATTCAATTCAAAGTATTAGCCAAGTGATTAACTCGTGTTCATATTTGAATCTGGATTTTACATTTTACCTTTTTGATTTGTGTTTAGTTATTGTTTAAGTGATATTGTGCTATTAGTATCATTATTTGTATTTATATATTAGTTATTATATAAGTGATATTGTGTAATTATTCAGTGCATTGTTCGATTATCCCCAGAAACAGTCTGAAAGATGGAAAATAAAAGGTTAGTTGACTTATTTGCAATTGTTTCTAACTCATATCAGTAGAGACGTAAACGTAATTGGAAAAGGAGTAACATTTGTATAATCGCTCCAAAAATCAGTCTTTACAATAGGACTGCGTTTGAAAACATAGTGACGAAAGAAGAAAATGCACTCGTCGTTCAATTTCTCCTTTTGCCATAATGTTTTTTAACTGATCAATATACAATTATACTGCTCTGTAACTGTGTATTAACTGTCTTCAAAAATGAGTTAGGAAAACAGTTTTTTAATTTCATTCTTTGTTGCATTTGGACTCTAACTATTTTTGCTGTTCCACTCCATTGTCAAAAATAACACTCTTTGTTGCATTTGGACTCAACTTTTTTTCAATTTTTTCCCCGTGGTCATACATGCACAAAACTCACTGACTAGGTAAAGGACCGTAGCACGACACATTAACTGTCGCGTTATCAATGTAAAATTACATTTTTGGAAAAGTCAAGGTCAACAAATAAGACGGAAAAGGGTCAGATTTGGCCCGAATCCGCTCTTTTTTTTAAGCTTGATCCGACCATTCTCACTCAGAGGAAATATGTAATTGCTTTAAGTGAAAACTTTAATAACTTTATACCATTTGGTAGACCATAAGTTAAGCTATCTTTTAAAATAAAATTTATTAATCTGTCTTTAAAGAACAGTTAGGAAAACTAGCATATTTCCGATTTAAACTTTGTTGCATTTGGACTTCAAAATTCAGTCTTTACAATAAGGACGGCGTTTGAAAACATAGTGACGGAAGAAGAAAATGCACTCGTCGTTCAATTTCTCCTTCTGCCATGATGTTTTTAAACTGATCAATATACAATTATACTGCTCTGTAACTGTGTATTAACTGGAAATATCAATCTAAACAAATAAGCCGGAATATTGTGAAATTAAGCATGAATGAAGAAAATGCACTCGTCGTTATATAAAATAATTTGAAAATCTGCCAATCAGTTTGGTAGAAGAAAAGGAGATCACAATAACTAACTTTCAGCACTTCGTGCTCAGGTGAGCTAAAAAAAAGAAACATCTATCCAAATGAAAGAGTAATTGAAATCATGTAGAAAATATTGTGGAAAAAGGCAGTACTAATATTTATATGAGCACTTTAAAAGAAACATGCTTCAGACTTCAGAGGCTTTTAAATTCATTTGCATTATAAAAGGATTAAATGCTCCAGAGAAAACCAAGAAAAATACCTTTGCCGTCCGCATTTTACTCTACAGTATACACCTAAGCTGGCCGCTGTTTCCTTTAAAGGGTGTTTAAGCTTTCCAAATTAATTAAGGATGCGTGACCATTCACTGTTAATTACCATTGTGTACGAGTGTCATTCCAAACAAATTATAAATGTAACCCCTTTTCCCAATAAACCTATCATATACATAAAAGTGTGGTAGATTACTTCATTTCAAACATAGGCTGTTTTAAGTATCTAGAAACACTAGCTGTAAAAGATTTCTGTAATCTATACTCTGACGCTCACTGTCCAGTATCACTTACATTAAACATTACGTGTAACTTCAAAAATGGGTCGAACAATCAAACTCAACCTAGTGCAAAAAAGTTATTATTTTGGAAAGAGGAGCAGCGTCTTGAATTCCAAGAAAATATTGACAAAAATGTTATCTTACAAATAAAAAATAAATTATCAGAAATTGCCGTGAATGAAATACCAACACAAAACGATATTGATGAAATTATAACTGATATAGGTAATGTTTTTGAAAAAAGTTGTGAGAAATCATTTGGATATACAAAATCATGGAACAAAAATACCAACCCAAGCAAAAGCAAAGAGTGGTTTAATGCTGAGTGTAGAATTGTCAGAAATAGATATCACTATGCAAGAAAACAATATAATAAAGACAAATCGGATTATAATAAATTGATATTAAAAACTATAAGTAAAGAATATAAATGTACGATATCTAAAAATATAAATAATGCCAGAAGCAAAAAAATTAACAACCTAAGACAATGTAAAACAAAAAATGCGAGAGCATTCTGGAAAATCATTAATTCAGTGGACAAAAAGAAAATGGAAACAGCTCCCCTAGACCAACTTTATGATTTCTTTAAAAATGTAAATACAAAAAGGAATGAAAATGAAAATATTGAACTAAATGAAAACAATATTCAAACAATTAACGAAGAAATAAACGTTAGAATCAGTAAAGAAGAAATATTGAATGCAGTAAAAACATTAAAAAATAACAAAAGCCCGGGTATGGACAATATTTTAAATGAACACATCAAAAATACAGTTGAGGAAATGCTGCCAATATATGAACAGTTATTCAACGTAATCTTTAATTTCGCAATCATTCCCCAAAGTTGGACCAGCGGAAACATTATTCCGATTTATAAACAAAAGGGAGACAAGAACCAACCAGAAAATTACAGGCCTATAACACTACTAAGTTGTTTGGGCAAATTATTTACCAGCATTATAAACACCAGATTAAACAAATTTGTAGAAAATAACAATATAATTAATAACTGTCAAGCGGGATTTAGAAAGGATCATTCTACTACTGATAATCTATTTGTTATACAGTGCCTTGTTGATATGCTTAAAGCAAGCAAACGTAAGTTATACTGTGCATTTATTGATTTTAAGCAAGCATTTGATACGGTATGGCGACAAGGATTATGGTCAAAATTATTAAAATATGATATTAATGGAAAATGTTTCAATTTGATCAGGAAAATGTATGAAGATATCAAGTCAAGAATAGTCACTACTACAGGTGTATCCAGTTTCTTTCCATGCACTTCTGGTGTTAGGCAAGGTGAAAACCTATCACCCCTGTTATTCTCATTATATTTAAATGATTTGGAAGATTTTTTAATTGAACATAATGCCAAAGGTATAGAGACTGAGACACATACGGATGAATTGTTTCTTTATCTAAAAGTATACATTGTTTTATACGCAGATGATACAGTGCTAATCAGTGATAGCAATCATGATTTACAAAACAGTCTTAACATTTTTGAAAAATATTGTGATCAATGGAAATTAACAGTTAATTCTAAAAAAACCAAAATCCTGATCATAGGTTCAAGAAGCAAAATATATAAATATAAATTCACTTTCAAAGAACAAGAAATTGCAATTGTAAACGAATATAAATATCTCGGAATATTCGTGTCTAGAACCGGAACATACCTTTACGCTAAAAAACATATAGCAGAACAAGCAAATAAAGCTATGTTTTCTCTTTTTAGAAAAATTAGAAATTTAGAATTACCATATGATTTGCAAATTGAAATATTTAACATAACAATTAAACCAATCCTTTTATACGGTTGTGAGCTGTGGGGATTCAGCAATGTAGATATACTAGAAAGAGTACAACTTAAATTCTTTAAACAAATTTTACATTTGAAAAAATCTACACCTTCAAATATACTTTACAGTGAACTTGGAATTACGCCACTCGAAATAGATATTAAAAGTAGAGTTATTAGCTTTTGGAGTAGATTACATAATACCACCACTAATAAATTATCTAACATTTTATATCTTAGCTTATACAGCAACCAAAGTAGAGTCAAATCTAAATGGCTAGAAAATGTAAAAAATTTACTAATGAACAATGGCTATGGTAATGTATGGAATAATCAATTTAACGTTAATCCAAAATGGATCTCATTATCTTTCAAGCAGAAAATGAAAGACCAATACATGCAACAATGGACACACAATCTATCCAAATCTTCCAGTGGTAACAACTATAAATTAATCAAAGATTCATATGAAATGAACACCTACTTTAAATATTTACCAAACTATTACTGCAAAATTCTGACAGCTTTCAGGACTGGCAACCATAGATTGCCTATAGAAGTAGGCAGATGGCATAGCATCCCGGTTCCACAAAGAACATGTCAATTATGCAATCTAACCATAGGGGATGAATTCCACTATACCCTTGAATGCAAACACTTTGAAAATCAAAGAAAACAATTCATAAAAAAGTATTACTATAATCACCCGAATACCATTAAGTTTTATCAAATATTTAATACTAACAATAAAACTGATATGTTAAATCTTAGTAAATTCCTAAATGTCATTATGAAAAGTGTTAAAGCAACCTATAATTAATACGCCAGTCCAATATCAGTAAATGTTGATGATAGAAATTGGTGGTGATGTAAAAATGTATTGCAATTTATATTTGAAAATAGTATATAAAATTGATGTATAAAATGTATGATAACTTAGAACTGTTTAACATTACCCTGTGAGTCGGGTAAATGATAAACGGTTAAAAACGGTATGTTATAAGTACTAAATATTTTTATAAAATTGAATCTGTTTTAAACAAATAGACAGACAGGGAAGATACAGATCAGTCTGTGCATACTTGCGGGCAGATCTGTGGCTTCACTGTCTGCACATGTAACTCATAAGTGGCAGAAATTATGTGTTTACCTTGCAATGTACTGTCAGGATGTTTAATATGAAATTGTATTGTTGTGAAATTGTGTTGTAATGTTTTAATGTATTACATTAATTAGCAAAATTCATATAATCTATGTTATTCCGGGAAGGAACATGTACATAAGAAAATGTAATATTACACATGGACACTTTGTAGTTATGTATAATATTCAATGCTTTACACTATAATCAGTGCTATGTGTATGATTACTGTAATTTGTAGTAAAGAAGTATTTTGTGTTTAACCATCTTACAGCGAAAAATGCTAATATTCTCACTTACCATGTGTACCATTTTAAAGAAGACAAGTTAACTGCTATTTTTTCTTCGAGAATAGATTGTTGATATTTTCTTCCATCCAGTCTTCTCCTGAAATAAATAAAAATCTCACAAAGAATCAGGTCATCAATTATAAACATAAAAATAACCAATAATTACCAATAATTACATTTGCATTAGACAAAAACTGTTATAACATAGGTATATTAAACAAGTGTAATACAATGATTTACTTAAAAATTAGGACTGGTCAGAAAATTAATGACAAAAATAAATATAACAAAAAAACTAAAACAAACAGATAAAAACAATTAAATTTAAAAAGATTTAAAGCTACTTATCAGTTACAATATATAGATTATGTATACAAAGTACAAGAAATCACTTATCTGACAATTCCTTTATAACTGTTCATTCATTGCTCAAATGAATTGCTGTCCGAAATAGAATATCCGAATTACCGTTCATATTGGTATACACCGTTGAATTTCCAAATATAACAGAAAAACAATAACAAGAAACTAAATATGCACAATGTAATCCATCATTATAACACCACTCCAACGTAAACTATATCCATTTGCACGAAGAATAGATAGAAATAACGTTATAAGGCCGTTGAAGCACGATTTACTAGATTCTCGTGTTAAAAAAAAATCCGTTAGAAGTCTACAAAGGGAACTTACTCTTCCAATCCAAAAAATCCGTTAGTGTATACAAAGGGAGGTAAAAGGGTGACTGAAATTAAACAGTAACCCAAGGTTATAAAATCCGGTTAATTACATTTTTGCCTAGTTTAACCAGGGACACTATATTGTAATATAGTGTCCCTGGTTTAACTATTCTAATCTCAAAAATTAAAATTAAAATAAAAAAATCAATATTGATCAATATCTGTCTATTCAGATATCTACATAATTATTATCTTGTTTGTAAACAACAGTACAAAGAGGGTTGTTCTATATTCTGTCATGTATATATGTCATTTTGTTTCGCCGTTTGTAATGCTAAATTGTATTTACCTCATGTTTTTGTCCATGTACAAACTGGGAGTATTAAAGAAATTGAAATTGAAATTGAACATTTATGTATTTGTAACTTGCCGGGATGTGTCGATACCGTCATGGTACAATGTGATATATGCACAGTTGGTTTCACAAATCTTGTGTTAATGCACCGGTGGATATGTTGACAACAGATGCGGAACTTTAATTGTAACTTTTGTTAATTATTTGGCTATTATAAGGATAAGATATGTGATTAAATTGGCAACATTTAAGTTTTTTTTACTTATAACAGCCTTCAAATACAAATTTGGTTTATACGACGGTAAAGAAAGGTTATGGGAATTAAGAAATTGTTTAAATAAGCAAATTCTCCTTTTTCCACAATGTTTTCAATATATGTTGCTTTTTACTGTTTACACAGCAAGAAAAAAACATTTAACTTATTTGTTATAGATTAGTATTATTGTTGTATATATATATAATTACTAGAAACAGTGTTGTATATATATATATATACTTATTGTTTATTTGTTATTTAAATTGTTCTGCCCCTTCCAAGTACCCTACAGAATAGAATGTTGCATGGATCATTTGCCTCGTAGTATGGCACATGGAAAAACTATTGAAAGTTACAAAGTAGAAAATGAAGATGCCAAACAATAACTAGAACCCATGACCCTTCAATCGATTGTAAAGGAGAGGATATAATTGAAGCAAAACCTATGGCTAGTTACTAGCAACCTATTCTATTCTTGCAATGTTTTCAAATTTCGTCCGCTGCAGATGCGTCAAAAGACATTTACTTGTCGGAAAATCAATCCATCAATTCTCGTTATTGATATCTATAGATATGATATAAAGAGGAAAGTCGTTAACATACTTTACAAAGAGATTCCATTTCAGCATGATCTCGATTTTTGGGTTAATCTATATCACTGATAAAAGCAATCAAACACATTATATATTTAAAAAGAAAACCCCGGATATGATCATATGTTAACAAATTATACACATTTGCCCATCTTTAATTAAACATTTTTTACAACAAATCATAGCGTCCGCAGATTTGCTCTATATTCTATAGCGTCCGCATTTCCCCTCTATATTGCATTTGTCCGCATTTTCCCTCTATAATGTATTTGTCCGCAGATCGCGTCCGCACTTTAGACCCTCCCCCCATACCGTCGTATTTATAAATAGAATTCGACGATCACGATTTCTCTGCAAATGTGTTACTCTCATTTTAAATGCATTTTATGACGCACATATTTGCTTTTTAATTCTTTATACTATATTTATATGGCCGACAAGGCACAAAGAAAATATTTTCAATTCTGTTTTTATCTACATTTTCAATGCGTGATTGAAAATTCAAATACCGTATCTGGAGCTTAAATCGGAAATAGTTTTCCCTGTAGCAGTTCACTCATTGAGATTTATAAATCTCTCCGCGTTCATGTTTTAAAATACAATGTTTCATTTTATTTCCAAATTCTCTTTGAATATAAGAACCACATAAGAAAACAAAGACGATATAAATACAGAATTGCAGTAACTAAATTTGTTTGTTCCAAACAAATAAAAACGGGATTTATTTCTATTATTTAATGCAAAATATGGGGGGAGGAATGTGAATTGTTTATTGTAAATAATTTCTAATTATGCCATAATTGTTTCAATTGTTTTATATAATTAAAGTTTCATTTATAGATGTTGTTATACTTTTACATAGATTTATAGTCGTCTGTTGTATGACAGATTCCATTTAAGAGTGTGGAATTAGGTCCAATTAGACAAATAATATTTTGCATAAAAAAATGCAGGATTTTTTTAGTAAATGACATAATTGTGATAATATGGTGTCAAAAAAATGAAAATTTAAATTTCAGGTTGCTAATGTCATTTTTTGACGGAATATTTGACGGAAATTTTTATGTTCACAACTTCAAAAAGTATGAAAATTAAAGAGATTACCTTTATTAAATTAATAACCAAATTATTAAAGTAACAATTTATTGAAAACTGTATCAAAAGTAAGTATGATTTCTGCAAAGAATGTTTCAAATACAGGTTTATGCAACTTTTTTAGTGTTGATATCGTCATTTTTTGACGGAAAAATTGTTGCCAACATAATGTTTTGACGGAACAATGTTTTTGCTAACATAATTTTTTGATGGCACAAGATTTTGCTTACATTCTATTTCGAGGGAACAATATAAAAGAATACTTAATAACCCATTCACTGCTTGTGTTGATAATTAGCTATGTGTATGTTGCCCTTAACCCATTAACTACCTATGCACATGCTATGGTGCTTTGTAACATAGTCCTAGGGTAGACGTTTTTTTTACACTTCACCATATTGAGTTGGGGAAGTCTCAGAACTATGTACAGTGGATGTAAACATTTATTGTAGGTCCCTAAAATGGCAGAAGCTTTTTCCTACTTATTATATTTGTTCATGGCAAAATGTTGTATGGACTGACTAGTTACTGAAACTTCCCTCCAACCATTATCTCATCTCTCATCTGATCATGTTTTGCTTTTACACTGGAAATGGTTGGTTAACAAGGCTCCCCTAGCGTGAAGGGACCTTGGGGCTCACCATAGCTGCTGAATGTACATGCATATCATTTCAAATCACTTTCATATCGTTTTGTTAATCTTATTAATATCTGTAGATTCATATTAGTCCCTTCAAGTCTTAGTTACAGATATTTTAGTCTTGCAATGAAGTCTGCATTGGCGCAGTTGGTAATACACTGGACTTCAAATCTGGAGGTCCCGGGTTCGATCCTCGGCCAGGGTGTCCTTAGGCAAGACACTATTTCTCTAGCCTACACACTCTCTATGATGATTGACATGTATACAACATTGTGTCTCATCCAGAATATATCAAGAAACAACCATGTTTAACTGAAACTTTTATTGGTCATAACAGTGAACAACAAACTCAACTGGTTGACTTGAACAGTGCCGGCCGACGTGTGCCTATGGTTGAATATCGTCATCTGAAAATAAAGAAAGCAGAAACTAAATGTATTAGAGTCACCGAGTGAAAATGTTAGGAGGATAAATTTTAGCCTGCAACTTATCACTTGACACTGTATATCAGAAAATAAATTGCTCGAAAAGCAGAAATATTGTTTTCTCTTTAAAAAAATAATAAAGCCATGTTATATAAAATTATGATATTACACTAGTCAAGTTATGAAATATAAACCAAACTGTTTAGCTTTCAGAAAGCTCTAGCGAAAACTGTGGATGTAGCTTAGGATATCACAGACATTTACCTTTGAATTGATACAGTAGTCTTGTACCTCCGCACATTACTATTTCAGGTGGTTGAAGTTTGAAGTGTATGTCCTGATGAACCACTGTGTGTTGGATTTCGTTCAAAGTCCATAACCCTTTCTTCTGCCTACGGCTAAAAAATTTAACCCATGGCCAGCTGTCCACCTGAAAAACATTTGCCTAGTAAATAAAAAAGTCACCCACAGTGAGCCATGTTAGAGTGTGCAGAAAGCGTCCTCACACTAAAAGTTGACCTTTGAAAATATAATATATAACATACTGCAGGAGAGTAAGTAAGCCTCATCTGAATCTGAAATAAAAGCTCTCATTTAAAAGCTTGTTTATTAACAATCTGACTGGCTGTTTATATTGACTTCAAAAAATCTTTCTCTAGCATTAACAGATGGTTTCCGAGTACACTGCATCTAATTTTTTCAAGATCATATATCTAAGCACAGTTTAAATTTGAACAGAAAAAACATGAGCCATTGACTGACCAGTCCTAATGAAAACAATAATTGAAACCTGGTGAAATGATTATGATATAGAAATGATAAGATGTTGCAACAACAAGATGAAACAAAGATAACATACATGTAACAACAATGATAAATCGAAATGAGCGCAATTTATATGTTTCAAATTGGTAGGAACGATATAAAACCAACAACTTGTATAAGTATAACCTGAATAAAGCAACTGTTCTACAGTTAAAATTCACAGTGACACAATGCGGCAGTTTCCAATCCAAAAGACCAATATATATATATGTTAGATTTTGTTAAATTTCTTTCAATTGGAAAAAAATATCAGTTTTTGGGAAAAAATAGCTTATATTTTGGGGAAAATAGTTTATTTCCAATTGGGGAACAGCCTTTAAAAATTCACTGTGAGTATTAACTATATATAAAACAATCTTGAGGGTCATGATGTCCCACAATAAATCACCTAAAAAGTGAAAATAAAACAACCAACTGGTAACTTGTAACAAGACTTACAACTGCAGGATATAAACACTTTCCATGTTGAACTAGGACCCCTGTTGTAAACCTGGTTAAATAATATTTAACACAATTGTTAATGTATTTGAACTTAATTGAACATATTGACTACATATACAAGGGATGTCGTATTTATAATCTTGAAATGACTCTTGAAAACAGAAACAAGAGGCCCAAGAGGGCCTGTATACGCTCTACTGATTAAAATAGTTTTGTGGCCGCAAATACAGTGTTATCTACAATGACTGTTTGAGTCCAGCTGTTGATATTAATGAAATTTGGAAACATCCGAGATCTTATGGTCAGATACATTGTGACAAAGGCAGAGTCAAATAAAAAAGCTTGTATCAAACATTTTGCAGGTCATTGAAGTAGGGATGTAATGATACTCTGTATTACCGAAGTTGTTCGATTTAATTGCCATTTTCGGTGTTCGATTTGGTACGGTTTCCGTATTTTAGACATATCCAAAGGGTATTTCTTTTGGAGGAAGAAATTCATGAACAAAAATCAATAATGGCGACATCAACCATGCAGATGTTGTTTTTGATGAAGCAAATAATCAAAAGCTTCTAAATAATGGCCTAATATTAGATGCAGCTACAAATTATAGTTCTTGTGTATAAATTGGATAATTGTCACTACAACTTGCTATATAAAATCATAATGTAGCTAATGTAGCCAATATATCATATCAAACCAAAGTAATAGAATCGTTTGCAAAATGTACAGTACGTATCGTGAGCCAAGTGTATCGTTACATTGAAGTTATCTATCTAAGTAGAGTGTGATTGATATTTATAAAGGTTACTGAAACTTTTACTTTACCTTGACTGAATTTCTCGTCCTGACAAGCCAATATCATCACCACCAGCGTTGTCCGTCTCCTCAGTTTGATTGGGTCTGGGGGTGCTATCAGGTGTAGTCCTAGTGTCCTCAGGTGTGGGGGTGCCATCAGGTGTAGGCCTAGTGTCCTCAGGTGTAGGCCTAGTGTCCTCAGGTGTGGGGGTGCCATCAGGTGTAGGCCTAGTGTCCTCAGGTGTGGGGGTGCCATCAGGTGTAGGCCTAGTGTCCTCAGGTGTGGGGGTGCTATCAGGTGTAGGCCTAGTGTCCTCAGGTGTAGGCCTAGTGTCCTCAGGTGTGGGGTGCCATCACGCGCGAGGGTGGGGTCAACGTCATTGGTACCGTTGCTACAAAAAAGCATAATTAATAAACATTGCATAATGGACTCCAACTATTAATCATTTTGATTAAACTAAAAGTCTGTCAAAAGCTGACATTCACAACGTAAATGGTCACAATTGTTTGTACAATGGGGTATTAATTTTCAAAATTAACCCTGGTGTTAAGCTAAAACTTTGAAATCATAAAATAAGTTGCCCTACTCACAAGATAAAACAAGTGTATTAAGCTTTTGTCTGTCAAAATGACATAAGCAACTTCACAAGAAATAACGTTCGCCACATTTTCCTGTCATGATATGACGTTCACAATATAATATCTGTCAAATCCTGACATAAGCAACAGAAATATCCGTCACAAACATACGATCGCAACTTATTATTCCGTCAGAAAATGACGTTCATTCATGCACATGGGTGTTTTTCGAAATAAACCGAAACTATCGAAGAGATCACCTGTTGCCGGCGAATCAAATGCATTTCTGACCTCAAATACAAAATATTAGTGTCCCAAAATGACGGGAATCGATAGAACACAACCTTTTTGGAGAACGTCATTAGTTGCGAACATAAAATAAAGTTGACAGACACGATTAAACTTAAAAAACTAACCTAAATTATCTCAGCGTCTCACCCGCCAGCCATTTTGAATCGTGCGGCTTACTTCGGTTTTTACCGCAATCAGCCAATCAGAATGAATCAGCGGGTAGTAACCCTCTAAGACGGTGCGGGATAGGTCGAACGTCACTAACAAAAATTGACAGAAATTATGTTCGCAACTTGTTTTTTTAGAATTTCGCGAAAGTTGTATAAAAATTATCGATGGTGACATTTGTTTTAACAAGGACAAGTTGTTCCTATCTAACTTAGATTGCCTCATTAAACATTCATGCTTACAAGCTTGAGTTTCTTCACATTTTGGAAACGTCACTCGATTGACAGACGCGCAGTACGATGCGTACCAAAAATAAAATCCATAAAATGTCTTTCATTAATCAAACTAAACAACAGAAGATGTTATTTTTTATAATTGCAAAGTATTTATATCAATAATAAACCGTACTTACCTAGGATGTTGGTCTTTGAATGGAAAAAAAATACCAGGTAATTAACATGGTGTAAACGCCGGGACATACATTCCGTCAAACTAACGTCATTTTGTGATATACAAATCCAGTTTTTCCCCTCAAAATGTCCGATTAATGGAATTTAAACAATTTTTTTAAGAACTATTTTCAATACTCTAATTCACCAGGCCTAGTAAATAAAGATACATTACAAGGTCTTTCAAATGTTAAGCTTAAACAAAATTGACGGACAAAATAACGTTTTCACAAGTTTTAAATGGAACCTGTCATATTCCATCGTAAATATGTATGTCTCATTATGAAACAAATATTACTGGCCATGACAGTTACCAATATTGAAAAATCTTTATTATTGATATCCAGGCAGTGGACTAAATAAAACGTTTCCCTTATGATTCAACAAAATCCTATATTGTGGGTACTCAAAGAATTGTCTCACTCAGATGATTCTTTTTAGTAACCACAACAAAGGGTTTGAGAGTCATATACACATTTAGGGATGTGAAATACAATGTACTCTTCTTATCTTAAGCTCTGGATCATCGTATCATATCAGGTTAAAAGTAATTAGAGGCATAAATAACCAGTTTATGTTAATCTCAGGAACAGCTGGCTGGAAATTAATAAAACTTTATTGAAAGCTTCAGTAGCAAGAGAAGGCTCTCGTATTATCATCTTGGTAAGATTTGATATATTAAATGGAGTTGTGGCTCTTTGCTATTTAACAACCTCTTTTTGTCCGACTCTCTGCCATATCTCAGCAACTATGTACCGAGTGGAGTTGCAGATATTATCAGCCTCTGATCATATTCAACATTCATTGACATTTTATGTCCCTTTCCTATTCTATTTCTATCTGTTTTACTGGTTTTCTTGTTAATTGATTGGTGAGCCATTACTACCATTTTAAAGTATTTGGTATGGCTCAACTGGGGATCTAACCTGTGACCTCCTGTACGGAACCTCTACCACTGTGACTACACCACTAAGGTGTAGAATTTCTTGTAATTACATTGCTTTGGGCTTAAACTTGTTGAAAATTTGTTTAACACTCTTTTTCTTTCTTTTTTTGCCAGGAAAGGCATAAAGGTGTATCCCACTTAATTCCTATAGAAAACCCAAACAGAGCGATAACTAAAACTAAAAAGATTGGTGAAGCTGATGATAAGGCGGTAGGTCCTCAGCTTACTCGAAGAGAAAGGTAAAACTTCTGTAAATTGCCATATGCAGCTTTCACATCTGCGGTAATATATATATTAGGATGGTTTTTTTTTAAGGGCGATGTCTTAAAGTGTTGGCCGTCACAATTATAATTCATTCAGAATATATTTATATTGAGGTTTTATGATTTTGCGAGATAATGCAGATATAGCCAAAATAAAGTAACCTAAAAAAAAAAAAGCACTGTTTTAGCAATGTCCTTTGTTCATATGTTATGGTAAGGAGCCTGAGGTGCAGAAAAGTAGTCTCTGTGGATTCAGAGCAGCCCACATTTTTGTACAATCAGGACATTGGTCTCGGTCCTAACTTTAATATCCTTTAATCATTACCACATGCAGTCCCATTTAAGCGCATCTACAGCAGATGATGTCTGAAAACTAATTTACAATAATACATTCGGGTATGCTTTCTTTAAATACAGATTTTCCATATTTTGTCGGAGATGTTTTACAGATGAAAACATTTTGGAAGCATTGCGGAAAATGGGAGATATTACTCAAAACAATCTATTTCTCCTTAGCTCATTGTTTTTAACTGTTTCAAAGTAAAACTTCCATTTTTTTGTATAAATGCTTTAATAATTATGCTTTTCTTCAGATGTTTATCAAATCAGATGACTGATAATATATACTGCTTTAAACCTTTCCCACATACAGAAAATCTGTCTTTAGAAACATCTCTAGATACAAAATTACAGTAAACCTCTTCAATTGAAGGTAAAATTACTGAAAAAAAAAATTGAAAATATTGTGGCAAAAGGAGAAATTGCGGGTTTTGAGCAATTTCTACTTTTGTCACAATTTTTTTCAAAAGTCGACTGCTGCAGAGGCATCAGAAGTCGTCTATATGTTGCAAAAGCGTTGGCAGTGAGATTGATAGGGATCATTTCTCTGTCTTCTGTCTGTCCATCACACCTTTTCAACATTCTATTGTATTTGATTTTACCACTTTAAGTAATATCTACTTAGTAACAGTAAAGAAATGAATATATTTGACTTACAGGGAAGAAATTGATAAACAGAGAGCAACAGAAAACTACCGAAAACTTCATCAAGAAGGGAAAACCGACGAGGCTAGAAATGACATGGCGCGACTAGCAATCATTAGAAAACAGAGGGAAGATGCAGCAAAAAAGAGGGATGCAGATAAACTAGGTAATTTAATTGAGTCATATGCCCCTTGGGGGGCCGTCTTTTATATTTTGAAATGAACACTTTTGTTGTACTTGGGAAAGGATTAAATGTAATTATAGTTATATTCCACTTCTAGGAATATCTTGATGTTGAGTAGGGCAGCCAACAAAACAGTATAGATCCTGGTCAGTCTGGGTTAATGAGCCAGCTGATCTGGCTCTTTACTTATGGCACAAGCTTCACAAAATCAGTTCAAACAATCAAAGGGTTAAAAGTGGTACCAATGGCTTCCTTCACAACATTGCTCAGTGTTTCAGAGATAGCAATACGACCAGTATTACTGATGTCTTGGTTTCTTGACCGGTCATGGTTGTGAGCCCTTTGGCAAGGCACATTTCCTAGCCTAGTACACTTGAAACCCATTATTACACCACAGGCTTTACCAGGGCCCGCACTGTCGTTCGCCACTTTCGCCAAATGCGAAGATTATTTTAAAGTGGCGAAGTTATTTCATGAGTGGCGAATGTAAGTGGCGAAAGGTTTTTATCATCAACATTTACCTGATTAGGATATCAGTTTACGACATACCGTGACTGTTTCCGTTAATCTAAGATAATGCACTGCCATTTGATTCAATGTCGGGAACCAGTGACCACTTTACGACATTTTTACGACACCCGTTTTTATCATTTTGACAGCTTGTGTATTTCACACTTGTGTTATTGTTGTGAAGTGTGAATTCAGCCTTTTAATCCGACTGACCAACAACTCTGAGCGATATTGATACATTAAAGGCCGTACATATGATAATTGGCAATACTTGGCAATTATAGATGCATATCAACATGCTTTTTGAAGCAAGTTTCGACGATCAACATAGGCCTTTCATGATTTAATGACAATGTAAGTTTGTCCTTTTTGATTGGGAAAAATCTATTTAATTATGGGCGAGTACAAACAATTATTGGACCCATTGATGAGATTGGCGAAAATGAATGGCTCCTAAAAATTATAAGTGGCTCCTAAAATTTAAAAGTGGCGAACTTTATTTCAATGTGGCGAAAGAAAAATTCAACCCAGAGCAGGCCCTGCTTTACCGATGTTATCGGTACAGAGGGTTGCTCTTGGCATCCAAGTTCTGTGTTGTATAGGGTGAACTTTTGCCATGTCATAACTGAAATAATAATGAAAATGGGGTAAAATCCCAATAAAACAATAATGGGCATCTTGACAAATGATATTTTAACCAAGAAATGCTGTGATATAACTTTTATACTGATGAAGGCAGCGTACATCACAATTCAATTAATAAATTGCATGACTTGTCAATTATCCTTATATTTACAGCTAAAGAAGAATCGACAAAGAAGTCTTGATAGTGTGCAATTATCTAGTGGACAGAAAACAAAGTGGTTTTATTGTGTTCATTTGCAATGAAATTCTTGGCTGTCAGGGTGATTAATCATCATTACTACACTAAACACATGTACACAGACAGTTTATTAAACCTTCCTCCAAAATGAAATGTTCGACCATTTTCAAGATTTTGACCTTTGAAAACGTTTTGCATATTATTGTGGAGAAAGATGAATATCTTGCAAATAAGCAATTCCACTTTTCCAACATAAAGTATGGTTAAGCTGCTTCACCTGTGAATTGAGATTGTTTAACCCTTTCCCTCATACGGCAATTCTGAAGCAGACGACTTTGAACGTATTTTGTCGAAAAATAGAAATCTCCATAATTGAATGGATAACCTATGACAAAAAGTGGAAAAACATTGTGGCAAAAGGAGAATTTGCACGTTTTGTGCAATTTCTTCTTTTGTCACTATGTTTTCAAAAAAGCTGTCGACTGCAGAGGCGTCGGAAAGCGTCTATATGAGGGAAAGGGTTAATATTATATAAATCCTTTCCTACATACAACATACTTTCAGCCGACGACTTTGAAAACAAATTGGCAAAAATAAATAAAAAAATGTAAATGATTGAATAAGTGTTGAAAACGTGGCCAAAGACAGCTGCTGCAACGGCATCAGAAAGCATTTGTATGTGGGAAAGGGATAAGCCCAGAAATTAGAGGTTAATTGTTAGACTATGTACATGTGTTTTGTTGTCTTCCATAATAAGACTAGTACTGTAGTATTCTTGTGAGAGTAAAAATGGACCCTTAGATTATCAAAAGCTAAACCCTCCAAATGTAACGACTCTGCAGCAGGAGACTTAACAAACATCTAAGCAAAAATATTGAAATTCTCTTTGAATGAAAGCTTTAATTAATATCAAATATAGTTGAAAATCTTGTGGCGATTAGAGAAATAACTCATCATGAGCAATTTCTCCTTTTGCAACTATGTTTTAAAATGTCGTCTGCTGCGGTTGGGTTAACCCTTTCCCTCATATAGACGCTTTCTGACGCCTCTGCAGCAGATGGCTTTTTGAAAACAAAGTGACAAAAGAAGAAATTGCACAAAACGTGCAATTTCTCCTTTTGCCACAATGTTTTCCACTTTTTGTTCAAAGTCATCTGCTGCAGAATTGTTGTATGAGGGAAAGGGTAAAGATCATGAAAAAGACCCCCCCTAGTGTTCATCACTTTGTGCTTCTTTTTGAATATCCACAGCTTAGTGTTTGGATAGTGCTTTCACTTTTTACGTTCACATTTTACTTCAGGTTATGCATATTTAAATTACATTTACATTTCAAAGTTAAATCTTACCCCTGGGGCATACAACTTTGGCACCCCTACAAGAGACAATATTTAAAAACATTGTCAAAAAAGGAAAAGTTACTCAATTAGACATTTCTCCTTTGTCTACGATGTTTTCAAGTCTGCACACATCAAACTTGTATTTTCTATCTTTCAAATTTGACTATTACATCCTCATGATGACTTGAAAACAGCCATCCTACAATTATTATGATGCATTTAAAGTAAAAACTTAAATGGAATGGAAAAAATCATGTTTAAATGGTAATTCCTTTGTTTGCATTCATGGACAGTTGTTCCAGATTTGCTATAATCTTCAGAAGATTTGCAATTAGACAACTTTATAATACATGTATCATGATATTATAAAATTATATTTTGTAAAAGAATAATGAACGATAAAGATGTATACATGGTTATTCCTTTTTTTGATTTTCTTTCATGGCTAATTGTTCAGATTTGTTGTTCTCAGTTGATTTGAAAGAAGACAACCTCATAATGTGAAATAGGGTTAAACGTTTAAAAGTAATGGAAAAAAAGATTGTTTGCTTCTTTTGGCTTTCAGGGAATCCCCAGGTAGATATAACTAGAATCATTGTACATTGAGTTCATAGTTATTCATTTTTTTCTTAACCCTTTCCCTCATATAGACGATTTCCGACGCCTCTGCAGCAGATGGCTTTTGGAAAACATTGTGACAAAAGAAGAAATTGCACAAAACGTGCAATTTCTCCTTTTGCCACAATGTTTTCCACTTTTAGTCATAGGTTGTCCATTCACTTATGGAGATTTTCTATTTTTCGACAAAATACGTTCAAAGTCGTCTGCTGCAGAATTGTTGTATGTGGGAAAGGGTTAAAAAAAGTCAATCTTGGTGTCTGTGTAGTCACAAATCTTTAACCTTACCTCATATCTTAAAAATCTTTCAACATTTTCAAATGAAATTCTGTACACATGTTTTTTAGGAATAATATGCATCTCTATACCAAGTTACATAACTCTGGCTTCAATAACTATTCAGCAATGACCCTTTTTCGACTTTATAGGAAAAACAAACGATTGCAATTGCTCCGCGGTACTGTTGTTGTTTCGGGCAGTCTGTATTAAAAATGGCAGGTCAAACTTTTTATGACATGGCTACACATTGCAAGTGACTATATCCTGAAAAAAACAACACTGTTTCAAATAGTGAGTTTTATCTTTTATCTAATTTTTAATTTTATTTGACAAATACAAAATATAAAAGAGAAAATTATGACCAAAGAAACAAGAAAACACTTACATTTTTAGCTCACCTGAGTTATTGTGATCGCCTTTTGTCCGGCGTGCGGCGTGTGTCGTGCGTCAACTTCTTCTCCTCAGTAACCAGTGGGTCAATTGGGATGAAACTTCACAGAAAGCATCCTCTCAATGACCACACCGGACTTCCTTCAATTTTTTTGGATCCATGCAGAATTCTGGTTTCCATGGCAACGAAATGAAAAAAACTTCAAAATTCTTCTTCTCCCAAACTGGTAGGCAGATTTTTAAATAATTTTGTAGAATTGTTCCTTGGATGACCCTCTATCAGATTCCTTCAAGCCATGTTGATTGGTCGAAAAACATGGCCGCCAGGCGGGGCGGGGCTATTTTGCCTTATATGGCTATAGTGAAAACTTAAAAAATCTTCTTCTCCGAAAGTGTCTGGCCTATTTTCAAATAATTTTGTAGAAATGTTCCTTAGATGACCCTCTATCAGATTCCTTCAAGCCATGTTGATTGGTCGAAAAACATTGCCGCCGGGGGGGGGGGGGGGGGGGGGGCTATTTTGCCTATATGGCTATAGTGAAAACTTAAAAAATCTTCTTCTCCCAAACTGGTTGGCAGATTTTCAAATCATTTTGTAGAAATGTTCCTTGGATGACCCTCTATCAGATTCCTTCAAGCCAAGTTGATTGATTGAAAAACATGGCCGCCAGGGGGGGGGGGGGGGGGGGGGGGGGGGGGGGGGGGGGGGAGGGGGCTATTTTGCCTTATATGGCTATAGTGAAAACTTAAAAAACCTTCTCCTCCGAAAGAGTCAGGCCGATTTTCAAATAATTTTGTAGAAATGTTCCTAGGGTGACCCTCTATCAGATTCCTTTAAGTCAGAAACTATGGCCGCCAGGGGGCGGGGCTTATATAGCTAAAGTGAAAAAAAAATAAAAACATCAGGTGAGCGATTCCAGGGCCATCATGGCCCTCTTGTTTTTTATATAGGATGTAAAAGACAATCCGTGGGTCATTTCAATGTTTACATGTTGATACTAAGTTAAAGCATGAAATAAACAAAACAAATAATTATTATTTGTAAAGATGTAAGATTAAGTTATTTATGTATTACTTTTGATTGATGACCATTCAATGAAAATTTGTTTGATCTTACACGGACACCAACCATTATCCTGGAAGTAACCTCAAGACTGACTTTACCCTTTCCTGCATACAACATATCTACAGCAGACCGCTTTAACCCTTTCCCTCATACGACAATTCTGCAGCATACGACTTTGAACATATTTTGTCAAATAATTGGAAAATCTCTTTAATTGAATGGAAAGATAACCTATGACTTAACCCTTTCCCTCATACGGCAATTCTGCAGCAGACGACTTTGAACGTATTTTGTCAAAAAATAGAAAATCTCCATAATTGAATGGATAACCTATGACAACAAGTGGAAAACATTGCGACAAAAGGAGAAATTGCACAATGGCTGCTGCATATGTATCTAAATGTGTCCGTATGTGAGAAAAGGGAAAAAATGACAGTTGAATAATCAAGGAGAATGTTTGAATAAGTGTAACTTGCCAAAAGTTGGTGGAATGAAAACATGGGAAGGACACTATGTATTTAATAAATCTGTACAATTGATAAAAGATGTTCGAGTTATTAATTGAATCTCCTAGCTTGATACCTTGACAATATTGACCTTTGATGTGTGTTATTAGCTCGTCTGTTTGTCTGATTTTCGATGTAAAAAGTCGGGGCTATTGTGATACCCTTGGCGTCGTCTGTTTCGTCAAAAAACTTGAACATTACCTCATAATTCAAAACCGTTCTACATGAAACTTGGCACACGTATTCCTAGGAACAATACGGATGTCTATTCCAAGACTCATAACTCTGGCTTTAATGCCCCTATTTCGAGTTGAGGAAAACCCCACGGGCGTTGGCGTTCGATCCGCGGCGCTCTTTATGTAACGCATTTGTATTTTCATCAGATTTGTGAATGTTGTTTTGTATAGAAACATAGTGTGATAAATGACACGTTTTTTATGGAATTAAAATGCATCAAACGCAATAATATATGAGCATGTGCATGGGAAATCTTGTAAAAGTTGACTTTTGAGAACAGTTTAGATCCAGATAAGCCTCTGTATCCACAGTCTGATAAAGATATACACTGTTTATATATAACTTACACAGGCTTGTAAGAAGATTATGTCAACTTGTGTAGTGTCGGATGAGACTGAGCAGCTGGACAAGATGATCTGAACGTACACTGTTCAGAAATGCCAACTTACGTATACCATTTCAAATGCACTGGCTCATATATCTTAAACCCTCTCCAAAATACGACAACATTACAACATACTACTTTGAAAACACCCAGACAAAGTCTGGAAGATCTCTTTAAAAGAAAGTTTAACTATTGAATATATATTTGAAAACGAGAGAAAAGGAGAAATTGCTCATGATGCAATCCCTTTTACAACGTGTTCACAACTCGTCTTGTGTACAGAGCGTTGATATTGTTATCAAATATACAGGAAGAAAAGAAATTGGCCTGCAGTGCCAAAGAAAGCCGACTGTTACGAGGTTTTAAAACCAATGGCCAATATGCACCGCAGTTTTAGTCGATGTTGGTTTAGGACAGACTAGAGAGCACACAGTAACGGACCTATTAATAAGACAACCTTTGGAATCGGTTAAGCCCCTTTTTCTACATACAACATACGTCGCAGATTGCTTTGAAATCTCAAATTATAAACTGTCAACATTTTGACAAAATGAGAAATTGCTATGCGTTTGCTTGTTTGAAAAAGGTTATTTTAAATGCTTATCATACCGGAAAATTTCAGACATTTTCCAAGTGTTATCCCGATATTTGCCCTTGCAAAATGTGCTGATTTGGGGGTGAATCCAATTACTTCCCTTAGACCCTGATAAAAAATAAAGGTACCCTCTATATAAAAATCAGCGTGACGTGCTATATATGCCCTCGGTATGAGAAATGTTGGTGTTGGCAGATTATTATCTTGCTATGGAGCAAAGCGTTAGTTTTATAAAATAATCCAGGGACACTATATTAGAATATATTATGTCATATAGTGTCCCTGAATAATCTTAAAATGTGAGGTAAACGAAAAATCTACTTTGCGATATTCGGCTTAGTCAATGAGCGTGTTTTATTTATTCACCCATTACTTGAGAATATATGGTGAATTAATAATTACAATTTAAGCTCGCATTTTCGTTGACTTTGCTTGTTTATTGAATCAACAGTGTACTAGTGACTACCAAGAACAATAAACAAAATGGCCAGTTTGACATATAGATGTTTAGAGTGCTCAAAAGAGATCGGTCGTAACTCGTTTAGTGCATTGGCAATAATGTGATGTTTGGAAACAATACAGATTCGAGTGAGTAAGTAAGAAGCTGTCTCACCTAAAATCAGGAATATTTGACTTAAATTATCAACATTTTACAAAACTCTTATCATATGAAACACGGATACACATATTTTGAACATGGAATAGTTGAGGTTTTTACCGCAATCAGCCAATCAGAATGAATCAGCGGGTAGTAACCCTCTAAGACGGTGCGGGATAGGTCGAACGTCACTAACAAAAATTGACAGAAATTATGTTCGCAACTTGTTTTTTTAGAATTTCGCGAAAGTTGTATAAAAATTATCGATGGTGACATTTGTTTTAACAAGGACAAGTTGTTCCTATCTAACTTAGATTGCCTCATTAAACATTCATGCTTACAAGCTTGAGTTTCTTCACATTTTGGAAACGTCACTCGATTGACAGACGCGCAGTACGATGCGTACCAAAAATAAAATCCATAAAATGTCTTTCATTAATCAAACTAAACAACAGAAGATGTTATTTTTTATAATTGCAAAGTATTTATATCAATAATAAACCGTACTTACCTAGGATGTTGGAGGTTTCATGATTTCGGAGGTCTTCTACTGGAGAGGCGTCAGAAAGCATCTACATGTGGTAAAGGGATGAACAGTTTCTATACACATGCCATCATCAGATAAGGGTGCTCCATAGAGGAAACCCGTAATATTTCACCTGCAGGCAGGAATGTCCCATATGTAAATATGTAAGTTCATGGAAGTGGCCAGGATTTAACCTGGGAAGAACATACATAACAAGAGGGCCAATCCATCACCCGAGTGATGTAGCAAATGTCTAATTGCAATTATAGGGGATTTTGTTTAATCAAGATTGGGAAAGAATCGATTGGACCCTGTTAGTCAAACAGCTTATTACTAAAGGAAACTTGTAAAGGGTTTTTAAATCTTTAACCCTTTCCCTCATACGACAACTTTGCAGCAGACGACTTTGAACATATTTTGTCAAAAAATTGAAACTCTCTATAATTGAATGGATAACCTATGACTAAAAGTGGAAAACATTGTGGCAAAAGAAGAAATTGCTCGTTTTGAGCAATTTCTTCTTTGTCACTATGTTTTCAAACAAGAGCATCGCGTACGGCACAGACGTTCGACTGATAGGGAGAAAAAAAAATGACGCCAGGGTCATGACAATAGCTCTCGTTTTTTTCAAAAGTCGAGCTAATGAATGTATATTGTTTTATGGCGCATCGACAGCTAAGGTCATTTAGCGCGCAATTAAATTTAATTATTCATGATCCCTGGGTAAACAAACCAGTACTAGGCTAGAAAATGTGCCTTGCCCAAGGGCACTCCACCATGACCGTAGTGCCGCGACTGGGGATCGAACCCGGGACACCCGCTTTCGAAATCCCCGACGCTAACCACTCGACCACAGCGGCTTCCTAAAAGTCGAGCTAAAAAGGTGGTCTGCTGCAGAAGGGTCAGAAAGCGTCTATATGAGGGAAAGGGTTAAACTATTTTAAAAGAAGACCACCAAAGGAAAATAAATTTTGGTAAATATAAGTCCAGTGGTTTAGACGGAGATGTTATTTCAAGCTAAAATTTAGTTTTTACCACTATTTGGTATGTCACCATTTTCTATAGATTGAACAGATTATGTAGAGAGGGTCACTCAAGGTCAGGTAAGGTTTTTAGAACATGAAACATGAGCAGATGTTAGCAGTATGCTGCAAATCATTTTAATAGATGAAGGTAAAGTCCAACCTATGATAAAAGATCACCCACAGGGAATTGCTATTCAAAGATGGTCTTTAGCACAGGTTTGACTATATATTTATAGTTACCTCTGCTTCTCCATATTTACAGATGGGACATGTGTACTCCGGAGCTTCATCATTCTTGCCTTGTTGATGTACAGCTGGGTCTATTGATTCATCACATTCTGAATGTACTAATCTGAAAAACAATGGTAATGCTTTCCTACATGCAGACATTATTTTCTCCTATATTTAACTTTTGAAAGCATTGTGGAGATGCTAAAATTGTTTGATGTGAGCAATTTCATTTTTGCCCACAATGTTTTAAATTCTATTCAATAATTGTAATTTCATTTCGAAAGACTTCTTATTTATGCCAGGATGTTTTCCAAGTCATCAACTGCAGCATTTTTGCATTTGGGAAAGGGTTAAAACAATTCTTATTGTGTATTATAATCAGTTATTTCCCCTTGTTTACATAGTATTTTGTGTGTAATGCACAGCTATTTCTCCTTTTTACAAAGTGTTTTCACAAAGGTATAAGAATTAATATTCAATTTTCCATTTTTTCTTTTATTGGGGTTTCAACAATATTTCAGTTATATCACGGCGACAGTTCACTTATTCATGATCCATGGGTAAACAAACCAGTACTAGGCTAGAAATGTGCCTTGCCCAAGGGCACTCCACCATGACCGTAGTGCCGCTGCTGCGACTGGGGAACGAACCCGAGACACCCGGTTTCGAAATCCCCAACGCTAATTAAATTTTCCAAGTCTTTCATTTAATAAAGATGTATTATACACTTTCCCATGTCTGTGCGGCAAATGACTTTTGAAAACACTATGACAAAGGGAGAAAATGCTCAAAACAAGCAATTTCTCCTTCTGCCCAATATAGTAGATATTTTCCTTATTTTTGCTTGGATGTATTCAAGGTATGTATCCGCTTCAGATTTTGCATAGGTGGGAAAGGGTTTAAGAAGACGCCAGTCAATGTTTTAAAAGATATGTATGAAAATATGGTATATTGTAGTCACTCAGAAAAATTCTTCATCTGATGTTCCATCAGTGAAATGATATCTTGACACTTTCCCACATACAGATGCATTATAAAGCATTTGCTGCAGATGCCTTTTGAAAAAATTGTGGCATATTGTCCACTTTTGCCACACTGCTTTCAACCCTATTCAATAACTATACCATAATTTGTAGAGATTTTCCATTTTGATGCATAGATATTGTCAAAGTCATCTGCTGCAGTTTTGTTGTACGTGGGAAAGGGTAAACCATTTTGACTCTTTCCCAAATACAACAAGTCTGCAGCAGATGGCTTTGAAAAGAAATAGGTAAAACTATGGAAATCATAATGAAATAATAGTAACTGAATGGAGTTGAAAACACTGTCAAAATGAGAAATTGCTCATTATGAGCAATTTCTCCTTTTGCCACAATGTTTTCAAAACTAATATGCAGCTGAGGCATCAGAAAGTGTATGTATATGCGGGAAAGAGTTCTTCCATGTTTCTTCCAAATACTGTGAAACTTGTGTAAACTAAAAGTGTGATTGCTAAAGACCAGGAATTGCTCATCGAAGGTAGTCATTAGCAAAGGTTTGACTGTACTTACTTTTTACAAAGATTGCACTGCACCATGGCCTTATGGGAGAAATGCCTGTAAGCTTTCCCACATATAGGACAACAAAGTCCTTTATTCCTCTGCTGGTAGCAGCTATCACATACTGTGTAGTTCAGGTGCCATCGTGAACTCTTTCCGCTGCCTGGCGTACGTGACCGACAGTCCTCACATACTCGACAGTTCTATAAAAAAAAAGAATCACCTCGTTTACTTAATCTTTTGAATTAATAATTCATAGTAGGTCTAAAAGAGAATGGTATTTTGTAATGGTATTTTACACCATCTTCAACAGTACTTCAGTTATATCACAGCCTTTCTTGCAGGGTTTACCAGTACTAACAGTATACTCATCCTGACATTGATATATAATGTAATAATGCTGTCCCAATAACCATGAGCCAAGGAGGGAAGCCATTACTACCATTTTGAAAGTCGATGGTATGACCCGACTGGTGATCATTGGGACAAAATGATCTCCCACTCCAAGGCTTGGTGCTCTAACCACTGCACCAAGGAGATGTTTGTTGAAGAAGTAATAACCTATGCAATTACATCAAAAAGATTCCCAAGAGACTATGTCTTAAAGAAGCGGCCTGCACTAAGAGACAAAGATTTTGGGGGTTTTGTAGACATCAATGCATTATTTGGTGTAGTTGTCATCACAGGTCTAAGACAGAAGGTATCATCAAATATACAGGGGTTGTCGAGACTTACCTTACACTTCCAGCCATTTTTCGGTATAGTAGTCATCACAGGTCTAAGACAGAAGGTATGGTAACCTTTATCACACATATCACACACTAACATCTTACTATCGTCTCCTGGTTGTCTGAAACACATAATCATAAAGGTCTCATCACATGCAGGTAAATCAACCTTTGTCAACCTGCACCGTTTTCATTAGTTTAGTTTAAACTTATTTATTTTACATTGATTGTGAAACAAGCTTTAAGCTGATATTAATCATGCTTCCTGGAGATATAACCAGTACTCGCAAGGTTTGTGGGGAACATCCCAAAGGCAAAACACACCAATCATGGAATTCGAACCCAGACCTTTTGTACCTCCATCAATGAACCTTTCCCACATGCATAAGACTTTTAAAGCGGTAATTACTTTAAATTAAACAAGCAAATTCAGAGAATCATGGTCCCCCGCCAGGGTCAAGGTCACAAAAATTGGTATTGATGGAAAGGGGTTGTCACAAGGAATACACATGTGAAATATGAAAGCAGTACCTATTACGGTTCAGAAGTAAGGGCCATAACTCCGTGAAAAATAATCCAACCGGAACGCAAACACGATATGCGCATCTACACTTGGTAGTGATCCTTCCTATGAAGTTTCATAAAATTCCAAAAAGCGGTTGCAGAGAAATAGCCCGGAAATGAATTTAGTCATACATAGCCTGATGGTGGAGTAAAGGGCCATAACTCCGTGAAAAATAATCCAACCGGAACGCAAACACGATATGCGCATCTACACTTGGTGGTGATCCTTCCTATAAAGTTTCATCAAATTCCAAAAAGCGGTTGCAGAGAGATAGCGCGGAAATGAATTAAGTCATACATAGCCGGATGGTGGGGTAAAACTCCGTGAAAAATCATCCAACCGGAACGCAAACACGATATGCGCATCTACACTTGGTGGTGATCCTTCCTATAAAGTTTCATAAAATTCCAAAAAGCGGTTGCAGAGAAATAGCCCGGAAATGAATTTAGTCATACATAGCCTGATGGTGGAGTAAAGGGCCATAACTCCGTGAAAAATAATCCAACCGGAACGCAAACACGATATGCGCATCTACACTTGGTGGTGATCCTTTCTATGAAGTTTCATAAAATTCCAAAAAGCGGTTGCAGAGAAATAGCCCGGAAATGAATTTAGTCATACATAGCCTGATGGTGGGGTAAAGGGCCATAACTCCGTGCAAAATAATCCAACCGGAACGCAAACACGATATGCGCATCTACACTTGGTGGTGATCCTTCCTATGAAGTTTCATAAAATTCCATAAAGCGGTTGCAGAGAAATAGCCCGGAAATGAATTTAGTCATACATAGGGGTAAAGGGCCATAACTCGTCAGGGTCAAGGTCACAAGGTCAAAAAAATTATTGATGGAAAGGGGTTGTCACAAGGAATACACATGTGAAATATGAAAGCAGTACCTATTACGGTTCAGAAGTTATGACCAAGGTTAAAGTTTTTGTGACAGCGTGACTGACGGACTGACGGACTGACGGACGGACTGACGGACTGACGGACTGACTGACGAATGAGAAATAATAGTCCCCAGCTTTCGCTAAAAGCGGGGGACAATTAAAGCATGTGTTGGAAATATTAAGGACAATCTATAGATGTTTTGCTGTATATTTTTTTCCATTTTGAGAGCAATTTCTCCTTTTGTCACAATGTTATCAAGTCATCTGCAGCATATGCTTCAAAATACATTTAAATGTGGTAAAGGTTCAAGTTTGCAAACCAACATCAGAAATAAAAAGTTATCTTACCTGCACATTTGGCATATTTTACAATCTGGGCACTGCCAACCGGCTCGGACTGTAGGGTTGATTTCCACCGGGGGTATCAAACAGCTACCATGGTAATGGTGACCGCAACTTGTACAAAACAACTGCTCTGATATGTTGCCCACTTGATTACACATGTTGCAGTCGGCCTCCTCCCCAGCTGTAAACACAAAACAGGATTGCGACATTTGATCTATTACTCGGCACTATCAACATGATCCCGACCTTTTAGCAATGAATAAATTATTGCAATAAATAAACTTTTAACCCTTTCCGAATGGTAGATGCATTCTGATGCATCTACAGCAGATGACTTTTGGAAACAATGTGACAAACGGTGAAATTGCTCAACTTTATTCAAAAATTGATCTTTCATTTTTCGAAGTTTTCCATAGTTTTGCCTAGATGTTTTCAAAGTGGTCAAAGTGCTTCTGATGTGTTGTATTTGGAAAAGGGTTCAAAACTGTATGTTATTTTTCAACCACAAGAAATTTCACAAAACAAGTTAGACAATTTGATGCAACCACATGTATATAATAAGAATAAATTGCTCTGCACAAAGGTCAGCATCAGGTTATTGTTATCATGTTATATTATTGTTAACCCTTTCCCTCATAAAGACGCTTTCTGATGCCTCTGCAGCAGACGGCTTTTTGAAAACATAGTGACAAAAGAAGAAATTGCTCAAAACGAGCAATTTCTCCTTGTCCCTCAATGTTTTCCACTTTTATTCATTGGTTATCCATTCAGTTATAGAGATTTTCTATTTGTTGACAAAATATATTCAATCAAAGTCGTCTGCTGCATAAGTGTTGTATCATGGATAGGGTTAATGTTTACCCTGACATCAACCAGTCAGTCGTTATGCTAACCCTCCAACACTGAGCACCAAGGAGGGCAGTCATCACAACTTTATTTAAAGCTTTGTTATGACCCGGCCGGAGATCAAACCCTCGACCTCTTGCAGCCAAGGCGGACTCTTTATCACTTCATCACCTAGCTGGTAAAGTTTCCACAATTACTGAATGGATGTTTTTTACACTTTCTAACATACATAATCTGCAGCAGACAACTTAGAAATATCAAATTAATTGAAGGTTTCTAAATTTATATGAAAGTATAATTATTGAATTGAATTGAAAACAGTGTGACAAAAGGAGAAATTGCATATTATGAGCAATTTATCCTTTTGTCATACTGTTTCCAAAGTTGTCTGCTTAAGATGCGTAAAATGTGTCTGCAGGTGGGAAAGGATTAAGCCCAAAATCATTCCTACATCAACATCCCTAAATGATCGCAGTAAACAAAGCTGAACCCTTCCTCTGACAACAAGTCTGCAGCAATTGACTTTTAAAAACATCTAGGCAAAATTTAATCTGAAGAAAAAAGCTATTTCTGTGTTTGCCATAATGTTTTCATGTGTGATCCTTTTTTTAACCAATATGTTATTAACCCTTTCTCTCAAACGATAATTCTGCAGCAGACGACTTTGAACGTATTTTGTCAAAACATAGAAAATCTCCATAATTGAATGGATAACCTATGACAAAAAGTGGAAAACATTGTGGCAAAAGGAGAAATTGCACATATTGTGCAATTTCTTCTTTTGTCACTATGTTTTCAAAAAGCTGTCTGCTGCAGAGGCGTCAGAAAGGGTCTATATGAGGGAAAGGGTTAAAGTCATTTTCTACAGATTTGTTGCATGTGGACCAGGTTAAAGTACAAGTTATTTAGCTATGTAGCCACCATATTGGCGAGCAAATTCGTGTTAGTAAGATACACAACAATGTGTTCACATTTACAAAGACGTGTTTCTGAAATTTAAAGTAAAACACTTACACAAGACTTACTAAACCCTTTCCCCCATACGACAATTCTGCAGCAGACGACTTTGAACATATTTTGTCAAAACATAGAAAAATCTCCATAATTGAATGGATAACCTATGACAATCAAAGCGCCAATGGCACTGTAGTGGCGTTCGTATGGAAAATCCTGCAAGTAACAAGCAGTATATCGGTGTAGGGCTTGCGCTTTTCAATAATAGTGCACTCTGGTGCGGATCAATTTGAGAATGTATCAACCCTGCATCTTTTGACAGTAGAATAATGTTAGTTTGCCAGAATGTTGTCTTGGTGATTGTTTAGTTACGTTCTGAAACTGGTCATGATGTGTTCAAAATTAGGCCATTCCAAATTTATGAAAAATCTAGTTGGTACTCGATAGTATGGAAGCCCTGGAGGGCAATTTTGACTTGCGTCTAATGACTTGCGACTTTTGACTTAAGATTTTTGACTTAAGACTTATGACTTGTGACTTTTGAGTTATGACTTGTACCTTCATTGTAATATTGGCGCGCATTTCGAGAACGTGCGTAGAAGATGGCTGACGTTGGCAGCGATAACGATAAAGGTCAAGGTCACACTTAGAGGTCAACATTTTGTATTTTATACCTAGTCCGGGTTATAACATAAAAAGATATTGTTGTATCTTCATAATAATTGGTAGAAATGTTGACTCTGATATGTAGGCGTGTCAAGTACAAGACCCATGACTCTGTGTCAAAGGTCAAGGTCACATCAAAATTTTGTAATTTATACCTTGTCTGGTCTATAACTTCACAAGTAATTGTTGTATCGTCATGATGCCAGGTACAAATGATCACCCTGATAATCAGGTGTGTCGCATACAAAACCAATGACTCTATGTCAAAGGCCAAGCTTGCACTAAGAGGTCAAAGTCCAATTTCTTTAGATTGATACTTCCTGGGCCATTTCTTTTCTAAGCATTGTCATATATTCATTTTACTTAGTACTAATGTTCAAACTGGCGAGTAAGTGTGTTACGTACAAGGCCAATGACTCTATGTAAAAGGTCAAGGTCACACTAAGAGACCAAATGTCAACAGTTGATAATTTATACCGTATCTGGGCAATACATTTATATGCCATTGTCATAGTTTCGTAGTTCTTGGCAGAAATGTTCATTCTGATTAGTAGCAGGTCATCGTGGAGACACTTAACTCTTTGTCAAAGGTTAAGGTCACAGTTGGAGGTCAAGGGTTAAAGTTTGGCAATAACAATTTGTTGTCGTATTTTCATACAACAGGTAGAAATGTTCATTCTGATGAAAGGGTGTGTCACATCTAACACCCATGACAGTCAATGTTCAAGGTCACACTAAGAGCTCATAAGTACAAAATGCTTGACAATAATGGGCTCGACATGTTGCCTACGGGCATCTAGTTGAACTAGGGTACCAATCCTCACACAATTGTTTGTGGTTAGTTGTTGTGCACTCTAGCTGTACATTTTATATGGCTTCAGTGACACCGTGGTTATGGCCCATATGGTAGATATTTAAATTGTGGACACATTTCTGTGAGTACATCTTAGCTGACTTAAATTTCGATGAAAAAATGCTGAATGCTGGCGGTTTGTACAGTTAATACTGGTACACCGCTAGGTATGCGAAGCCTTGGTTATCCCTTTGAAGCCTCAGACAAGTTTGAAACTCGGTCATGTGCGTCAAGAACTAGGCCACAATGTCAAGTAACAGATAACCTTCTAAATCCCTGATTTTTTTTATAGAACTGTTTTAGCTGAATTGTACCGACCAAGAGCGTTTCTGTTTATACAGCACATACCAAAAGTTTCCGGTCAAGGGTTTGATACAGCAATAAAAGGAAAACATTCATTTACAATAAAATGCAATGCTTTAATTTCAGTGAAATTATTCACATTCTCTATTAACATGAAAGGAAACAAAAACAAACATATACAATAGATAAAAACACAAAGAACAGTTCTCGGGAAAGTCATTCCTAAGATATTAGACAAGCCATGTTAAACAGACTACGAATTATTCATCCCTTTAGTCTTTCTGAAGGTTGATGTTCAACTAGCAAGATATTTTATATGTGACGCATGGTGCTTATGGTCAATTTTAAACATGTTGGTATATATTCTGAAAATATAATCTTATTCGAGATATATGATGTAGATCTACATTCCAATGCAAAATTCTACGGATTTATGTTTATATCATCATCTATAAAAAACTTTTAAATGTTCAATTGTTAGGCTAACAGCTAACAAATAAGCATAGAAAGAAAATTACTATGCATAATATTCTTATCCATTTAGTCAACTTATGTGTACTGAAAAAACAATATTTTCTTTCCCAATATGTTCATGCAAGTTGCACAACGCAATGCTGAATGCTTTTCTTCTTTTTTTGCGTTCTGAAATTGACTATATGCTAATTGACTAGATTTTGTCATGACGTTAATGACGTCACTTTAATGCTCAGTTTTGACGTAACGTCATTTAAGCCTGGAGCCCGGTTTTCGCAGATTGGACCTCATATTTTATTTGTACTTTTTGCAAAGTTGTCAAGCTGGACAGACATTTGCCACTGTGAAAGACATGCACAATGGGTCGATATTTGGCTCGCAAAAGATACTAGTAACACGCCAAAGTAGTTTGTGACTTGCAATTCATGATAAACGCCGACTAATTCAGCAAGCTACTTTTGACTATTGACTTACAACTTGTGACTTACAACTTGTAACTTACAACTTGTGACTTACAGCTTATGACTTACAGCTTGTCACTTACAACTTGTGACTTACAGCTTATGACTTACAGCTTGTGACTTACAGCTTGTGACTTACAGCTTGTGACTATTGACTTACAACTTGTGACTCATGAATTAAAGTAATATAAAGACACTGTACGAGTGGATAAGGTAAAATCTAAACATGTGCCATGTAAGTCGCTCAGCTGAGAAAATTGCTATCGCTGCTTTGCAGTTTTATGTAAAACGAATGTTCCCAGGGGCGAGGCTGATTTTAACCCCAAGGGCATAATTTGAACAATCATGGTAAAGGACGACTAGAAGCTGCTGCATATCAAATATCCAAGCTCTAGGCCGAACCGTTCACCGATTTTTAAACCTATATAATGAAACTCTACAGTCAATGAGCCCGACACAATTTGATACATGTAGACAGGGCACACATAATTAACAAGTAACCCAGAAACATCGACATGATTTGAACAAACATTTTAGAGGTCCACAAGAAAATGCAACATACCAAATGTCTTAGATCTAGGGCTTGCAGTTTTGGACAAGAAGATTTTTAAAGGTTTTTCCTATATAACCCTATGTTAAACATGGGACCCCTGGGGCGGGGCCAATTTTGATCCGATGGACATGATTTGAACAAACTTTGTAGAGGTCCACTAGACAATGCTATATACCAAATAGTAGCAGTTTGTGACGAGAAGATATTTTAAGTTTTTCCTTACGATTGCATGGAATTAACTTCTTTAAACAATTTTGGTAGAGGACCATGCCGGGATGCTACCTATGAAGTTTCATTAAAATCCCAATCTTGGTTCTTGAGAAAAAGTTGATTTTGTAAATTGCTAACGGACGGACAGACGGACGGACGGACGGACGACGGACGACGGTCCATCGCGTAAGCTGACCTGGCATTTGGCCAGTACAGCTAAAAATTACTTTTAAAATAATGGCCTGGACAAGGTATAAATTACACATTTTTGACATTTGACCTTTAAGTGTGACCTTGACCTTTGACATAGATTCATGGGTCTTTGTACTCAACACGCCTACTCACCAGGGTAAACAATTATACAACTTTGTATAAAGATACAACAATTACTTGTGAAGTAATGGCCTGGACAAAGTATAAATTACACATTTTTTTATTTACCGTGGACCTATAACTGTGACCTTGACCTTTGACATAGATTCTTCGGTATTATACATGACACGCTTTCACACCAGGGTGAACATTTCTACAAAGATTCATGACTATTCAACAATAAATTGTAAAGAAATTGTCCAGACAAGGTATAAATAACATATTTTTGACCTTTGACCGCTAAGTGTGACCTTGATCTTTGACATAGAGTCATATGTTATGTACGCAACACACCTACTCATCAAGGTAAATAATTCTACTAAGTATTATGAAGATAAAACAATAACTTGTGTGGTTATGCCCTGAACAAGCCATCGTTTACGCTCGTTCTCGAAATATAACCCGCCAATATAACACCGAATACACAAGTCATAACTCAAAAGTCAAAAGTTCAAGTCAAAAGTCAAAAGTCATTAGTCGCAAGTCAAACTTGCCCTCCAGGGCTTCCATACGATAGACTAGCTACCGCTTTAGCTCATTAGAATGGCTATTTGTAATCTAAATTGTTCGGGTAATCACATGTTCATCAACAGGTCGCTAGGCCATATTAAGATAAAATATTGTGTACGCTTTAGAAATGACAAAATTATCAAGAAAGGAGAGAAAACAGTATCCATTAGTTTGGTGTTTGTTTTAATGATGTCCGATATTAAACAGGTCTGTTTAATTTAGTCCCTTCACATTGCATGATTGAGGGTTGTCAGAGACATATAAACACAGTGTATTTATATGTCTCTGAGGTTGTTAAACTGCTTCGAAAAATTTGAGTGCAAAAACAAACACAAAACATGCACAAAACATTTTATCACAATTTTATTCAATACAGTTTTAGATACTGGACATATTCCAGAATCCTGGCTTGTAGGCTGTATATTACCAATCTTTGAAAAAATAAAGGCGATATCGCTGGTCCCCAGAACTACAGGCCTATCACTATCTTGAGCTGTATAGGCAAACTATTCACTGCTGTTCTAAATAACAGATTATCAGATTTTCCAGAAAGTAATAATTTGCTGCATGAAAATCAAGCAGGATTTAGGAAACAAATTCAACTACTGAACACATCTTTGTTCTACACACGCTTGTGCTGAGTGAAAAATAAATTTATATATATTTTTTTGTAATTTGATCAAAACCTTGTTGGAACAAAAACAAACAATTTCAGGGAGTCCAGCCGTGACATTTCAATCGAAAAATCCAGGATCCGAATTCCGGCTCTGTTTTTCTTGCTTGTTGTTTTGGGGTTCTTTTTACACCGCGTTCATCAACTTTGCTGTTATATCACGGTGTTTCCTGGGTAAGTTTCAAATATTACTGGTCCAATTATTCTGACACCAGCGAGTAAGTCGTTATACTAAACTCTCAATACGCGCAAAGGAGGGAAACTCATTACTACTATTATTAACGTCTTTTGCATGACCCGGCCGGGTATCGAACGCCCGACCTCCAGCATTTGAGGCGGGCGCTGCGGTCCCAGTCGTTCAAGCGTTCTATCATCGATCCTGGATCTGAATTCAGGTTCGGCTAACATTATTTTGGAATGTTCCCATTATAATAACATTCGGGATGAATGAATTTACAATCCCATACATGATCCTTGTGTATTTTTCCCAGATGCCTTTAAAATCGTCTGCTGCAGATTTGTTGAATGCGTGAGAGAGTTAACGTATTTATAATGTGTTTTCACGATGCCCGAGTTGAATGTATATATGTATATAATGACACGACAAATATTTATATATCATTTTGCATCACTTACCCGTTGAAAAATCAAAATGCAATCTGCGAAAGAACTTTTGTCTAGTTCGAAGAGATACTTTGAATAAGTAATTTCTGACTGATTAACAAAACTTGTTCACTTTATTTACGGAAAGGACTTTCAACGCGTTACAGAAACGACCTTTGCAATGGGTAAAAAGAATTCACTAGTACCATAACATGTTGTGTTTGTAATTTATTATGTTTTATAGACCGCCCGTTGGTGTAACGGTAGAGCATCCACCTCGGGTGCTGGAGGTCGCTGGCTCGATCCCCGGCCGGGTCTTACCAAGTACTTTTAAAATGTTAGTAATGGTTGCTCTCCTTGATGCTCAGGATTGCGGAGTTAGCATTACGACTGACTGGCTGGTGTCAGTATAAATGGACTAGAAGTACTGGTTATCTACCCAGGTCTGAAATGAGGGCCCCGGGGGAGGGGATCCTGATCAGATTTCGAGGAAGGGCAAACTGCTCTTGATTTTTCGCTGGTCGGAAAGACCCGATTGTCGGTGTTCGTATACAGTGTCCCATACCACCAGGCAAACACATGCAGTTGTCACACAATTTGAGCTATATCAAGGTCAAATGATATTCAAATATGGTCTATTTTAAATGCACATTAGCAATAAGCGTAACAGAAGACAATTACAAACTTTTATTTGGAACAAAGTTAAAAACTATATTTGAAAAGTGGAATCTGCTTGTTTTAAGTAGATTTTCATTGTCCACGAATATTTCTTTAAAATGCATCTTCTTCGGACGTGTCACAAGGCGTATTCATGAGGGAAAAGGTTTTAATATGTACTTTGTATACAACTTATCTATAGTCCTATCAATACACTCGTTCATCATGTTTGTTTATATCAACTATGGCAATTGTTTTTATATTGATATGATATCTTATGTCTACCGAATACTAAATTGACTGCCGTCTGGGGCATCAGGTGATTATGTACTAGTGCAGTATCAAACAAGATCAACACATGTTGAGAGTGTTGTAGATCCAAATCAGCTTGTGAGTTTTTAATATTCTGATTATAATATGTGCGCATTGTTCGCCATTAAGCCAAATGTATATTAACTTGTATTAACTTGTATTCTTCTTAGGAGTAGAAACACTGTTTTAGGATGTGTACACTGATCCCAAACCTTATCTCGATGTACGCGACTTTTCACAACATTTTGCGTATCATGTTAACATATCAGCCGTCCCGCGAGAAAACCAACACTATTGCCTCTGCGTAATGTATCGACCCCGATCAGCCTGCGCAGTCCGCGCAGAATGATCCGGGCCGACACATTCCGTCTCAGGGCGATATAGGTATAGAGTAATGATTCGTGAAACAGAAAATCCACAGGAGTCTGTCCGGGTTAGCATGCACGGACTGCGCAGGCTGATCTGGGTAGATACAACAATGTTGGTTTTCTCGCGGGACGGTTCATATATAAAAAGTGATGCTCTGCGAAAACCACCATTACGGCATTTCCGACCGGTGTAGTGCCAGATCAGTCAGCGCATCCTCGCAGTCTGATATAGCTCTACACTGTGAGTCAGTAAGTCATAGATACAAGAAGCTTCTGTAAATCAGTATCCATTTGGATCATTTAGCGTGGATGCGCAGGAAGGTCTCTTTCCACACGTGTAAGAAATAATTAGGGGTGGTTTTTGTGGTTGATTAATTGATTTAGGTTTAACGCCGTTTTCAACAATATTTCAACGGCGACCAGTTCACATACACATGTGTTTCTGTGCTTTCGTACAACAAAACTGCACGCAAACGTATTTCCATGCAACTGACTGTATTTGTTTCTGCATAGGCTGTTAGGACATTGGTTGAAGACTAATGGCGCTTATCGCATTGACTTTTGTCAAACGTCGGAAAGAATGTTGGCCGAGATGGGGTGCGAACTTGGTTTTACTGGAGCACATCTCATGAAGTGATTACAAGCTGAATTAATCATGTGACAATTATAGTTTATATTGAACCCATTAGTCCCCGAGTCAACAAGCGTTTACCCGGGTTGACTCGAGTGGCATTTGGTACTCTCCATGAATGCGGTCATTATAAAACGAATTTATTGCGGAAATAAAAGACAACTCTTACATAGCTCTTAGCGTTTTGTGTTTACAGAGTTATCTCTCTTTCAGTTTGTACGCTGGTACAATGTATCCCGGATTTATCCTCAATGTGTACGCAGGTTGAACAACTGAACTGTAATGTGGAGTATGTGTCAGAACGTTATGAAACTATATGCGCATCTAACAATCAGACATACAACAATTTGTAAGTACATATGTGGGTCATAGCTAGACCGAAATGAAGTTATAGGCCCTACCTTATTTTCTACAGGGGTCTGGGAACAACACCGCACTCCCCAGAATATTAGAATATAATTTAAATAATACAATCTTGGAGGATTCCGGGATCTATTTGAAGTGAATCTTTATTGCCTCCACATATGGAGAGTGCCATGCATATTCAAAATACAAGGAACACTGACTATTATACAACAATGACGAAACATAGTATATCACATTATAACAAATATACATATGAGCTGTCCCGCGAAACAACACACATTATGGCCTCTGCGTAATGTATCGACCCAGATCAGCCTGTGCAGTCCGCGCAGACTGATCCGGGCCGACACATACCGTCACAGGGGGATAGAGGTATAGAGTAATGATTCCTGAAACAGAAAATCCAAAGGAGGCGAAAATGTCTATCCGGGTAAGCCTGCGCGGCATGCTTTGCCTGATCTGGGTCGATACTTTACGCAGAGTCCACACTGTTGGTTTTATGGCGGGACGGCTCATATATGCATTTATAGTATAATTGGATGATTGGGTGAGTCGGTAGATAAAACAATGTCAGCTAATACCATGTGTTTTGGGTTTAAATTAAAAGAGTTGTGGTTTGGGTTTAAATTAAAAGAGTTGTGGTTTGGGTTTAAATTAAAAGAGTTGTGGTTTGGGTTTATATTAAAAGAGTTGTGGTTTGGGTTTAAATTAAAAGAGTTGTGGTTTGGGTTTAAATGGTTTGGGTTTAAATGGTTTGGGTTTAAATTAAAATAGTTGTGGTTTGGGTTTAAATGGTTTGGGTTTAAATTAAAAGAGTTGTGGTTTGGGTTTAAATTAAATAAGTTGTGGTTTGGGTTTAAATTAAAAGAGTTGTGGTTTAGGTTTAAATTAAAAGAGTTGTGGTTTGGGTTTAAATTAAAAGAGTTGTGGTTTTTGGTATTAATTCCCCAACCAGGGATCGATTCACGGACTCTCCTACGGCATACCGTTAGGGCCATCACAGACCATCGCCTGTGAATGTGTTGATCTGAAACGCGATACTCGACAGTATGACAGTACGATGATGATAATGCGACAGTACGATGATGAAAAAGCGACAGTACGATGGGTAAAACACGATAATACGACAGTACGATGATGATAATGCGATATACTATCGTATTTTCACCATCGTACTGTCGCGTTTTCACAATCGTAATATCGTAGTATCGTACTGTCGCGTTATCATCATCGTACTGTCGCGTTATCACCATCGTACCGTCGTGTTATCATCATCGTACCGTCGTGTTATCACCAGCGTACCGTCGCGTTATCACCATCCTACCTTCGTGTTATCACCATCGTACCGTCGTGTTATCACCATCGTAACGTCGTGTTATCATCATCGTACCGTCGCGTTATCACCATCATACCGTCGCGTTATCACCATCGTACCGTCGCGTTATCACCGTCGTGTTATCACCATCGTACCGTCGCGATATCACCATCGTACCGTCGCGTTATCACCACCGTACCGCCGTGTTATCATCATCGTACCGTCGTGTTATCACCATCGTACCGTCGCGTTATCACCATCGTACCGTCGCGTTATCACCATCGTACCGTCGCGTTATCACCATCGTACCATCGCGTTATCACCATCGTACCGTCGCGTTATCACCATCGTACCGTCGTGTTATCACCATCATACTGTCGTGTTATCATCATCGTACCGTCGTGTTATCACCATCGTACCGTCGTGTTATCACCATCGTATCGTCGCGTTATCACCATCGTACCGTCGCGTTATCACCATCGTACCGTCGTGTTATCACCATCGTACCGTCGCGTTATCACCATCGTACCGTCGCGTTATCACCATCGTACCGTCGCGTTATCACCATCGTACGATCGCTTTATCACCATCGTACCGTCGCGTTATCACCATCGTACCGTCGCGTTATCACCATCGTACCGTCGCGTTATCACCATCGTACCGTCGCGTTATCACCATCGTACCGTCGTGTTATCATCATCGCACTGTCATACTATCGCCTTCAGGTGCGCATGTACATGCTCAAAAATCGAAGATCTTCAAGTACAGCAGTACAAATGGACGAGTTTATACAAACTCCGTTTTCTAAGAACATTGCAAATATGTATACACATGTTATTTTGGCTATTTTAAAAATGGACATAAGCGATAAGCGACGATCCTCATCAGTATATCTGACATGGATCTTCTCTGTTCGCTATCTAGACCTGCAAGCATCATAGAAATCCCCGAGAAAGGCAAACTATACGAAGTGTTACATTTGACGGTAGTTCATTTATAAACAGCATATATATACGCTGTATATTTCAAGTTCTAAACTACTAATTTATTTTACATCGATTGCGAAACAAGTTGTTATGCTGTATAACCATTGCTGTAATAGCCATTGCTGTAATAGCCATTCCACGAGAAAACTAACATTACGGACAGTGTAATGTATCGACCCAGACACATTCCCTCTAAGGGTGATAGAGGTATAGATTGTATAAACTCGTCCATTTGTACTGCTGTACTTGAAGATCTTCGATTTTTGAGCATGCACATGCGCACCGGAAGGCGATAGTACGACAGTGCGATGATGATAACACGACGGTACGATGGTGATAACGCGACGGTACGATGGTAATAACGCGACGGTACGATGGTGATAACGCGACGGTACGATGGTGATAACACGACGGTACGATGATGATAACGCGACGGTACGATGATGATAACGCGACGGTACGATGGCAATAACACGACGGTACGATGGTGATAACGCGACAGTACGATGATGATAACACGACGGTACGATGATGATAACGCGACAGTACGATGATGATAACACGACAGTGCAATGACGATAACGCGACAGTACGATGATGATAACGCGACAGTACGATAATACGATATTACGATGGTGAAAACGCGACAGTACGATGGTGAAAACACGATAGTATATCGCATTATCATCATCGTACTGTCGTCTTATCGTGTTTTCACTATCTTACTGTCGCGTTTTCATCATCGTACTGTCGCGTTTTCACCATCGTAATATCGTAGTATCGTACTGTCGCGTTATCATCATCGTACTGTCGTGTTATCATCATCGTACTGTCGAGTATCGCGTTTCAGATCAACACATTCATAGGCGATGGCCCTAACGGTATTCCGTACTCTCCCGTTATCAGGGTGGACACTCTTACCACTACAGGACGGCTACTTTTACCCTTTCATTCAAGTAGACACATTCTGACACCTATACAGCAGACGAAGTTTGAAAACATTGTAACAAAAAGAGCAATTTCTCATATAGAGCAAATAGAGCCATTTCTCATATAGAGCAATTTCGCTTTTGGTCACAATGTTTTCGACTTCATTCAATAATAATATGTTCACTTAGGGAGGTTTAAACATTTGTATCCATATATTTTCAAAGTGGGAAAGGGTTGAAGAATATTTCTGTATCAGGTTATATATTGCTGTTGCATGAATTCGGCATGGTAAGATTTAAAACAGTTACACGTCGAGCCGTTTCGTAACGGAAACATTGTTGGAAAGGAAGTGAAGCAATATTACTACATTTGCTTAACGCCAGTGTTTAAAGAGAATTAAAATAAATCCTGAAACATTTCAATTATGTTTAAAGTGTTTCAAAATTATCCGAAGTCGTTGCAAGATACTTTACATCGGTTTCTACAGTATATCAGTATATTATCACGTCCTTTCTTGGGTAAGTGACCAGTACTACTGGTTCATTTATCCTCACACCAGCCAATCAGTCGTAATGCTAACTCCACAATCCTAAGTGACAAGGAGGGAAAGCCATTATTTCCGACTCAAATTCTTTGGTACGACGCGGCCGTGGATTGACCCTGTGACTTCACTCACATAGGCGTAATTAGTATGATCCGACCGGGAATTGAACCTGTGACTTCACTCACATAGGCGTATTTGGTATGATCCGACCGGGGATTGAACCTGTGACCTTTCGCACTGATATGAGGCCTACGTTCATCAATACACGTTGTCATTTCAAATACTCTCTTGTTTGACAAGCAACCCATTTCAATTAGGCCCAATCCAAATATTTACAACAAAAAATGTCTTAACAAAACTCGTCCATGGGAGAACAGTTTAAAGTCGGATCAGTATCTTTATCTGCACAAACTGATCAAGATCCAGGGGCGTAGCTCCCTTTAGGCACTGTAGGCACGTGTCTACACATTTTTTCTCAAAATGCCCCAAAATGCAACTGCGGCGATAGACATCTGCGTAATGTATCTGTTCGCGCAGACTGATCCGGCCGACACATTCCGTCTTAGGGGGATAGATGTATAGAGTAGATATTCCTGAGACAGAAGATCCACAGGAGTCGAAAAGTGTCTATCCGGGTAGGCCTGTGTGGCATGTGGCATGCTTAGGCTGATCCGGGTCGATACTTTACGCAGAGTCCACAATGTTGATTTTTTCAAGAGACGGCCTACACATTGTTTATTGCAAAGCTACGCCCCTGAGATCTACACTGTTTACGGGTCAGTTACACACATTTCCTATACTATTCTGTGTAGATCCGGATAAGATACCTATTCCCATGATTGAGTTGGTCTAAGTAGGACACCGTCTGATTTTTTACTTCACAGCTGTTTCTACAGTCAAGTGCGATGTAAGTTTCCGGATGTTCACGTCCTCGGTGTTGGCACGTGCGAAGAAGTTTTCAGGACAACTCAAGGCCCGACTACACCAATGCGTATGTTCATTTATCATTTTGTTTTGTAATTAAATCATGGTCGAGTTTTCCAGCAGTGTTTGGGACTTCGAGAATGCACATGTCGGTCATAATCTACACTGGTTGCTAATACTTTATGGCTAGTTTTTCTTGATCAAGTGTAAATATATTTAACCACTAAAACGATATATGTATCCCCACAAACTTATTTAGTTCACATCTATTGTGAAGCAAAATGTTAAAACATAAGAGCGACCGCCTCGGGTGCGGGAGGTCGACGGTTCGATCCACGGCCGGCTCATACCAAAGACTTGAAACATTGTAGTAATGGTTGACCTCCTTGGCGCCCATGGTTGCGGCGGCGTTAGCATTACGATTGACTGACTGCTGTTAGGATAAATGGACCAGTAGTCCTAGTAACTTACTCTGGAAACGTCGTGATATAACGGAGCTATTGTTGAAAACGGCGTAAAACACACAATTAATTTCCAGGACTTTTAACAAGTACTCATCATTCTCTGATCACACTCCGAAATGAATCGAACCCTGAACTAGTCGGATCCGGAGACCGACCCTCTACCCCTGATTCACTGTCTCCGCCATGGACATTTGTCAAATGACTGATTGAGGTTTTACGCTGTGTTCATCAATTTTTCTGTCATTTCACGGTGGCAAGTTCACACACTCATGTGTTCCTAGCTGTCTTGGCACCAGTATCAAACACAACATACTTTCAAAGCAACTGGCTTCTTTTCCACAACAACTGTTAGCCCATTTGTGGATGACGAATGTCGCTTGTCACTGGCGAACGTCGGCAAGAATGTCGGCTGAGCTGTGGCTTGAACTCACAACCCCTTGATTGACAGCTCGCATCGCTACCGACTGAGCTACCGGGGCTCTCGGTTCACAAAGCACATAAATAAATTCCTCATTAATGATACCATTTTCAGCAACCACTCCATCAACGGTGATGCCAACATTGACCACTAAACCCCCATCTACAATGGCTCCTACGACAACAATGCCAACTACTACGATGCCAACTACCACCGTCGATCACGTGAAGGAAGCATTTTGTAAATCAAAGGATGTCATATCGTGCCCAACAGACCTTGATCCAATTTGTGCATCTGACAAGACGTTTTATCTTAACAAGTAAGCTGTACCTAATGTGGACTGTTCCATGTTTAAAATTCGGCTTCTTTATTTTTCCATGTTATAAGAGTTTTGGAATACTTTGATAACTAAAAGGCAAACAATGCTGATTTCAGCTGAGACGGCTCGTAACGAGCAGATCAGGGTTCAATCCCCGGTCATGATTATAACGTGAGATTTGTTTGTTGTATTGTCACAGTTATTGCCTTCAATTTTCACAGTTATTTGTAATTCAAAACCAAAGTTTTCTTTCGAAAATCAAGTCTAGTTATTATAGACCTGAAAACCCGAAACATTATTTTTGAAATAACGGAATATTATTTCGATAAAGCGAAATGTTATTTCGAAAAAACGAAAGAAAAAAAAGACGAAAAACCAACAATTTAGAACAACATAAGATAAACGGATGTGCCAGCTGATCTCTGTCAACATTAATTGCAAATGAAGTTAGGTTATTGCATAATAATGTTACTTTTCTTTTTTCTCTTTTTTCAGGTGCGAGTTTTCTAAAGCCACATGCGACAACCTAACGCTAGTCATGAAAGATATATCATTTTGTACTGGCGTCAGAAAATAAAAAGAGTTGAAAATATGCAATGTTTATTCGATTTCTTTCTGTCACCGACCGACCGACCGACCGACCGACTGACCGACCGACCGACCGACCGACCGACACATATACAGAGAAAGAGAGACAGATAGAGAGAGAGGATGCACACACACACACACACACACACACACACACACACACACACACACACACACACACACACACACACACACAGACAGAGACAGAAGGAGACAGAGAGAGATATTGTTCACAGAAGAGAAAATATGCCTTCGTTGTCACGGGGAAATGCTTTTTATCCAATTCAAAATACTCAATCCTAGTTCAGTGTATGCATTGTAAATTATCAGTATAGCAAGAAAGAAGGGACAGACATTGCAGAAATACCATTTAAGGGTTCCAATGACTTGTGTTAAAGTAGCCGATATACAAACGTGTCAGTTCAACCCAACCAAAGGCAATTAAAGGCTTTTATAAACAATGCAGATTCAGAAATTGTGAAATTCGACAATTTCAAAAATCCATATATTGACAGCCGTTAGTAACAATGTCGGGCAAAAAGTATCGTCTTTTATCTCCCTTAATGAGAGTTTTACTATTAAATATATTTGAAAACATTGTGGATAAATGTGAAATTGTTCATGACGATCCTATACGTTTGCAATGCCGTCTGTTGCAGATATGTTGTATGTGGTTGACGTGTGTGCGTCGTCTCAGTAAGAACATTCGATCAAATCGCCATGGTATTCGCATTCTTCTTCAATCAGACCTATGGTTTGGCCAACCTTTTACCCCTCTGGAGATGTCTGAAGAAGAAGAAGAAGAAGAAGAAGAAGAAGAAGAAGAAGAAGAAGAAGAAGAAGAAGAAGAAGAAGAAGAAGAAGAAGAAGAAGAAGAAGAAGAAGAAGAAGAAGAAGAAGAAGAAGAAGAAGAAGAAGAAGAAGAAGAAGAAGAAGAAGAAGAAGAAGAAGAAGAAGAAGAAGAAGAAGAAGAAGAAGAAGAAGAAGAAGAAGAAGAAGAAGAAGAAGAGACGTTTTAGGTCAAGTAATCCTTCTTCACACTCTTTTCTACAACCTTTTTAAAATTGCATTTCCATTTATCCCCACACTTTCAAAGAGATGATTTCAATTTGGAAGAATCCAAATGCTATATCATGGGATTACCTATCCAAACAAATATCTGAATGTCAATATCATCCATGTCTTTGCACTACGTTAGACTTTTCCAGCCTGTGTACTATAAAATCAATAACGGGTAGATATTTCGATGGTTATTCTGTGTTAGTCAAGTGGTGCCTTAAGTTATTCAATAGAAATTTACCCAATACCCTGATACGGATGTCATTACAATAAACTTATTCATTTAACGTCGATTGAGAAACAAGCTTTCAGCTGATATTAATCACGTTCGATATCTGCTTCCTGGAGACTTGAAAAAATCCCAAAGGTAGAACCTGCTCATCACGGCAACCCGGGACCTTGTGTACGAGAGGCTGTACCATTACACCACTGTCTTCGACGGATGGCATTGCTCGCCAAATAGTAAATTGTGTAAGGCGAGGGTAAAGGCAATCACAATAATCATCGATTAAGAGGTTAGTTTCGTTACAGTAATTGCATGTATTTACATTTGAATCTCCCCGTGTATCTTAATCCTTCTGTTCAACCCACAATCGCTATCTAATACTGAGGGTCTACATTTCTGGTTTAGTTTAGCTTGATCCGGGTCGAAACTTTACGCGGGGTCCACAGTGTTGATTTTCTCGTGGAACGGCTCAATTTACCCTTTATATGATACAGTTACGGATAGACAATAAGACTCAGCCAATTTGTAAGTCACCGCCGCAGTGGTGTATTGGTTGAGCGTCCGCCTCGGGTGCGGGAGGTAGTTGGTTCGATCCCCGGCCGGGTCATACCAAAGACGTTAAACACTCGTAGTAATGGCTATCCTCCTTTGTGTTGAGGGTTGCATTACGACTGACTGGCTGGTGTCAGGATAACTGGACCAGTAGTACTGGTAACTTACCCAGGAAACGCCGTGATATAACTGAACAATTATTGTAAGCGGCGAAAAACACCAAACAATCAATCAACCCACATGTAAGTCAGGGATTGGACTAAAGCCCCCTGGTCACAAGCAGAAAACCCTCCGTCGATTAAAACCAAAGGGGCTGAAATTTAGTCCTGAATGCATTACTTGACAACAAAACTAGAACTGTAGCCACGGCAGTTGGACGCCTGTGTCACTTTAAATGACGCTTACTCCGAGTGTCTATAAAGAGCTTGATGCGGTTTTAGTTTATTTTACAAATACAATCGTTTCACCTTTCCTAGCCTAGTGCTGGATAGTTTACCCAGGGAGCACGATTAAGTAAATTGTCGTCATGTTATAACTGAAATTATTTTGAAAGCGACGTAAATCTCCAATAAACCAAACAATAAAGCACATTCACCCATCCGTGTGTTTCCTTGAAACATAAAACCCTTTTAAATCCCGAGAGCACTTCGCCACTTTAGGCTGGACAGTCGGTTGTGGAGTTTTGGCATCTAGCCTACTCCGCAGAAAATCGGATTTGTCTAACAGGAGTTTTACAATTATCTAAAAAAACTACATGTCTGAATGCATTATTTGACAAGAAATGTAGCCCCTGTAGTTGATAGCCAATGTCATCTTAAATGACGCCAAAATCAGCGTGTCAATGAAACCCTAAATAGAATGATGCTGTTTAATTGATTTACAAGTACAATCGTTCCACAAATCCGTGTATTTCCTTGAAACATAAAACCTTTTTAACGACCGCAGCATCGCAGTTATTTAAAAACGTACGGGGTATTTCAATGGGGGTTTGCATTGGTATACCATGGACAGGTTGTTGCTTTCCAATTGTATTTGTAGAATTAATATCCGCCTTCGTCGATTTGAAAAAAAGGTACCATTGATTATAAATTGTGTTTGAAGGAATCGGTAGTTGAGTTTTGTTTGTTGCGCTTGTAAAATGTTTGGACCAAATTAAGTGGAATATATAGTCCTTGGAGTGTTGTTCTATGGAATAGTGAAAGCAATTCTAGGATAAGGTTGGATATATATATAATATGTGTGTGCTTAAAACCTTACCCTTTTTTGTAGTGAAGTGCTCTGTTTCATAAATAGTATGGGTCGGTTGATTCATAAGGGGATACTATTATACTTACAGAGGCCCACAGGGAAGACTGGGCATGCCCAACTGTGCAGCCTCTATAAATAAAGTCTTTATTATTATTACTTAAAACGTCCGTGCTACTGAGCTTGCTTGTCACGCGAGTTTCTCCCTGCGGCCTCGTCGAACAATTTTTCAGATCTGTAGAATGTTTGCTGAGACCTTTCACCTGTCTGCAGCAGAGTGTATGTCTTCAAATATTGTCGGGATAAAGATATTTTTCTCATATTTTCCGCATTATTTTTTCTATGGATGAATAAAAAACTTCCGGATTTCCTGTTGTATTTTATTCTACCTTAAATGATTCGAGAAGGACGGCTCTAAAAATGGAATATGGGGTAAATAGTTGAATATCTATCCAACGCTCTAAAACATAGTACTGGTTGTTTATTTTACGGCTTGGCATTCATTCTCTCCGATTATGAAATACAAAATCATTCTTACTGGCGTAATTTGTCTTCCACACATGAGCCAAAAGTCTACAACACGTGTTCTACGTCTTTCCGATGCTGCTCTACAGAGATAGCAATGCAAGCACTGAAAGCACTGAAAGCTCCTTTGCTTTGTAATAAATCAGTTTAATCGTAGAAGCCTTAAAAGTAATTATTGTAAGAAAGAGCGGAAGTTTTTGAATGTTCGCAAATCAATCTCAAACAATTCTAAGAAACTTCTGACAAATATTTTACATTTGGAACAGATTGCATGGATGCACGTCAATCTAACACCGGTCGTCGCACATGAATTACCGAAAATTCGGGTAGTGTATCGGTTTCCGCATTTGTGATGCAATAACAAGTAATCGGAATAAATCCATTATAGACGTGGGATGACATCCGAAACAGCTTTCATGAACATAATGTGTCTTTAAATCATAATTAAGCCAAGGGTCGTTGTGGTCGAACTTATTGCACATCGCGGCATTCAATAGACACTTTGAGGGGTATATTCCGGAGTTACCTGCTCCTTTCATCACAGTATCGGTACGTATAAGTAATTTAGTACGTCCGACATGAACCAACAATAGCGACTGGCAGAGTAGTCTGGTATCCATCGGACCATAGTAAATTAAAACCTCTGGCAATAGTATGGTACCCGGCGTAATGTAGTAAATAAGTGAAAATACAATTGATTTTCGTTAGCTCTAAAGAGGATCACTACAACTTGACATAATAAATGAGCCGTCCCACGAGAAAACGAACATTATGGCCTCTGCGTAATTCATCGATACAGATAAGCCTGCGCAGTCCACGCAGGCTAATCCGGGCGAACACATTCTGTCTCAGGGGAATAGAGTAATGATTCCTGAAACAGAAAATCCACAGGAGGCGAAAGTGTCTGTCCGGGTTTAGCTTGCGCGTCAATGGTTAGACTGATCCGGGTCGATACTTTACGCAGAGTCCACAATGTTGGTTTTCTCGCGGGACGGCCCATATGGAATCAACATAAACTATAAACTATCAGCACATTTTGGAGTTTGAAAGGTTTGATCATATAAAGGATATATCGATAGCGTTTGGTTAACTCGATACTATAATTGAAGGTGCGGGTAAGTCAATACTAAGTACTTACTTACTGCAGTACGCCTGGTACCAGGTTACGATGGGTTATCCATACGTATGTGGGAAAGTGATATTACTCCTTTAGTATACATTTATACATTGAAGCTTACAAATGTACGTTAATATTATTATACTTATTAAAATTGTGTCAACATTTGAATAAATATGTACGGCAAAATGGTCGGTTCCACAATTTACGATTGGTTATTAACACATCAATGTCAAGTAGCAAGAAGATGGTTCACTTTTTTAAATCAAAGCACTGAAAGTCCTCAAAGCAATGGGCTAACTAAAGATTACATTTCGACATGGATTTACCGATCCCAAAAGTCTAACTTGAACACTTTACAATAGCACTTTGTTTTGTCCATTTATTGATTGGTAAAGGAGTTGAACGCAAAATACTGTACACACAGTATGGTGGTCTATCGATATACGACATTTTTACATACATATGCGCATCTGCTATCTTGATAGTTTCTGCTAAGCTCATCTCCCTGTTACAATGGTTTACCTAACTATGTGTTTCCTGGCTTTCTGGCACCAGTACACAAAACAACATTATTCTAAAGCAACTGGCTTCCTTCCCATATAGTCACTTATGACGACGAATGCCGAAAGTCACAATGACTTATGTAAATCGTTATTTAACATTTAAGGGGGTAACAAAAAGCTCTCTTTAAAATAAGGGGAATAATAAGGCGCCATTTTAATGACGTAATTAAACTATAATGTAGTTTCCGTTCAAGTTCACTCAACATGTGTACAGTTTATTTCGGCTATTTCGGATTTCATCCCACTTTATAAATATTGGCACTTGGTCGGCTTAATGTTTAATTTTGGCCTGGCTGGTTGTTATGGTCGAAAGGCTGAATAACTGGTATATGTCAGATACTACCAAATACATTTTACATTATTTCAACGTAAATCAATAAGTTTCAGCCCTCAATGACAACAGTTTAATACATTTTACAAAATGGCACACATAAAAGTGCAATGAGTCACATGTCATCTTCTAAACAAGAGCACCGCGTACGGCACAGACGCTCGACTGATAGGGAGAAAACAGAAAAAAGGTTGAGCTGAACAAAAAACCTTAACCGGACGACCACACCGCCGCCGCCGCCGCCAACGCCGACGCCAGGGTCATGACAATAGCTCTCGTTTTTTTCAAAAGTCGAGCTAAAAAAGCCACACAAAGTGGAGTCATGTATTATATGATATAAAAAAAGAAGGTACCACTTTGAAATGGATACCCCCTTTTAAGCAACCGGTCTGCGTGCAAGATCAAATTCTCATAAATATATACATGTACATAGTCTGTATACTCGAGTATATACATGTAGATAGTCTGTATACTCGAGTATATCCATGTACATAGTCTGTATACTCGAGTATATCCATACACATAGTCTGTATACTCGAGTATATACATGTACATAGTCTGTATAATCGAGTATATCCATACACATAGTCTTTATACTCGAGTATATCCATACACATAGTCTGTATACTCGAGTATATCCATATACATGGTCTGTATAATCGAGTATATCCATACACATAGTCTGTATACTCGAGTATATCCATATACATAGTCTGTATACTCGAGTATATACATGTAGATAGTTTGTATACTCAATTTTATCCATGTACATAGTCTGTATACTCGAGTATATCCATACACATAGTCTTTATACTCGAGTATATCCATACACATAGTCTGTATACTCGAGTATATCCATATACATAGTCTGTATAATCGAGTATATCCATACACATAGTCTGTATACTCGAGTATATACATGTACATAGTCTGTATAATCGAGTATATCCATACACATAGTCTGTATACTCGAGTATATCCATACACATAGTCTGTATACTCAAGTATATCCATACACATAGTCTGTATACTCGAGTATATCCATACACATAGTCTGTATACTCGAGTTGACATATTCAATACAGTCAACTAGAGACACACCAAAAGTTAACCTTTTATCTCTTTAGTGTAATCTGACTTTGATACACGTTGGAAGACGTCAAAACCGCTGACGTGACGTAATTTTCCTAGTATTCGGTCTCAGTTTTTTTTTAAATTCCTAGTATTAAACCCACTTTAAATTCCAAAGATGTTCCAAATCTAAAAAAAGTAGTTCCGGCAAAAATGATATCATCACTAGTGATGATATAAAAAAACTAAAAGTGTTATCGTCACAGTGTTAGTTATCATTTTTTAAAAATTGATATTGATTTTATTGATTGCGAACAGTGTTAACCAGATGAGCGTGTGCATCTGCAAAGTCTGATACAAATCTACACTATTCAAATAGTACTCACATAAGCTCGTTTGAAGCTATTCTCAATTTGTGAAGATCCTGATTAGACGGATCAGATGCACAGGGTGATATGAACCTACACTGTTAATAAATATGCCGACAGGTACCGTTACCCATTGACGGGGGTATTACTCGCCGATTGGCGTGTGGGGTTAAATACCCAGAGCACGGATTTTAAACGTTGAACTTTATATTCACAATGAATTTACACATTCATTTATATTTACATTTCCATGTATTACCCAATGTTTTTTTTTTAAATCGTTTACTACAGATTTATTGTATTTTATTTAGGACAGGGTTAATTTATCAGTATTGTGTTCATTTAATCAATTCCGTGTGCCATTGTTATTCATTGGATATATTTCCCTTTACACGGAACATACAGACCGAATTTCGGTAAGTACTCTTTTCTTCATTTCCCAGAAACATCTTATTAGTGTGTAACGGGAGCGGTTTCTTGAAGCCACCGTACATATACCTAGCTGCCTCTACATTTTCTTATGACTCTTCTAGTTACTACATGTATGCCTGCCTTATTTACTTGTGGTATGCATGGTTCATGTGATTATTGTGATTCTTGTGTATACATAAGGTATTCTGTACTATATAAGGCCTGTCTCTTTCTGTTCTCTGCCCAGTTGTGGCCAGCTCCAAAGGTAACGTTTACCTACCATGCTGACCACTCTGAGCACTCTCTCTCTCTCTCTTTCTCTGACTTTCCCTCTATTAAGATATATATTGTCATTTTAGTTGTTAACATGTCTCATGTACTGTATATATTTGTCCTGTTTAGGCAATGAGTAAAAGCAAACACTTATTAAAAGTATAAACTAGCATTCTTTCGCTGTTGTCGTGTTGTATCCTAAATCGAACCTGCCGTGGCCGGTTACAAGTGTATTATTATCAAGACAAAAATAGGTTATTGTTTATACGGACTATTTGGCTCTAGCTCGACATAGACTTGCATGACTTGACTTTAACTTGACTAAGTTGACTTGACTTCAGGGCATAGACGGCTTGGGTTCCTCTCATCTAGTCTGGTTCCCGACTTCCTATGATAGTAATAAGGGGAAGGAACTCCAGACTACCTCTCACCCTCCAGGACTTTTCCTCGCCAATCATATCTCTTGGTAGTCTGGTTCCCGACTTCCTATGATAGTAAGTCTGGCACAACCAAATGAATGGCGTCCTGCGATTTTATACCTCCGATGTACAATTTGAATGTAATTTTGTTAATAAGCTGACCATCTGGATAAAATCGTTTTATTCCTTTAGTCATATTAACGGGTGATGATTGCTCTTTGTAAGAAGATGTGACGTTGGTTTTTGACAAACTAGAAATCGAGTGGTGTTCGGACAGTTGAATTATTTCGGATACTTTATAAAACAAAGTTTGTTTGCATGTCCTGTGTGGTTTACTTTGACATTTCATCTTTGTGATGAAACTACTAATATGTTGTGGCACCAGATCACAGTTATGTAAAAGAACCTCCGAAAAATCCGGAGAAATTGCTTCTTTTGTCACTATGTTTTCAAAAAGCCGTCTGATGCAGAGGCACAAGAAAGCGTATTTATAAGGGAAAGGGTTAAGAAACACAAACAAGAAATATACAGCAGACCAATTTGGAAAAAAATTCTGGACAAAAGTAATTTTGAAAATATTATTACTGGTATCATTTAAAGAGTTTCACATTTTTTGAAATTAAGTAGCTGTCTTATTATTATTATAATAGTATTTTTTCAATCAGTTTATTTTATAACAATTTCACTGCTTTTGATGGTGGATCCCATGTGTGTTTTAAAAAATACCCAACATTGCTATGCCTGGTCCAATTGTTTAATGACATAAAGATGATGATGGTGTCACACTATTTTCAATAAACATCATCTTGATATTTAAATTGAATTTAAGCATGACAATAGATTTTTTTTTATTTCAGTGCAAGATTGAATTTTTCAATCATGATCAAAGACACTTATATTTTCACTAGTAGCCACTTGAAGGTGAACATATAGTCTAGGTTTCTGAGATCACTAGGTGAAATTAAATTCAATCTTACACCAACAAAATCAACACATTTTCTGTTACTTTTAAGCTTAAATAAGCTTAAAGTACTAAATAAGCAAATATTCTGTTCAACCCTTCCCCTTCTACAATTAGTTTTGTTTAATTACTGAAGAAAGTTAAAACATTGTGGCAAAAGGGGTCACAAGTTGTCAGGGAGCGTATAAATGAGGGAAAGGTTTAAGACAGATGTTTTCTAACTATGTGAAGTGAGACATTCTACTTCATAGCCAAATTATTGAGATCCCATTCAATTCCAAAGTGTTGTGTGCACAGCAGTTATGTGGTGTTTTAACGGTTTCAAAACCAAGGTAAATATTTATTGTTCTCCGCTTGCATGTATCATTATTAAGACAATATTCCTTCATATCTTTTTTCATACTAGGAAGCCCAATGTCAGCTTTGTTGGAGTATAAAATGGCATCAGTTTCACCATTTGATCTGCCAGTCATCCCTACCTCTTGGACATATGCTGTGAAAGAATAGAAACAACTTAAATAACGTGGACATAACTAAATGTACAATCTGCTCAGTATCTGAACGTTTGGCTTAAGGATTTATCAGATTATTTCTGTTCACAAGGTGCACATTGTAGATCATGAGCATACTATGTATGTCATACACAGGTGTATATGCTCATCATGCTCTGAATTACTGCAACTAGTCCGTTCATCCGAATAAGGATCTTTATTGTTCACTTGAAAAAAAAAAATATATATTAGCCACCAATACAGATCATGATCAGAATACACATATGTGATCTGGATCTAAACTTGTTTCACATGTCCTACAAAACATGCCATAACTCCAGTTTAGTACACAGTCAGAAATTATAAATATTATCAGGATACATGTAAATGCTTTAACCATTAACTCCATCCTTCCTCACCTTCTATTTATGTTTAGTTTAGGCAGATTGAAATTCCATAATTTATTCATTAACATTTCAAAATATATGATGTTTCTGAGTGCCACACATTTTATTGTACATGTTTTATACATGATATGAGCCTGTGCATGACACAATGTACACGTTGGCTTTTGAGAACAGTATTAAAGATTTAGATTAGACTGTGCATCTACACAGTCTGATCAAGATGTACACTGTTCACATATTACTTACACTAGCTTGTTAGCATATTAATTCTGGTAGTGTCATACGGTATTAATTGCAGTACTCTGATAGGGCATAGGAGACTTTGTCAACAAAACGATACATTTTTTTAAAAAACCCCAGCCAAATTGAACCGACTGTTATATTGCTATTTATAGAATCCTTTCCTTTTAACCCTTTCCTACTTGTAGACAGACATATTATGATGCATATGCAGCCGTCAACCTTTAAAAACAATGTGATAAATGTAGAAATTACTTATAATTCTCCTTTTGTCACAATGTTGTCAACTCTATTCAATTATTAAATTTTCATTTACAGAGATATTTGCCAAACTGTTTTCAAAGTCGTCCACTGCATATTTGCAGTATGTAGGAAAGTGTTAAGTTAACCATATTTTAACCCTTTCCCATACAGATTAAACCTTCACGTAATGATTACATGTTTCACCTTCACTTAATGAATACACGTTTGTCTTTGATTATAATTGCGGAATCCGCTGTGGTCGAGTGGTTAGCGACGGGGATTTCTAAACCGGGTGTCCCGGGTTCGATCCCCAGTCGCGGCACCTCGGTCATGGTGGAGTGCCCTTGGGCAAGGCACATTTTCTAGCCTAGTACTGGTTTGTTTACCCAGTGATCATGAATAAGTAAACTGTCGCCGTATATAACTGAAATAATGTTGAAAGCGTCGTAAAACCCCATCAAATAAATAAATAAATTGATTATAATTGCAAATCAGATTGCACATTTGTGTTTACTCTGTAGCAGACGACTTTTGAAAAGCAATTTCTCCATTTGTCACAATGTTTTCAACTTTTTACAGTAATTATACTGTCATTTCTAGAGATCTTTAAGATGTTTTCAGTCGTCTTCTGCATATTTGTTTTATGTTGGAATGTGTGAAGTGAACACTCTAGATCTTGATCAGCATTATCTTTGCAGGCTGATCTGGATCTAATTGACAATAGAAACTCAGAAATCATTTGACTTGAGGAATCAAATAAACAGTTTTAAAACGTTTAAATCTTTCATAGTAAATTGTTCAAAATAGAGCCTATATTGCCTAAATCGGGGACTACTAAAACTTATAATAAAGGAAACATTTGAACATTTTTAAAAATGATATACATCCCATAAATATAAAAACATTCATTTCTAATAAGATCCTTTGTATCCGAATTTCAAATACATTTTCATCTATCCGAAAACTATACTACTCGATAACAAATCATTTTCTTCCAAACAGAACAAAGCATCATACAATGAAAACATGGAATCAATTTATGACCTTATTTTAATAAGATAAATGAATTATTATCCCGATGGTCAACAAAATAGTAAATTTAGATATTACCTGATATTCCATCGCGTCCGCCATTATTTGGTTTGTGCCTGACCCTTTACATAGTAATAAGGGGAAGGAACTCCAGACTAATCTCTTGGACGCCCTCCACTTGGCTGTATCAAGTAATAACCCGGTGTCCTCGCGAATCTGGGTGCCCCACCTCCCCGGCGGTTTACCTATGTGTCTCGAATTGGGAAAGTCTTGACGGAACGCCCGGAGGACATAACTGTCATCAGGGCGTCTAGTAACATGGTCTAGCCATCTTGATCATTTTGATTTTATTGGAAGCAGCCAGGAGGGGGCTTCCTGTAGGGATGCTTTTAATTTTCGGTCAAGGAGAATATTTAGACCTGCCAGCGTGACCACATATCTTGATTTCTCTTTGACCTTTCTAAGTACATTAATTTAAGGTTATGCCTGTTAAAACATCCCTTTTACACTCTATATACATGTGTGAGTTTTACAAATTAAAAACAAAAGACAAAGGCCAGTATATTAATTGAATGTATGTACATTTTTATTTAAGCGAAATTCATACTGTATCTACTCTAGACAGTAAAATAGAGAATCCTTCTCTTGAATTTGTAAATGCAGTCTGGTTCCTTAAAATTACATGCTATGATATATTACGCAGTAATTAGACGAAGAAGCCTCGTCCCGTATTCACTAAACTTTTCAATTTAGATATTTGTCTAAATTTAAATCTTAATATTTAGTCCACGTTTTAGATTTAATCCGTATTCACCAACGCGTTTTAAACCGATCTCAATTTGGTCTAGTGTGTAAATGTCGTAAGCGGCCACGCTGCGACTCTGGTTCCCGAATCAAGTTAAGAGCTAAAATAAAAGACAGTACCATTCATCTATAGTCTATTTATAGATTTTCATTTTTATCGCAATTTCACATACATTTTTCATTTGCTTTGCTTTTAATAATCTGACTTTCATGTTCAGTACATACTGGATTCAAAGTTAACTTTGAGTACAATTGTCATCGCAAAATGCAGACATGTAAAGATTTAAACCACAGAAATATCTGTTTCAAGATCAATTTCATTCGTTTTCGCTGTTGCAGTTCGACATTTCATGAATATCGCGGTAAACACGATATCGGTGTATTTTGCCTAGCCAACCACATGTTTTATCACGGATGCGATGTGACCATCCAGAATACTTAAATGAAATGAAATATTCTGGTTCTTACAAACAAAGTGTGATCGGATTAACTGAACTGTATTTAACTTATCACTGTAAATGTAGACAGCATTTCAACTCTTATATCAACTGGTAAATTAACAGTTTGAGAAATAAATTCAAGTAAATTTTCAAGCACTGGTTTAACGTTTTCAAAAAAATTGAAACTAGTTCCTATGTTAAGCCTTTCCCTTATACGTAGCACATTAAGTAAAAATTGGAACATCTTGCTAAATGAAGGTATAATTTATGGACATAAAGTAGAACACATTGTAGCAAAAGGAAAAATTCCTCGTGATCAATTTCTCTTTTTGTCACAATGTTTTCAAAAGTCGCTGCAGCTATTTTCAGTCTTTCGGATTACGTGTACATAGAAATACGTTTACTTGATTTTCTGAATGCTATAATCACGACACGAGTTCACATCAGTTTCGTCAACTCGAGATTGTGCGTTTGTAATCCGACAGCTTTGATTTTCAATTGCTCAATTTGCCACAATAATTTCAACTCTTTTCAATTATCTTACTATCATTTATAGAGATTTTCTATGTTTTGTACTTGATGATTTTAAAGTATGTCAGAGTAAACATCATTGAAATCATTGTGGCAAAAGGAGAAATTGCTCATAATGAGCAATATCTGCATTTTCCACAATAATTCAACACTTTTCAATTATCATACGATCATCTATAGAGATTTTTTTTTACTTGATAATTTTAAAGTCGTCTACTGCAGATTTGTTTTATGTGGGAAACCCCTATCCATTATCATGACTTACCGATACAAACGAAAAACAGATTTTCTGTGTGTCAGCATTATTTGAAAAAAAAACCCATTATCATAACAGGGCGTGTGTTCAATACAAATAGTTGATTGTTTTTGGTACTAATTTAAATTTATCATAATCTCTTGTCCATTTATTTTTAGTATTATATGTCACTTTTTATGATCAGCTTAACGCTAAATTATCTCATTCACTTAAAACACAGACCCTGCCAGGTTAAATATCCTACATAAAACTTATATCTTCAATAATCGATATCAGCATTACTGACTACAGATTAAATTGTTCTAATGTTTGTGGATTTAAATGATCTTTTTTCTTATTTCTTCATGTGAAACGAAATATTGCGGCTTCTCTTTGATGCTTTGCATCAAACATCCGTCTTGTTATGTCTGTAATGTGTGTATTCATCTTCAGGGCTGACCTTATTGCATCGTTCCTTCATCTACATCCTTCAGCTCGTCTAAACTGCGGGCGCATTTGCACTACTGAGTCCCTTTTGAAAATCTTTATATAAATTCCTTAAAGATATACCGACAACAAGCAAATCTCGTCTTCTATAGCATATCACTATACATAGGAGCCGGTATTTGTGATTTTAGAAATATTAGTGGGGCCATGATTCTGAATGTTGTATTAGAAGATTATTTTTTACATAGAAATGCACAGTAAATGCTTCGATGAGAATATATGTAAACACAGGTCACCCGAGTCATCACTATTATCAGTTGCAACAAAGCCAATAATCACCACGGGGCCATTGTATTCAAAGTAATACGAGCGATATCGTTCGTCTGCCATACGACAATCGTACGCTCACCGCGAATTGCAAAAAACACATCCTACGATCACCTTGGAGTCGCAGGTACCCGGCGTGTCATTTTCCCCACACTATCGTATAATATACACTACCGTACTATATATACGTATATTTTGTATATAACGATTTTTTTTTAATTATTTATTTATTAAGGGACAAAACTCCACGCTGGGAACCTGTGCTTGGCGTGTCATCCGCCTATCAGAAATAGAGAAAATGGCCGACACACACACAGTACGTTCTTGAGTTTTATCCTACAATAATGACAGGTCGAAGATCTTACGTTTGAACTTTTAAACATCGTATGATCTTTAATAAAATGCTCTCGGGACGTGGCTCATATTTATAAGATATACGTCAGTAAACGACAGGTCGTGATGTAACCGCCTTAAACTTTCACACATAAAATATATCTTCAGCAGACGACTTTTGAAAACATCTAGACAAACTGGAAAATGTTTTTTATAGGGAATTATAATAAATGAATAAAGTTGAAAATAATGTTGCAAAATGAGAAATTACTAATTGTGAGCAATATCTTCTTGTAATAACAATGTTGTCAAAAGGCATCTGCTGCTCATGCGCAAACATGTGTCTGCAAGTGGGAAAGGATTTATAGCATCACAGAGTACGTGTATAGACCTCAATCGACCAGTGCCGTTAAATTCGCACCAACCGTTACCTTTACACGTGACAATCAACTTCGTTTAGACAAACAAAGTCAGTTTTCGTGGGAAACATACTGGGCGTTCGGTTCAGTGCTTTTGTGTCTTCTGAACGGTTGGATGAGAGTTTTTCTTTCAGAAGTCACGTATGTATATGTCTGTGCACATGTCTGATGCACATAACGAGTTCGCTGAGTTTCGGCGGATGTCAAGTAATGTAAAAATGATAAAATGTGTTCACATACAAAAGGAACATACACAGTACAATGATTGAAGAGAAACTGCAAAAAGTGTCAAGGAAGCCCTTAATCAAAATGGATGTCTGTTGTTTAAAAACACATTGACATATAAATATATTTAATCCATTTATAAATGAAACATTTTTTTTTTTAATTTGAACTCGTAAAACGATACATTTGTGTTAATGGCCTCTATTATATTGAATTTCTTAATTTGATATAGCTAGTACTAAAATAAAATAGAAAATCACAATGGTGTGAGGTTGCACTTTGTTTAATAGTCATTATTGATGAAAGATCATTGTGCGTTAACTCTTTCAGCGCCAAAGGCAATATTGAGGTTTTTGCAACAATACAGATTCAGGTGAGTCAGCTCGTAACGAGCTGTCTCACCTGAAATCAGCATTGTTTGCCTTATAGTTTTCAAATATTTCAAAACTCGTATAACATATAAAATAGAGTCGGCCGACTTTGAACATGGAAAAGTCTACATTAAACAATTCGGCGCTGAAAGAGTTAATAGAATAATTAATATAATTTGCTTTCGGAAGCAACAGAAAGCTAATAATACCCCGAGGCACTGTGAATGGACGAAAGTGTTTCCTATTTTAGCACAGCGTTTCATGTCTGTTGCGATATGTCATAACAATGAGCACTGTCTAGCAATTTGTGGTCTAAATGAGATAACGCTTCCACATTATTTTATGTTATATTTGTAAACAACTACTGGCGCTATACTTTCAGCTTGTTTCTGTCAGATGGTACATTTAGGTCTTCATGACATAAACGCGGACGGTGAAGACTCTGGTTAGACTGTGCATATGCATAGGCTCACCTGAGTCTGCACTGTTCGCAGATGCATTACGACCCCAAATCGTCAGACGCGGCTTAGATGCATTAGAGGGAGCTCATTTGGGTTTCTGTTTTCTAGTTCGGTTTTTTGTTCCGAATGTTGCATCTACGGCTTTCACTACTTGTAGGCGGATATTGAAAACTCTTGGATAATGGATTCTGAATTGATTGCGATAGAACCACAGATACTTCAGAGAAACTTCTTATATATTTCGTTCTTATGTTGATAAACGTTAGTGGATGCGTATGTCATGATCTATATATGTATTCCCTTCCCCAGTAGCGGCACGACGATCATGGTGGAGTGCCCTTGGGCAAGGGACATTTCCCAGCCTAATACTGGTTTGTTTACCCAGGGATCATGAATACGTGAGTTGTCGCCGTGATATAACTGAAGGAATGTTGAAAACGGCGTAAAAACCCCAATAAAAAACAATAAAAACCAAATGTATCCCATAGGCAAAGGTCTAGGTACGAAGTCTCAACCAAGCATCTGTGTCACACTACTCTATTGTTAAGAATTTTCATAGGTTTAGTTTTATTTGTGGTTTTCGACTTTTTCAACCTTATGTCAGTTATATCACAGAGTCAGTTCACTTATTCATGGTCCATGGGTAAACAAACCAGCACCAGGCTAACAGATGTACCTTGCCCAAGGGCTCTCCACCATGACCGACGCGGCGCGACTGGGGAATATTTTCATTAATTACCAATGTTACACGAATAATTCAGAGATGGGTAGTATCACTTAATGGTGATTTATCCAGGAAACACCGTGATATAACAGAAATACTATTGAAAGCGGCGTAAAACATATGTATATGTTCTTAACAATTGACTGGTATAATATCACTTTTGTTATAAATAATATCAACCCTCTTCATCTAAATTGCGATTTAGAGGGAAGTTTCACTTTAAGTCAGGGGGTTATTGTGCTTAATGAAATACCGATCAAAATCAAGCAACGTTTGTTTGTAAGGTGTTTGACATCGCTGTCAACACTATAGTAATTCATATCACGACGTTTCCTGTGTACATTATCAGTTCTAACGGTAAGCTTATCCTTACACTAGTGCATCCCCGTAACCCTGATCGCCTGGGAGGGACGCCTGTTCAACGTTTTGGTATGAAAAGACCCGAATGGGGGTCTTACAACACACTCTAACAACGACACCACCGAGGCGGTCGGAGACTATGGAACGCCTTTACTGTCTTGAAAATGTACTGCGTATAATACAATACAACATGCTAAGATAGTAAAGCCGTTCCATAGATGACTATTCGAAAGCCCATTGCTGACTCAATAGTTCTTTCTTTTGATATATATTTCATAGTCCACACTTCAACATAGAAAGTAAGAACGTTATTATGATTATAGTGAACATCCCGCCGAGCCCCTGCAGCTCAATTGGTTGCGACGTGGGCTGTCAATCTAGGGGTTGTGAGTTCGAATACCAGCTCTGCAAACATTATTTCCGAAGTTTGACAAAAGTCACTGTGACAAGCGTCATTCGTCTTTCACCAATGGGCTTACAGTCTATGTGGAAAAGCAGCCAGTTGCTTGGAAAGAATGATGTTTGGATTACTATTGTAAGAAAGATAGAAAACAAATGAGTAGGTGAAGTGGCAGCCGTGATGCGACTGAAAAAGTGTTGAAAACGGTGTAAAAACCCTTATCAATCAATCAATCAATCAATTTACCAAATACTTCAGAGGACTAGTTATATCTTTACAGTTTGGCTCTCACGGTTGCTGCTGTATATATAAGTGTCAGGATTGATAAAACCGGTAGCACTGGTGAATTATAAGAATCCGAATTTTTTTGGTGGTTAACGTGGTTCATTCGAAATCGGTAGTATTGGGTTCAACCGATGCCAATGGGTCATACTTGTGCTGTTCACTGCGATCAATTTAACTGAAATACTGTTTCAAATTGACTGTTTACACGATAATTGATTATAGAAAGCCATGCGCTTATAAAATATTCGTATTAAAATATGTCCAAACCCCCATGCAATTTCGAAAAAGAATGTTTATACAGTGTTGAAAACATTGCGTTGGTAAAAGGAGCAAATGCTTACTTTAAACAATTTCTCCCTTTTCCGACGATCTCTTCAAATATCATCTGCTATTAACGCTTCAACTGTGGCCTGTATGGAAGCAATAGACGGACAAGAACACCGATCGTACTCATCATATCGATTCCGAAAACACAAACGTATGTATCTCCAATTTAATGAGAGTATCAATGAAATAGTTCCACAAATAGTTCCACAAATAACGACCACTCGGCACCACTCGGCACCACTCGGCACCACTCGACATCACTCGGCACCACTCGGCACCATTCCGATTATCTTCATTTGAGCCTTCTCTGGTAAAAACCAACATGAAAGCATTTGCGATCAATGGAGATCTAGATCACCCTGCGAATTTGCACAGTCTGATCTGACTCTGCACCACTCGCTAATAAGTCACGGAAGGTTTTCAAAAGCCTGCTCTGCAGCGATGTGCATTTCGATCGGATGTCATGAATGCATTAATCCAACCTTGTACGTTTCTACGATTGTAATAAGTACGCTAAGGTTGTTTTTCTGGGAGCAGCGTTCAATCCAAACAGCTTAATGTTGTCAGTTTTATAGATTTACAATTTTGTTTTCCAATGATTATTTTGCTCTATTTGTAACGAACCAATCAATATTTACTGAAGCTATTTCCTGGTACATGTATACGACTTCTAACAATATTATGTGGATATAGAAATTATAAAATTAAGTGCTCCTTATACATTGTTTATACTTACTTACTATCAAAGTTCATATACCGATTTTCAACATGCTCGATGTTGTCAAGAGTCAAAGTTTGAAACGATGTCTGCTTCCTGGAGACTTAACCCGTTTGTGTGGAAAAATCCTTAAGTCAGGACCCGCTCATCACGGGACTCGAACCAGGGACCTTCGATATATTATATGTGTTATATTAACCCTTTCCCTCATACGACAATTCTGTAGCAGACGACTTTGAACGTATTTTGTCAAAAAATAGAAAATCTCTATAATTGAATGGATAACCTATGACTAAAAGTGGAAAACATTGTGTCAAAAGGAGAAATTGCACGTTTTGTGCAATTTCTTCTTTTGTCACTATGTTTTTAAAAAACCGTCTGCTGCAGAAGCGTCAGAAAGCGTCTATATGAGGGAAAGGGTTAAGGCGACATACCACTAGGTTAGGAGATGTGTCATGCACAAGGACACTCTATCACGACTAGTGGTTAAATGAGCAAGTCCGTGAGAAAAGGTACACGTTGTTCCTGAACAGATCATCATGTACAGTCTCATCAGAATATTCACAAGTTAACAGAACATTATAATAGGATAGTGCAAGTTATATATGAACAGTGTAGATCTTTATCAGACAGTAAGGTGTACAGGCTGATCTGTATATACACTGTTCACAAAATCCAACCTGTATTTGTTCCCATGTACGGACTTACACTTAGAAAATATATCTCATTTTGTGTGATATACCGGCTCTTATATCACGATTTAGAGTTCAGGTGTGTAGTAATTAATCATGAAGGCCAAATCTCACGACGCGGGCTGTCAATCCAGGGGCTGTGAATTCGAATCCCGGCTCGGCCAACTTTCTTTCCGACGATTGACAAAAGTCAATGCGATATGCGTCATTCGTCTTCCACCAATGGGTTAAGTCTATGTGGTGGAAAAGCAGCCAGTTGCTTTGAAAGATTGTTGTGTGGAGTACTGGTGTGAGAAAACCAGGAAATGCATGAGTAGGTGAACTGGCCGTCGTGATATAACTGAGAAACTGTTAAAAACGGCGTTAGACCCCAATCAATCAATCAATCAATCAAAATGAGATATATTTCCATTCTAGCACTCTTTGTTATAACTTATAACTTAAAGGGATACAGCTTAGGGGCGAACTATGTGTTGAGATGATGTTGCTTTCCTTGATAAAAATCACGTGTAGGCTATTCTATCTTTACTCCCCATTATATTTGTTTTGAAAATATTCACGGATTTTTTCAACTAATAAAACATTTTGAAATCAGTCTTTGAACATTTTATTTTTATTATACCTTTTTTTAAATTTCCATATATACTCATTATGAGCATTTTTCTACTGTCTCATGCTAATACAACGTTTTTGTTCATAAAATGTCAAGCCGGGCGTAGTAACGCATGCGCACTAAGAAACGTTGTATTAAAACTACGCGGGAGGGAATTTCAACAGCCAAAAATAGTTCCGGAAGTTTAGAGTGATATACTGTATGATATGTCACGCTCAAATCCCTCTTTGCGTATTGAAAAGAAATTGTCAATAGTGTTAGAATTGAGTACAGCTTGCTCTCCGCTCAACAATTCTGTACTTATACATTATTTTATCATTCGATCTAATTGTGTACATAATTGAGAGCTACCAAGAAGTCACTGACATGTATATAGACCTACAGTGTATATTTAAGCCATTACTTCACACAGACGACATTAGACACCCACCTGCCATTGCACATGACTTTTGAAAACATTGCAATGAAAGGTGAAACTACTCAAAACGAGCAATTTCACCATTTATTGCAATACTCTTTTTTTTTCAATATGAATCTTTCAGTTTTACTAGATTGTTGAAATTGTTCGTCTGATGTTTTCAAAAGTCATGTGTCACGCCAAGCCCTCGATATAATGCCTGCGAATCCAAGCTAATTGATACTGCATTAGAGTCGTTTTTGAAACCTTCTATGACTAATATACGAACAGTGCAGAGCTAGACCTAAGTGAAACTGAGAGGATGTGCTGACTGATTTCAATCTGCACTGGTCGGACATGCATTACGGGTTTGTTTTCACAGATCTCTGCTAAATTATACACCACTTGGTACACACACGGTCACTTATGTTATATGCATATTGTTTATAAAATACGGTCACTTGCATTCTTCTGTAAAAAAAAAGATCCATGTCTCTGTTGGTATTTTATGTTATATGCATATTGTTTATAAAAAACGGTCACTTGCATTCTTCTGTAAAAAAAAAGAAAAATCCATGTCTCTGTTGGTATTTCATGTTATATGCATATTGTTTATAACATACGGTCACTTGCATTCTTCTGTAAAAAAAAAGATCCATGTCTCTGTTGGTATTTTATGTTATATGCATATTGTTTATAACATACGGTCACTTGCATTCTTCTGTAAAAAAGAAGATCCATGTCTCTGTTGGTATTTTATGTTATATGCATATTGTTTATAAAAAATACGGTCACTTGCATTCTTCTGTAAACAAAAAAGATCCATGTCTCTGTTGGTATTTTATGTTATATGCATATTGTTTATAAAATACAGTCACTTGCATTCTTCTGTAAACAAAAAAATCCATGTCTCTGTTGGTATTTTATGTTATATGCATATTGTTTATAAAATACAGTCACTTGCATTCTTCTGTAAAAAAAGGATCCATATCTCTGTTGGTATTTTATGTTATATGCATATTGTTTATAAAATACAGTCACTTGCATTCTTCTGTAAACAAAAAGATCCATGTCTCTGTTGGTATTTTATGTTATATGCATATTGTTTATAAAATATTTGTATTGAATTGAATTACTCTCCTTTGCTGAATACATAACAAGACCACTTCACTAATTGAGCCGGCCAACGGGAAAATCATCATTGTGGAGTCTGCGTAAAGCATAAACCCGGATCAGCCTAAGCATACCACCCAGGCTAACACAAACAGACACTGTTCGCCTCCTGCGGATTTTCTGTTTCAAGAATCATTATTTTATAGTGTATACCTTTATCCCCCAGAGACGGAATGTGTCGGTCTGGATTAGCCTGAGTCCGCGAAGACTGATCTGGATCGATACATTACGCAAAGGCCACACTGTTGGTTTTCTCGTGGGGCGGCTCTGAGCCACGTTTAGCGATTTTGAGTCTTGTTTGACTCTCCGTAAATGGGATAACATAATGTTACATTGGTTTAAGTCTGATTGGGATATGGTTCTATTTTATTCGTCAATTGATTGATTGATTGGGGTTTAACGTCGTTTTCAACAATTTTTCAGTCATATCACGGCTACTCATGCGTTTCCTGGTTTTCCCACACCAGTACACCACACAACATACTTTCCAAGCAACTGGCTACTTTTCCACATAGACTGTTAAACAGCCGATTGTTGAAAGACGAATGACGCAGGTCACAGTGACTTTTGTCAAACGTCGGAAAGAATGTTGGCCGAGCTGGTATTCGAACTTACAACCCCTGGATTGACAGCCCGCGTCGCTACCAGCTGAGCTACCGGGGCTCGGCCTTTATTCGTCAAAAGATGCATACAGTATCGAATTACACGCATACTGACATTGAAGGATCTTGTTGAGACTGTGCGGATGTACATACTCGTCTGAGTCTACACTATACGCAGATGCATTAGGAACCTCACTTATTTATATGCCGTGGCCGAGTGGTTTTTGATCCGGTCGCACCGGGTTCGATCCCCAGTCGCGGTTCGTCGGTCATGATGGAGTGCCCATGGGCAAGGCACATGTCCTAGCCTAGTACTTGTTTGTTTACTCAGGCATCATGAGTATGAACAGAGTCGTCACTGTCTGCAAATACAACACAATCAGGATTTTCTTTGCACGAATTAATCTTGAGTTCAAACATCGGCTCGGCCATTCATTCTTTGTTATGATTGACAAATGAGCCGACCCGCGAGAAAACCAACATTATGGCCTCTGCTTAATGCATCGACCCTGATCAGCCTGCGCAGTCCGCGAACACTGATCCGGGCCGACACATTCAGTCTCAGGGGGGATAGAGATATAGAGTTATGATTCCTGAAACAGAGAATCCACAGGAGGCCAAAAGTGTCTATCCGGGTAAGCCTGCGCGGCATGTCCACAATGTTGGTTTTCTCGCGGGACGGCTCAAATGTCAACGTGGCTCAAACCCGAGGACAGGCGCAGGAAAGCCAGGATGCTCACGTTAGATGAATTGCCGTAATTTTACAGAAATATTGTGGATAACGGTGTGTAACTGAAATCGACCGACTACCTCTGACGGAGCTCCGATGTCGTCTGTTTTAAACGTTCATAGAGAATATTGTAACGATAACACATCAAGTCACATGTTTGCATGTTGATCCCTGGGGGTTTACAGGATTAATCTTTTCCCCATGTGCGATCACATATTGAAACATCTACAGCAGGCGACTTTTGAAAACTTTGTTACAAACAAAATCAGAATTTGCTCATGATAAGCAATTTCTCCATCTACAACAATTTTTCAATTCTCTTCAATAATAATAATGATGCTTACAAATGTTATTGAAATTTTACATAATTTTACCTAAATGTAGTCTGCTGCCAGTTTGATTTTTGTGGAAAAGGGTAAAAAGAGAGAATTGTAAACATTAAAACCTGCAGTACAAATACTACCGATATGACGCACATTTACGAGCATTTGATTCGTGACATTGATTTTTGAGGGTATTCATTTCTAGGGACAGTTGTTGTTTTTTGCAATAAACCTAGACAATGTGTTTTGCATCACTTAAATGGAATAACATGTGTTTTAAGCTCGACTATTGGGAGAATATGAAAGCTATTCTACTCACCCTGGCGTCGGGGTCGGCGTCATGCAAGTACATGTTAAACACCATAGGTCAGTTACTACTCGATGTATTGCATTGAAACTTTTTACAAGGTTTCCTGACCATTTTTTGAGCTATTTTGATAATTAACCCTTTCCCTCATACGAAAATTCTGCAGCAGACGACTTTGAACATATTTTGTCAAAATATAGAAAATCACTACAATTGAATGGATAACCTATGACTAAGAGTAGAAAACATTGTGGCAAAAGGAGAAATTGCTCGTTTTGAGCAATTTCTTCTTTTGTCACTATGTTTTCCAAAAGCCGTCTGCTGCACAGGCGTCAGAAAGCGTCTATATGAGGGAAAGGGTTAAGTGAATTTTCTGCATATAATGCAAATTATGGCCCTTTTTTACCTAGAAATTCTGGTTAACGTTTTGCGTGCAACTACATTAAGAGGCACTATCTCAGTAACTACTTGATGCAATCTATTTTAACCTTTATACAACCCTTCCCAACCATAACACATGTGTTAATAATCAAGTTAGATAACCCTAATCTGCATATTATGAAAATTATTATGAAAATTATGGGCCTATTTTTACTTAGAAATTCTGGTTAAAGCTTTGCGTGCAGTACATATATTACACCATAGGTCAGTTACTATTCGATGTATTGCATTGGAACTTTCAAAAAGGTCTACTTGACCATCACACATATGTCAATTATCAAGTAGGATAACTCCTTTCTGCATATAATGCAAATTATGGCCATTTTTTACCTAGAAATTCTGGTTCAAGTTTTCTACTTGATGCATTACATTGAAACTTTATACAACCCATCCCAACCATTACACCTATCTGAATAATCAAGTTAGATAACTCTTTCATGCATACAATCAAGTTCCTGTTAATAATTAAGTTAAATAACGCTTTTCTGCCCGTTTTGCAAATTATGACTTTTTTTACTTACAAATTATGGTTATAATTTTGCGTGCAACTACATTAAGAGTCCATATCTCAGTGACTACTTGATGCATTGCATTGAAACTTCATACAAATCAATCATCACACATATATACATATTTAAGTAAGATAACTCTATCTTGCATATTATGCAAATAATAGCTACTATTATTTGAGTTAGAAATTCTAGTTAATCGGTGGAACAGTTGAGCACGCTGTCTTACGGACAGCTCTTGTTTATGCACATTTATATTGATGTTACTTCTCTAGGGAGAAGAACAGCGTATGCCCGTAACAAATGGAAGCAATTTTACTTGACAATATTAACCCGAGCCTTTACCTTTGTAAAATGTTAATTACTCTTTATCACGTGCATGCATTGTTTTGTCTTTTTTTGTGAATTGTTTTATGAAGGTACACCATCTTGGACAAGTGACACACATCATAATACTATGAACCATAAATGTAATGTTGCATTTATGATATCGAAGTGATACACAAGTGCATAGCTACCAGAACATATACCTACCTCGCCATTTGTCGCCTTCACTCGTAAATTTCTCATTATTACCTTGGTACTATACTAGTCATAAACTCGTGTACGTGTTACCAGAACTCGACTAGACTCGTGTACGTGTTACCAGAACTCGACTAGACTCGTGTACGTGTTACCAGAAATCGACTATACTCGTGTACGTGATACCAGAACTCGACTAGACACGTGTACTTGTTACCATAACTCGACTAGACTCGTATAAGCTCGTACATTATTCTTGTTTAAAAGGAACTTTAGTTTTACTCTCGTATCAATGTTAAGGAGAACTCGAATAAACTCTTTTAAACGCGTATATTAATATTGTTAGAAAGACGATTCTCGTAAAAAATTACTCTCGTATCAATGTTGAGAAGAAATCGAGCAGGGGTCGAACAAGTGTCCCAGTCATCGAAAAATATAACAAATTCGTGGACATTTCGGCGAGTTATAAAGACAAGCACTCGTGGTAACTCGCAGCTCCAAATCGTGAGACGTGGTGTAGAGGTAGATAGAGCGTCCGCGTCAAAATCTTGATAATGTGACCAGGCCGAAATGTTTTTTGTTATACGCAAGAATGAACGATAAATGTCATTGACTTTTATTTCTGTGAATAAACCTGAATAAAAACTCAGTGTAGATATTTTAGAACAGCCCTTAATTAACCCTTTCCCTCATACGACAATTCTGCAGCATACGACTTTGAACGTATTTTGTTAAAACATAGAAAACCTCCATAATTGAATGGATAACCTATGACGAAAAGTGGAAAACATTGTGGCAAAAGGAGAAAATTGCACGTTTTGTGCAATTTCTTCTTTTGTCACTATGTTTTCAAAAAGCCGTCTGCTGCAGAGGCGTCCGAAAGCGTTTATATAAGGGAAAGGGTTAATCTAATAATATTTGGGCAGGTCATTATCGTCCAAAAACTGTTGATGGTTGATTAGACACGATAAGACACGTGAATACAGTCCGCTAATTTGGGACTGCTACTAGTATTGGATTAGTCGACCCCGTGGTTTTATCTGCTTACTTACAATAAATGCGATTATGGTTCATCCATAGTCGAATATTATCGGAGGGGAATGGGATGGTTGGTATTTCCCATGCATATGCAAACGTTACGCTACACAGCCAACACCGGCCTTTTTAATCTACCCTAGGAAGAAGACAGCGGGGAAATTTTTAAAAGGTAAAATCAATAATCATCCATCTTACTAAAGAGCGGTATGATTAGTTTTAGGCTGTTTATACAGTAACTAGTTTTAATTGTTTGAATGATAATGATGATGTTGAATGATTTGTTTTATTTAGCTTTATTTCGTTGTTTATTTGTCAGTGGGCAAATTGCAATTCTTGGTCGACTCACTTGACCTAATATGCACTATTCAGGTTCCCTACCACCGAATTGAATTAAATTAAATTCAAGTGAAATTGATGAGGATTAGGTCAGGATGCGGGGAGAATGAAGCAGTATTAATTTGTGAATTGGGATCTGCGCCAGAGTCGCGTGCCCACAGCATAGCGCTAAAAACTAAATAATCAGTTCATCGGTCGGAGGCTCATGTTATCATGGCCCTGTTCGTTTCCTTATACATTTTATCAATTAATAGTTTTGTTTTCTTTTTATTCTTGGGTTCCTACAAATCGAGAATATGCCAAAGAGAAGCAACAAGAAAGGTGCTGCCTCAGCATTGGCCAGCCAGGTTGAAAATAAAAGATTGAGGAAAGAGAGGGATGATGTGGGGTCAACAGTTCCGGAGGCAGAGGCGGCGATTGAGAACAGTGAATCTGCTGTTCTGCCAGGGACGTCGGCAGAGTCCGAAGGTATATGTATAGGGCAAATGGTAGATGTGAATTTAAATTTAGCCCCTCATTTTGACAATGTACCACCAATGATGATAACACCTAGTGCCCGGAATCAAATCAGCTGCCAAGTGTCTCCGCAAGTTCGGGAAAAAATAATCGCAGGTCGCTTTGTAGATCTTGGTACCCTCCTTAACTTGAGTGAATCCCAACAGGATCATAGAATAGGCCTAGATACAAATGGCGGTCTTGTTTTGAAGGGTCAACATTCTAGCCCCAAAATTTCAGATATTGGTTCATAGACCGATGCAATGCTGGTATTTTCCAGTATATATTTGTCTGCCAATCCTGATAAAGCCCAGGAGCTCTTAAAATATATTAGTAATGTGAGATTGGGTGCTAAGCAGTATGGCGGATTAGGATGGAGGTCATATGACCAGCAATTTCGTTTGAGACTTGCTGCTGACCCTGTCAGTAGATCATTTGACAAAATTGATTACGAGCTTTGGCTGCTTTATATGTCCGCCCCTTACCAAAGTCAGTCTGCTCGGCAGGCTAGCAAATTAGCACAAAAGAGATGCTTTGATTACAACTTCAGGCAATGCATTAAAAGTCGTTGTATTTATCGCCATGTTTGTTTGAACTGTAATGGGGATCATCCTTCTAGGTCTTGCCAACCACAGGTTGAGACTCAATTATGAGTTGAAACAAGATTTGTTACTATGGGTGCAATTTCTTGAGGAATTTAATGGTATTTGTCACATTCCCGATTCAGTTTGGTTAGATAGTGACACATTGTGTCTCTATACAGACAGTTCTGGCTCGCCTGATTTGGGTTGTGGCTGTTTTTTAAATGGCAAATGGGCATTCTTTCCTTGGCCAAAAGCGTGGCAATCCCTGAGAGTAATGTATGATATAACATTCTTGGAAATGGTCCCAGTCTTACTTGCACTTGCATTGTGGGGGGAAGAATTGAGAGGAAGGAATATTCTTCTATATATTGACAATGAGGCTTTAGTTTCAATAATAAATAAGCAAACTTGTCGGTCAAAATCAGTCATGGTCCTTCTCAGACACTTTGTTTTACTGTGCATGAAAGAAAACATCAATTTTAAAGCCTCTCACATTTCTTCAAGTAACAATTCTTTAGCTGATGCTATTTCTCGCAAACAGTGGGCCAGGTTCTTCATGTTGGACCCATCAGCAAATCAAGTGCCAGAAGAGATACCCCCCAGTTTTCTATCTGTGATTTACAAAGTGAGGCCTCAAGACTTCTGACTGCTTCTTTGTCGAGCAATACATTAAAGGCTTATGCAACCGGGGTTAAAAAACTTGAGCAGTTCCGACAGCTCAACCGTATGGTTGAATGTTGGCCACCTACAGTGGAGCAAATGGTTTTATTTGTAGCATCTTTGTCAATTCAAAGTCACTCATATAGGACTGCACAGTTGTATATCAGTGCAATAGCCTTCCAATGTAAAATTAAGTTCAAATCTGACACTACAAAACATTATATTATCTCAAAGCTACTAGAGGGCCTCAAAAGGTCTGGTTGTGCAAAGAGGTCAAGATTACCTATTACTTTTGATCTATTAACAAGGGTCATTTCAGTGCTCAAACATGTATGTAGTAATTCATATGAAGCTGTCTTATTTGCAGCTGCATTCTCTCTTGCTTTCTTCGGGATCGTGAGAAATGGGTTTGTAGCTGCCAGGACTTTGGATGGAGGAACCAATCTCGTTCTTAAAGATGTGGGCTTATTGTGGCAGGGCTATAGAGGTTTGTCCCTTTATACGCTCAAGTGAAAAATACGAACAATACAGCAAGTCGCAGTTAGTCCTAATGTAGTTTTATTACATTGTGGATGGAATGACATTGGAAAGGTACCATTGATATATCTTAGGAAGTTGATTTTTAATACATTTCAATTCATTACAAATATTTTTCCAAATGTGTCCATTATTTGGTCAGAGATTTTGCCTCGTCGTATTTGGCGATTTTCTCATGATAATGGGGCTATGGAACGCAGTAGAAAACGTATAAATAGTTTTGCCGGGAAAATGGCAATAAACGCTGGTGGTTGTTATATATTGCATCCAGGTTTAATTCCAGTAAACAAGGTTAACTCCATGGAAGATGGCGTTCACTTAACAGAACGGGGAAATGCCATCTTTCTAAAACAACTGGCTAAAGGAATAAACAATTTTATTGAAAGTGGGCAAGGGTGTTGTAATTAGGCTAGGGCGCGACATCCTAACCCTTAAGGTTCGCTTTGCAGGGGTCAGATACCACTATTCTGCCCCCTTTTTTGAAGGGAGGCAGCTTTTTCTCTGGCTGCCTTTTGTGGCGGTCAGGCAGTTTTCTCTTTTGCTGCCTTTTGTGGCGGTCAGCGAACCTTTCGCTCTGGTGTTTATTTGTTGTGATATTTAAATATGTAAATTGGTGTTGCATTTACTCAATATTTTAACCTTCTATTTGAAGCTGCCTACCTCTGAATCCCAGGGTTGGCTGGTTTTCATTCTTGGAGTGTTAGAAATTGACTATGACGATTGCTTATAGAAAATTTGGGGCTAAAGATATTAATTTAGGTATCTAAATCTTTAGAACAATAATATTGGGGCTAGCCCTTAAAAAGCTGATTTAGCTGGCAGCCCACTCTTGTTTAGTTGCTTAGCCCACTCTTACAAATTGTCAATGTTTTATGGAAGTCGCGCCCATTCATGCCAACATACAATATGATACGATTTACTTTGAAAACTGCTTGAGTGGTAATAAAACAAATTTCTTGGTTTATTCATGTTTATTAATTTATAACACAGAGTATATAGTTAAGTACTGGTCGCTGCATTAAGTCCAGTATGGATTTGCTCCGGCTTCCAGATTCTTGCTTTGTCCCGGTCCATCTCGGATAAATGCGATTATGGTTCATCCATAGTCGAATATTATCGGAGGGGAATGGGATGGTTGGTATTTCCCATGCATATGCAAACGTTACGCTACACAGCCAACACCGGCCTTTTTAATCTACCCTAGGAAGAAGACAGCGGGGAAATTTTTAAAGACCCACCCTCCTCCCCTCATTTGTTAATTACGGTTGCTGTGCCAGGTTTTCATTATATTTCAGATTCTCTATCCGGAGTTATGGGACCTAAAGACGGATGCATTCATTGGTTCCACCGTTTGAGTCAGATGATATCATACAGTCACTGTGGTTCCTGGGCCAGTAACTTACTTTCAAGCTTTTAATTAATGAGTGCTTAGCCTTACGCAATTATAGACATTTCATGACGAAGTTTTAGGACTTCAAGTACAATAATTCGGCGCGTCTTCCATTATGACATTGGTACAAGGGTCGGCGGTCAGCGAACCTTTCGCTCTGGTGTTTATTTGTTGTGATATTTAAATATGTAAATTGGTGTTGCATTTACTCAATATTTTAACCTTCTATTTGAAGCTGCCTACCTCTGAATCCCAGGGTTGGCTGGTTTTCATTCTTGGAGTGTTAGAAATTGACTATGACGATTGCTTATAGAAAATTTGGGGCTAAAGATATTAATTTAGGTATCTAAATCTTTAGAACAATAATATTGGGGCTAGCCCTTAAAAAGCTGATTTAGCTGGCAGCCCACTCTTGTTTAGTTGCTTAGCCCACTCTTACAAATTGTCAATGTTTTATGGAAGTCGCGCCCATTCATGCCAACATACAATATGATACGATTTACTTTGAAAACTGCTTGAGTGGTAATAAAACAAATTTCTTGGTTTATTCATGTTTATTAATTTATAACACAGAGTATATAGTTAAGTACTGGTCGCTGCATTAAGTCCAGTATGGATTTGCTCCGGCTTCCAGATTCTTGCTTTGTCCCGGTCCATCTCGGATAATACTTTTTTCGGTGAACTGGACATTTGATTGGCAGCGGGGCGACAGTTTAATGAACCCTCTAATACCCTGTTTGTGTGGCAATAAGAAACATTCTATTCATACGGTATCATTTCCGAGGTCTAGACAGTAAGACGAAAAAAAAAAAAAAAGAATCACCAGTGTTTGCGTACCAATATCTCACAATATGTCCCATTTATAACTCGATTATACACTATGTTGTGGGTACTAAGCAAATAATCTTCACATTGAGACGTTTCTTTTGAGTACCAACAGCCTACCTTTCGAGCATCAAATAAGGAACAGAACAGAATATGTATTATTGACTGATACAAGATACACGTTTCTCGTCATACATAACATATGTATACATGTATTAAATAAATCACACGAAATAAACATTTAGTAAGAACGTTATACATTGTATACGAATCCCAGCACACTCTTTCCGACGTTTGACAAATGTCACTGTGACATGCGTCATTCATCTTTCACCAATGGGCTAATAGTCTATGTGAAAAAGCAGCCAGTAGCTTGGAAAGTATGTTGTGTTGAGTACTGGTATAAGAAAGCCAGGAAACGTATGAGTAGCTGAACTGGCCGCCGTGATATGACTGTTTTTTTTTTAAAAAACAGCGTTAAACCTCAATCAATCAATCAATCAATCAGTCAATCAAGCAATATGATTTATACTACAATGACCAATTTCGTATATAACTACATTGTACATTGTACATGTAAAGAATAATGGTTATATTTTACTATTTGTACGTTTTGTTGCCAGATATATATATACTAGGCTAGTTTATACATTTTTTTCTGTGTAGAAGTTTGTTAAGTTTAATCATATTCCGGTGATGTAGTTTTTGTCGATATATTTCACTGGGATGTCTGAATAAAAACTCCCTTTGCCAATCAACTGAATTTCGTCTTAAATGTCTCCTGTCTCACACAAAGTACACAGTCTCCCACTGTGTCTCCCACGCCCTTCTTTCCTTTCTCGTTCACCGTCTCGGTGGTGTAGTAGTACATGTAGATCGTTCGCCTCGGGTGCGGAAGGTCGCGTCATACCAACACTTTAAAAGGGGAAGTTATGGCTGCCCTGATGCGGGGTTAGCATTACGACATACTGGCTGGAGTCAGGATAAATGGACCAATAGTACTGGTAACTTACCCAGAAAACGTTGTGATATAATTGAATCGTGTTGAAATCAGCGAAAAACATTAAACAATCCTTTCTCGTCCATAAGGTAATGTTCAATACCTAATGATTTGAGAACATAAACAAAGTTTGTTATCTCGAGCTCTCCGATTCGATGTTCAGTTCAGAGTGGTATCGTTAGTCTCCGAGATGCATTGTGTACAGTACATAGATCAACCATTAGCATTCTTTTACCATTACCCACCACCAGACGCATTTTAACTCATATGCAGCAGACGACTTGCAGAAAACAAGTGTGGCAAAAGAAGAAATCGCTCATAAAGGAGCAATGTTTCCTTTAGCCACAATGTATTCCAACTATATTCCATTATCATACTTTCATTTCTCGTTTTTTTCTCATATCTTTGCATAAATGATTTCATAGTCGTCTGTTGTATATTCGTATATTCGTCTGTATATTCGTATATTCGTCTGCAAATGGGACAGGTTAAACGTGTGATATTCCTGATTAACGGGTCCCGTATAACACACTTGTCAATCACGGCTGTGAAATTAAACCGTTTAATTGATACGATATTTATTAGAGAAGTCTTTTTTGGAAAAATCTGTTTAAAAAAAGATGATACATCTGAAAAAGTGTTTACTATATCCTGATGATACAACGAAAACTGCTCATTTTTAGCAATTACACATTTTCAAAAGTCGTCTGCTGCAAATGCGTCTGGATGAAAGAAAGGGTGCCAACACCGCTGTTCACTTAATAGCCCTTAGCATCTCTGTATGGCTGACTTATTTGATTATTTTACCACCAGATACATAGTATATGGGGGCTATATAGGAGTCACGCTTGTCGGTCGGTCTGATGGTCTGTAGACATTTCTTGTGAACATTATTTCTCAGCAACCCTTGGTCAGAATTCAATATAACTTCACAAGCATGATTGATACCAAGCCTAGTTGTGCATATTGTCGGCGTGTTGCACTGAAATTATTTTTAAATGAGTTATGGCCCCTTGAATTTCTCATACATATGTATATTGCCAGGCACCAGCTGGGGGTATTTATCACCTTCAGTGATATTCTAGTTTGGTGTTTTTTCTCGATTTTAACAATTTGCAAGTTATATCATGGAGTTTCCTGGATGAGTTACCAGTAGTTCTAGTTAATTTATCCTGACACATGTCAGTCAGTCGTAATGTTAACCCCGTAATGCTAACCCCGCAACCCTAAGAACCAAGGAGGGTTTTCAAATAGTTTATTCAGTTCGACTACACTTGCTGCGAACAATGTAGAGCTAGATCAGACAGCGCGGACGTGCTGACTCATTAACGCCGCTCCATTATAAATTACTCCATACAGGCTATTTTTGAAGTAGGAAATCTTACCTGGACCCAATACGACTTAGTGCTAAGTAATACTTAAATACTTAAGAACGTATTTTATCAGTTTGGTTTACCTAATAAAAATATACATAATTATTATATAACCTATAAATAGACGCCTTTTCATTGGCTAAAAAGTAATTTTTTAGAAAAAATATCTAGCGATATTCACCGTTTTTTTCTGATATTCACCAGTTTTATAAATAGTAACAGGGGAAGACCGGGGAATCCCATGAGCCGCCTATTAATATCCTTCGCCTTTATCCGTACGCTACGGAATTTTCCGTGGCGCGTTCCGAATGACCACGGAAACTTCCGAAGCTCGTTCGGATGATCATGACAATATTATATAAATATGGCATGGCTTCCAGTGTGACAGTACATATTGTCAACATGAGGAAAATACTGTTAGCCGAGGCAGTGTACTGTCACAATCGAAGCCATGCAATATTTATTTTATTATACCGAACAAAATTACACGTTTATGTAACACACACATATGAATATACCGGTTAACAGTATACTGTTACATGGCACACGCGTCTAAAAAGTGACGTTATTGTTTGAAATGACGTCATGCACGTGCATAACCAACATTTTAACGCGCGTGCCATTTAACAGTATACTGTTAACCGGTCAAAAACGTACTGTTATCATGAGACAGTAAGAAATTGCCCATGATGAGTATATGAGAATTTAACATTACAAAGTCACGTGAGGTATAATAAGATAAATTGGGGGTTATATAATAAAACAGTTATGGGCTTTTCAGCTGTTATACATGATGTTGATATGCACCAAAAAAATCATTATTGACCTCGGCTATCGCCTCGGTCAATAATGATTTTTAGGTGCATATCACATCATGTACATGTATAACAGCTGAAAAGTCCATAATTGTATAATATTTCATTTCTTAATGTTAGCTAGTTATGTACTTTTTATGTCAACTTAGTCATTTCCTTAAACACTTTGTCGATCCCCAGTCGCGGCACTACGGTCATGGTGGAGTGCCCTTTGGCAAAGCACATTTTCTAGCCTAGTACTGGTTTGTTTACCCAGGGATCATGAATAAGTGAACTGTCGCCGTGATATAACTGAAATAATGTTGAAAGCGGCGTAAAACCCCAATAAATAAATACACACTTTGTTCAACATGTATGATGGAATGAGTTCCTACGGTATATACGATTTTGAGTATTACTGAACGCTTAGTTAATGCTTCCGCATTTTGGAAAGTGTTAATGTACAATGCTAACCATGAGTCCATACGCCGGAATTTCCTTCATTCACTATAAATCGATAACCAATATAGCACTGTTGAACCTTAAATTTCACACATACGAATATGTCACACATTTGTGAAAATTCAGTTGTGTACCTCTACCCCCATCAAAGCAAAAACGTATACGTCACATGTCAAAAAAACCAAACAACATTTGTAAAAATATTGTTCATACGAATACGTCACACATTCAAAAAAACAGTCTATGCCACTTAGATAGATCAGGGGTCATATTGTTTTTGCTATGTCCGATATAGCCCTCATATTTTACAGGATGCTAGAACATATTGAGTAAATGACCCAGATACAATTTTGGGTCATTGGACCAAAGGTCAAGGTCACAGGGGGTAAAAATGTCAAATTCTTTAGCACTCAATATTTTGATAACCTGTCGACACTGATACTTCATATGTGTAGTAGAAGTTACATGTTGCTTTAAGGGGTCACTTGGTCAAATGTCAAGGTCACATGGGGTCATAAACATGTACTCCTTTAACATTAAACATCTTGATATCTGTTTGACGCAAAGCATGATTGTCCTCAATGAATATACGATCATTTTTGCTTTTGTGACTATAGGATTGCTCGATTCCGTCCGTCTGTCCGTCGCAGTTCAAGTCCGGTCAATTACTTCATGATGCATGGACCGATTTAAAAAAAAATCACCACAAGAGGTAACCACATCAAGACAATGTGTGGCGTGCAAGACCCAGGACTATGGCTCAACGGCAGGGTCACAATTTACTTTTGGACATTTCTTTTATGTAACGTGTAGTGATGGTGCCGTTTGTGTTGACTCATAACTTCTAAAATGATAACCGGATTTTAGTTCCCTACTGGGTAAATTTTCACCCCATCCGGGCAATACGCAGATCTCATTTTTCAGTTTCACCGACTGAAGGTCATGGTAACCGTTTAAGGTAACATGATTGTGTGTCTGCCCCCAACAAGTCCTAAACCCTTTGAAGGATTTTCCTCAACGAATCAAGACGAAATGCAGAACCAATGTTCCAGTCGTATTAGTTCAAGGTCAACATTTAAGGACAGCAGCCAATTGTATAAAACTGGTTAATTCTTTGGTTTGGTCAAAGTTAACAAAAATGATTACGCAATAATTACTATAAACCAATCAAATTATTTAAATGTGCAATTTGGCCAAAAGATAACCTATGGACAACTTAACTAAGGTTTATACACTTAGCTGCAGGTTCCTAGCGAACACCCGACGTCAGGACGACGTTGGATTTTGATCACATCGTCGCCTACCATAATTTAACTTCGGGTTAACGACGGAGCCTCGACGTTGTACGGACTAATAATATATGTCATGTGTTTCCGGTCTGGATAGAAAAATCCGACCCGAGGGCACCTGCGTTGCCAGGTAACGAGGCTTGTATAATAAAATAATCTGGGGGTGCCAGATAGAGTTTTCCAGCACGGCTGAATTCACCGGAAATGCCCATCCGGTGTGCTAGAAATAGAGGTCCGACGTTATATCAACGTTGGATTTGGCTCTGAACTCAGATAGTAAACTTTCAGATGATTGTATTAGCCGGTATGGGACTTTGTATTGCATGGAATACTACGAAGACCGGTGGTGACATTTCAAGTTCAATAATATTTCAAGATTTCACGATTTCAACTTCACGAAATCATGAATTCGTTGAGTTAACTTCGTGAAACCGTGATTTCTTGAAGTTGAAATCGTGAATTCGTGAAGTTGAAATCCTGAAATATTGAACTCGAAATGTCCCCACCGGTCTTTCGTATAATTCTCCATTCATTTGTGTTTATTTCAAAGGTGACCTAAATCTCTTAATTTGCGAATGTTTAATCGAATGTCTAATGTCTAACTGACCAATATTCGGTTTTTGAATGTACATTGATCTCCGACGAATTTTGAACCTAAGTATGGTATTTTGCGAATGTCTAATCGAATGTCTTATGTCTAACTGACCAATTAGACATTCATTTTTTGAATGTATAATGACCTACGACGAATTTGGAACCTAAATATCGTATTTTCCGAATGTCTAATCGAATGTCTAATGTCTAACTGACCAATTAGACATTCGTATTTTGCATGTACAATGACCTCCGACGAATTTAGTACCTAAATCTCTTAATTTGAAAATGTCTAATCGAATGTCTAATGTCTAACTGACCAATTAGACATTCGTATTTTGCATGACCTTCGACGAATTTAGTACATAAACCTTTTAATTAGCGAATTTCTAATCGAATGTCTAATGTCTTACTGACCAATTAGACATTCGTTTTTTGAATGTACATTGATCTCCGACGAATTTGGAACCTAAGTATGGTAATTTGTTTATATGTCTAATCGAATGTCTAATGTCTAACTGACCAATTAGACATTCTTTTTTTGCATGAACAATGACTCTGACGAATTTGGTACCTAAATCTCTTAATTTGCGAATGTCTAATCGAATGTCTAATGACTAACTGACCAGTTAGACATTCGTTTTTTGAATGTACATTGATCTCCGACGAATTTTGAACCTAAGTATGGTATTTTGCGAATGTCTAATGTCTAACTGACCAATTAGACATTCGTTTTTTGCATGTACAATAACCTCCGACGAATTTGGTACCTAAATCCCGTAATTTGCGAATGTCTAATCGAATGTCTAATGTCTAACAGACCAATTAGACATTCGTTTTCTGACTGTACAATGACTTACAACGAATTTGAGTTTAAGATTTTGTAATTTGCGAATGTTTAATGTCTAATTAGACATTCGATATTTAAAATTTGCGATTTTTTCTGAATGTCTAATCGAATGTCTAATTAGACATTCGATAATCAAAATTTGCGAATGTCTAACAGAATGTCTAATGTCTAATTAGACATTCGAATATTTTTTTTTGATTGTCTAATGTCTAACGTCTAATGCTCTGCCAACTTCACACACTTAACTTGCGAACTGATATTCACTCAAAAATACGGCGACTGGTAGCTAAAATTAATAAACGAGTGATGAACGAAATGTGAAAATTTCGTTGGTACTAACAGGTGGTGAAAAAAGGGGGGTACGAGTATGTCACAACACCTAATTGTGACATATTCGTACGAATTTGTCACACACGTGTGATGAATTCATACGAATATGTCACACGTGTGACATACATGTATTCGTATGTGTGAAAATTACGGTTCAACATAGCACTAGCCGTAAGATTTACACTCCTATGATTTGCGGTTGACGATAAGGATTTTTATATGTAATTATAGAAGGACTTGATTAAAAACAGTAAATAAAGTAACGAAAATGTAAAAAGAAAGCTTATGTGTTGTTATATTATAAAACTACATTCCAAAACCTATCATTTCGTATAAATATATTTTTTCTATCTTAACAATTTCTTGCTTCCAAATTAGTTTTGATGATACATAATTATGACTTTTACTATATAAATATAGTGAACATTTCAAATTCTTATGATTTTATACTGATTAGACAAAAGAAAACTCTACGAAGTCCAGTTGGTAAATCTATAATTCTTATATATATATAAATCAGAAACCGCCTAGTATGACCAATTTCTCCTTTTGCTTCAATGTTTTTATAAATCGTCTGTCGTAAATTGGTCAAAATGCGTTTGCTAGTGGGAAAGGATTAGCGTAGCAATTTGCAGGATGAGTGTAGTTTTAGCAGACAAAAGGGTTAATTGCACACGTCGGGAAATCTCGTCCTAAACGAGACCCTAACTTGATTTTAGGACAAGATGGTTTTTTGTAGATCATTAAAGTAATTGAATCGGACGATACAATAGTGTGAAAACTATTGATTGGTCGTCTCCGAGTGAGGAACAAATTTATTCACTTTGTCTTTGGTCAACATCAAACAAGTTTAACTTTACTGTACTGGACAGTTTGTTTTATTGGTGCTTTACGCTGTTTGTTTGACAAGTTTTAAGTTTTGATTCACAAAAGACAAAATGTACATACAAACAAAAAATAAAAACCACACACATACAAGTCAACATAATTGGCATATGTATATATATTGCCTGGTTAATTGCAAATATTTAAAGTTTAAAGAAAGGAAATCAAAACAATAAGGTAAATCAAAGGAAACAGCGACGATAACAATCCATAATGCTAAATATTTTGAAATATAACTCTTTAATTCGACTTTTCGAAGAAAAGGCTATCTATACTAAGTTCGCGGGCGTTGGCGTCTGCGTCTGCGTCTGCGTCTGCGTCTGCGTCTGCGTCTGCGTCTGCGTCTGCGTCTGCGTATGCGTCGGCGTCTGCGTCGGCGTCGGCGTCGGCGTCTGCGTCTGCGTCTGCGTCTGCGTCTGCGTCTGCGTCTGCGTCTGCGTCTGCGTCTGCGTCTACGTCGGCGTCTGCGTCTGCGTCTGCGTCTACGTCGGCGTCTGCGTCTGCGTCTGCGTCTGCGTCTGCGTCTGCGTCGGCGTCTGCGTCTGCGTCTGCGTCTACGTCGGCGTCGGCGTCTGCGTCTGCGTCTACGTCGGCGTCTGCGTCTGCGTCTGCGTCTGCGTCTGCGTCTGCGTCTACGTCGGCGTCGGCGTCTGCGTCGGCGTTGGTGTCACACCTTGGTTAAGGTTTTTGTACCAATTCACTTTTTTGTCAAAACCATTACAGTTATTGCTTTGAAACTTACAACACTTATTCACCATCATAACCTCAATCAACAGACAAGAGAACATAACTCTGTCAAGGTTTTTGTAAGAATTATGGCCCTTTTTCGACTTAGAATTTTAGTTAAGTTTGTTGTACCAATTCCATTTTTTGTCAAAACCACTACAGATATTGCTTTGAAACTTACAACACTTATTCACCATTATAACTTCTATCAACAGACAAGAGTACATAACTCTGTCAAGGTTTTTGTAAGAATTATGGCCCTTTTTCGACTTAGAATTTTAGTTAAGTTTGTTGTACCAATTCCGTTTTTTGTCAAAACCACTACAGATATTGCTTTGAAACTTACAACACTTATTCACCATCATTACCTTCATCAACAGACAAGAGTACATAACTCTGTCAAGGTTTTTGTAAGAATTATGGCCCTTTTTCGACTTAGAATTTTAGTTAAGTTTGTTGTACCAATTCCATTTTTTGTCAAAATCATTTCAGATATTGCATTGAAACTTACAACACTTATTCACCATCATAACCTTCATCAACAGAAAAGAGTACGTAACTCTGTAAAGGTTTTTGTAAGAATTATGGCCATTTTTGACTTAAACGTTTGGTTAAGTTTTGTGTACCAATTCACTTTTTTTCAAAACCTTTACAGATATTGCTTTGAAACTTTCAACACTTATTCACCATTATTACCTCCATCAAAAGAAAAGAGAACATAACTCTGTCAAGGTTTTTGAAAGAATTATGGCCCTTTTTTTACTTAGAATTTTAGTTAAATTGTTTGTACCACCTTACTATTTGCAAAACCATTAGAGATATAGCTTATACACTTACAATACTTATTTACCATCATTACCTCCATTGACAGACAAGAGTACATAACTCTGTCAAGGTTTTTGTAAGAATTATGGCCCTTTTTCGACTTAGAATTTTGGTTAAGCTTGTTGTACCAATTCACTTTTTTTCAACACCATTACAGATATTGCTTTAATCATTACAACACCTTTTCACCATCATTACCTCAATCAATAGACACGAGTTCATAACTCTGTCAATGTTTTTTAAAAGAATTATGGCCCTTTTTATTTAGAATTGTTGTTCAGTTTTTCGTATCACCCCATTTCTTTTCAAAACCATTAGAGATGTAGCTTATATATATACAATTACAAGACTTATTTACCATCATTACTTCCATCAACAGACAACAAACAGTTCATAACTCTCTCAATTTTTTTTTATAGAATTTATAATTTTGGTAAAGTTATTCATACCAAATCATTTTTTTTCAAAACAATAAGAGATTTAGCTTAAAGCACTTACAAAAGTCTTTTAAACATCATTTCCTCCGCCAACAGCTAAGAGTGGTGCATAATTTAGTAAAGGTTTCTGTAAGAATTATGACCCTCTTTTGACTTACATAAAGTACTTTGCTTATAAATAATATGATAAAGTACCTGGTTATGTTTTCTGTACCACTCTAAAAGTTTTGTTTTATTGGCAAGCACAACAAAGTCGAGCATGTTATATATATATGTTCCATTCTGTCAGCTAAAATCCCCACCGTATTTAAGCAATGACATGCATATGTTTCTAGGATTCGTTTCTATTCGATGTCCTCTGGTGCGGGAGGTTGCGGGTTCGATCGCCTGCCGAGTCATACCAAAGATTTTCAAATGGATTGTGATGGTTTTCTCTCTTTGGCGCTCAGTGTTGTGAGGTTAGCATTACGACTGAGTCGCTGGTGTCAGGATAAATGGACCAGTAGAACTGGTAACTTACCCGTGAAACGCCGTGATATAACTGAACAATTATTGAAAGCGACCCTTAAACACCACGAAAATAAAAAAACTATTCGATGTGCTATATCTTTTTATATTTTGTATCGTTATATCAAAGGATGCAGAACACTTATTCATGATCCCTGAGTGACTTATTTGTTTTTACAACGCTTTCAACATTGTTTTCGGTTATAACACGGTGTTTCCTGTGTAAGTTAACAGTCCTTCTGGTCCATTTTTCCTGACACAAGCGATTCAGTCCTAATGCTAACAACGAAACCATGAGCATTCAATTTGCAAACAGTGAAGACCATGACCTCTACGAGCGGAAATCGAACCCTGGAGGCTCGGTTAAAAATCCCCCCACAGGAGGTTTAATATTATCATAAGCTTTGGCCTATTTATATTCATATTCATAGAAAGTACTTTTAAGGTTTCTCAGATTGTTTATAGGTTATCTTCAAAATAATTGCTCTTACAGCGACATACATATAAATTAGAACTGAATACATTGATTTCAGGCACGATTTCTTGTCTCTAGCTAAACTAACTAACATGGCATAGGCGACTTAAGTCTTTCAGTGCCGAATTGTTTAAAGTAGACTCTTCCATATTCAAAATCGGGCGTTACGATTTCTCATGTAATAAAAGAGTTGGAATAATTTGATAACTAAAGGACAAACAATGCTGATTTCAGGTGAGACAGTTCGTTACGAGCTGACTCACCTGAATCTGTATTGATTGCAAACATCTCAACATTGCCTTTGGCGCTGAAAGAGTTAAACCCTTTAGACTATACAACCAATCTGTAGTAGACTACATTGAAAGAATATAGGCAACATGACAAAAATATGGAACTTCTCTGCAAATGCAAAGATAATTATTGAATAGATGTGAAGGAATCATTTTTGCAAAAGGATAAATTGCTCAATTTTAGCAATTTAACTTTTTGCCAAAACGTTTTCCAAATTTTTCTTATGAAGATACCGCGAGGCTGTCTTTCCAGGGGAGTTCGAATCCCGGCTTGGTCAACATGCTTTCCAACGCTTGACAAAGTCACTGTGACAAGCGTCATTCGGCTTCCAACAATTGGGGTAACAGTCTATGTGGAAAAGCAGCCATTCACGTGGAAAGTCTGTTGTGTGGAGTACTGGTATGAGAAAGCCAGGAAACACATGAGTTGGTGAACTGGCCGCCATTATATGACTGATCGTTTTTGAAAACGGCGTTAAACCCAATTCAATATATAGACAATATGTGACAAAAAGAATTTGACAACCATGTTTTGATGAATATTTTGCAATAAATGATTATATAATTATTGGTTGAATTATTTGTGTACACGTGGTTGTTTATTGCTATTATATTTAACCTTTTTCTTTTCAACAGAAAAGTTTTTTCCCTATCAAAATAATCATAAGGGGAGGTAATATTATAGTTCTGGGAACACTGTATTGATAAAAGAGTAACCAACTATCTTGCAAAAAGATGATCTCGGTCTGAAAAAGTCTTCAGACAGAGGATTTCGTTCTACCAATTTATCATTTAGCTATCTTGAAAACCTCAGATATCGTTTCAACATTTCTACCAATTCGCCATCTTGTAATAATCGGAACTCGTTCAGCAATTCTACTACAGTTTGCTATCCTTTAGACAGCGAATCTCGTTCAGCAATTCTACTACAGTTTACTATCCTGTAGACATCGGATCTCGTTTAGCAATTCTACTACAGTTTGCTATCCTTTAGACAGCGAATCTCGTTTAGAAATTCTACTACAGTTTGCTATCCTTTAGACAGCGAATCTCGTTCAGCAATTTTACTACAGTTTGCTATCCTGTAGACATCGGATCTCGTTTAGCAATTATACTACAGTTTGCTATCCTTTAGACAGCGAATCTCGTTCAGCAATTTTACTACAGTTTGCTATCCTGTAGACATCGGATCTCGTTTAGCAATTCTACTACAGTTTGCTATCCTTTAGAAAGTGAACTCGTTTAGCAATTCTACTACAGTTTGATATCCTTTAGACAGCGAATCTCGTTCAGCAATTTTACTACAGTTTGCTATCCTGTAGACATCGGATCTCGTTTAGCAATTCTACTACAGTTTGCTATCCTTTAGACAGCGAATCTCGTTTAGCAATTCTACTACAGTTTGCTATCCTTTAGACAGCGAATCTCGTTCAGCAATTTTACTACAGTTTGCTATCCTGTAGACATCGGATCTCGTTTAGCAATTCTACTACACTTTGCTATCCTTTAGACAGCGAATCTCGTTTAGCAATTCTACAACAGTTTGCTATCCTTTAGACAGCGAATCTCGTTCAGCAATTCTACTACAGTTTGCTATCCTGTAGACATCGGATCTCGTTCAGCAATTCTAGTACAGTTTGCTATCCTGTAGACAGCGAATCTCGTTCAGCAATTCTACTACATTTTGCTATCCTTAAGACAGCGAATCTCGTTCAGCAATTCTACTACAGTTTGCTATCCTTTAGACAGCGAATCTCGTTCAGCAATTCTACTACAGTTTGCTATCCTGTAGACATCGGATCTCGTTCAGCAATTCTACTACAGTTTGCTATCCTGTAGACATCGGATCTCGTTCAGCAATTCTACTATCCTGTAGACATCGGATCTCGTTCAGCAATTCTACTACAGTTTGCTATCATGTATACATCGGATCTCGTTCAGCAATTCTACTACAGGTTGCTATCCTTTAGAAAGCGAATCTCTTTCAGCAATTCTACTACAGTTTGCTATCCTTTAGACATAGAATCTCGTTCAGCAATTCTACTACAGTTTGCTATCCTTAAGACAGCGAATCTCTTTCAGCAATTTTACTACAGTTTGCTATCCTTTAGACAGCGAATCTCTTTCAGCAATTCTATTACAGTTTGCTATCCTTTAGACAGCGAATCTCGTTCAGCAATTATACTACAGTTTGATATCCTTTAGACAGCGAATCTCGTTCAGCAATTCTTCTACAGTTTGCTATCCTTTAGACATCGAATCTCGTTCAGCAATTCTACAACAGTTTGATATCCTTTAGACAGCGAATCTCGTTCAGCAATTCTACTACAGTTTGCTATCCTGTAGACATCGGATCTCGTTCAGCAATTCTACTACAGTTTGCTATCCTTTAGACAGCGAATCTCTTTCAGCAATTCTACTACAGTTTGCTATCCTTTAGACAGCGAATCTCGTTCAGCAATTCTACTACAGTTTGCTATCCTTTAGACATCGAATCTCGTTCAGCAATTTTACAACAGTGTGATATCCTTTAGACAGCGAATCTCGTTCAGCATTTCTACTACAGTTTGCTATCCTTAAGACAGCGAATCTCGTTCAGCAATTCTACTACAGTTTGCTATCCTTTAGACATCGGATCTCGTTCAGCAATTCTACTACAGTTTGCTATCCTTTAGACAGCGAATCTCGTTCAGCAATTCTACTACAGCTTGCTATCTTTTAGAAATCGAATCTCGTTTAGCAATTCTACTACAGTTTGCCATCCTTTAGACAGCGAATCTCGTTTAGCAATTCTACTACAGTTTGCTATCCTATAGATGGCGAATCTCGTTCAGCAATTCTACTACAGCTTGATATCCTGTAGATATCGGATCTCGTTCAGCAATTCTACAACAGTTTGCTATCCTTTAGACAGCGAATCTCGTTCAGCAATTCTACTACAGTTTGCTATCCTGTAGACATAGGATCTCGTTAAGCAATTCTACTACAGTTTGCTATCCTGTAGACATCAGATCTCGTTCAGCAATTCTACTACAGTTTTCTATTCTGTAGACATCGGATTTCGTTCAGTAATTAAATTACAGTTTGCTATCCTTTATAGACAGCGAATCTCGTTTAGCAATTCTACTACAGTTTGCCATCCTGTAGACATCGGATCTCGTTCAGCAATTCTACTACAGTTTGCTATCCTGTAGACATCGGATCTCGTTTAACAATTCTACTACAGTTTGCTATCCTTTAGACAGCGAATCTCTTTCAGAAATTCTACTACAGTTTGCTATCCTTTAGACAGCGAATCTCCTTCAGCAATTCTACTACAGTTTGCTATCCTGTAGACATAGAATCTCGTTCAGCAATTCTACTACAGTTTGCTATCCTTTAGACAGCGCCTCTAGTTCAACAATTATACTACAGTTTGCTATCCTGTAGACATCGGATCTCGTTCAGCAATTCTACTACAGTTTGCTATCCTGTAGACATCGGATCTCGTTCAGCAATTCTACTACTGTTTGCTATCCTTTAAACAGCGAATCTCGTTCAGCAATTCTACAATAGTTTGATATCCTTTAGACATCGAATCTCGTTCAGCAATTCTACCACAGTGTGCTATCCTTTAGACAATGAATCTCGTTCAGCAATTCTACTACTGTTTGCTATTCTGTAGACATCGCATCTCTTTCAGCTATTCTACCAGTTTGCTATCCAGTAAAGCGAGGATCTCATTCTGCCGCTCAACAAGGTTGTTAGCCATCAGTGTCTGTCTTGCTGTCAGTTTGCTATCCCCAGTAGCCTACAGTTCAATTAGTATACGTTCACCTTCAAATAGAGCAAAACACCCTTCAATGTAAGTTATTACTGGTAAAGTGGATTGAACACATTGTGAGAAAGAGAGAAATCGCTGGTTTTGAACAACTTTCACACTTTTAATTACGTTTCAGAATATGCTCAAGTGGTAATAAATTGGTTGCTTCACAGACAGGAGACTGTCTCGGTGGTACCGTGGAAGATCTTCAGATTCGGGTGCGGGAGGTCACTGGTTCGATCCCCGACCGGGTCATACCAATGACTCATAAACTGGTAGAAATGGCTTTCCTTTCCTGGCGCTCAGGGTTATGGGGTTAGCATTACGACTGACTGGCTGGAGTCAGGATAAATGGACCAGTAGTACTGGTAACATACCCAGGAAACGCAGGGATATAACTGAACAATTGTTAAAAGCGGAGTAAAACAACATACAAACAAAAACACCAACTTAAGACAGGATAAAGGGATCTTCTGGAGTATTTTATAGCATTTCAGTAGTGTATAGGATTTAAATTAAATTTCTGTCTTCGAGAGGTTTTTGTTGATCATTAAAGGAAGTGAATCAGACCAGGAACTACATACTTAAAACATATCGATCTTACATTAATTCAGAAGCGATTTCATTGACCACGCTTCCTCGTATACACCATATCTGCAACACAATGGAAACATATCTATTAGAGATAGGATGTTTATTAAAGGTAGTAGAAATCATTGTGACAAACGGGGGAATTGTTCTTTATTTATAAATAAGTTCTCCTTTTTCCACAATGCGTTCTTCAGACGCGTCAGATTGCGTCTGCATGAGGGAAAAGGTTGAGTTACTTAGACCAGTCTACACGACGAATGGCAATTGGAGGTTTTGGAATTAATGGCGGATATCTTCTGACTGTATTTTTGTTAATCTTTTTGTCATAACCCTCACTAATTGACTCTGTTCCAATACATGCTATATTCCCCATTTTAACTCTTTCAGCGCCGAATTGTTTAAAGTAGACTATTCCATCTTTACAATTGTGTGTCCCCATTTCTTTTGTAATAGGGTTTTGGAATATCTTTATAACTAAAAGGCAAACAATGCTGATTTCAGGTGAGACAGCTCGTTACGAGCTGACTCACCTGTATCTGTATTGTTTGCAAAAACCTCAATATTTCCTTAGGCGCTGAAAGAGTCAATACACTGTACACCTTTTTACCACTCTACTTCAATTTCATCTCATATACATGTATAGCCACGTGTTTCTATTACATCATACATTTTAGTTTCCATAACATATACATTTTTTACATATAATATAAGTATACCTATACTCTTTCTTTTTACATTTTACTTTTGTACTTTATTTCTGTTACATCATTCACCTCATCTGATTTTAACAAACATTTCTGATTTGTGAATAATGTTACTTCTCATTTTTTATGCGCGCTATATGAACTAAGCTGTCGATGCGCAATATAACATCATACAATCATTTGTCATGACCGTACTCCAGATGCTTCTAAAACGCTAGTTTGGCCATATTATGAACAGGAACTATATTAGTCTAGAGTTACCTGCCCCTAACAATACATTATAAGGTCAGGCATAAATATAGAGACAACCTTTTGGTGGACCATAGCCGTTGTAAAGGTATTTACCATAAAAGGGTATCTTTGATGAAAAAAAGACGAGCTATTGTCGTCACTTGGTCGTCGTCGGTGTCGTAGTTGTCGGCGGCGTCGTTGGTTAAGTTTTGCGTTTAGGTCACTTACATGGAAACTATCAAACCTAATGCAATGAAACTTGGAAAGCATGTTTATCTAATACCCTCCTTCACATTGTATGCTAAAGATGCTGAGTGTGGCCTGGTTTTTTGGGTAAGAAACGTCAATTATGATGTATTTTGGTAGGTTTTGAGAATTGGATATAGTTTCTTCATTGTTTGTTACGTTGATTTCAAATTTTTCCCAAACAATTAAAACATGATGTTCTTCAACATATTATGAATATCTGTGATCGGATTGTGCTTTGGCGGTCAATGTCAGTGTTACTATTGTGCAGATTTTTTTACAATTTTGAACTAACCATATTTTCTAAATAAAAGCGTGATAAATTTGTCAAATATATAGTGATTGATCAACAAGCATTGACCGGCTTATCTCATTTGCCTGTCCATACACAAGACTAAGCTTATAATCTTGACTGATTGTGACAGCCATCTGACGTGAAGATCTTTCTGTATATGGATTTCATTCCACACGGTAAATCTTGTTTCAATACTTGAAAAATAAGAGTAGTGTACGGTCATTATAATATGTAAAATATTCATTCCGAATTTTAAGACTTTTTATATAAAATAAAAAAACCGTGACAGGGTAATATCAGACGAGCGTCAGGCACCCGCAGGAGGTGCTCTTGTTTCTTCTGCGGGAACCACATGTATGGTTGTTTTACATGTAACTGACAGTAGATGCTCTGGTGGCACGGCGTGAATGCTGAGGTTCTCCTGAATCTTCCAAATTTCGCACAGTCAACAAGACGCAAATTCCCTGATGTTGCTCATATATATCATACGTAGTCTGTAGAGGATAATGCATTTAATACCCAAACATTGAAACAGCAATAAAAGACCGAAATAATTACAGTTGAATGCCCCGTATAAGATTGGATGCGTAAGAAAAAGACACGTTGTCAAATAGAGTGCACGTGGAACATTGAATCTGTCGAAATACAGATATGGTATAAGAAGCATCGAACGAGAACCGACCTTTGGGGATATGAAATGACTGACGATTGTAATAGAATTGCATACTTATTCATTGTTGGTTTTAAAATCGAAATATTGTGCAAATTCACCCTTTTAATATGTTGTTTTACGCCGGTTGCAGAAGTATTTCACATCACGGCCTTTCCTGGGTAAGGTACCAGTACTGTGTGTAAGCTTATCCTGACGCCAGCGCATATGCCACAATGATATCCCCGCAACCCCGGGCACCAAGGAGGAAAGACAACGCTACTATACCATTTTTAAAGTCTTTGAGATGCCCCGACCGGGAGTCGAACCCTCGTATCCCATGTTCACTACATCACCGAGGGGGTCGGACAGAGTCTGCCATACTTATTCACTTACTGTCCTTGATGTCTGGTTGACATTTAGGGAAGTAATGAATGAGATGCTGTCATGGTGTTTGTGAAACTATGGCGAATATAGGAGAACCTAATGATAACCAAAGTTCAAACGACCTTAACGAGTAAGATGCTTTCATGGTGTTTGTAAAACAATGGCGAATATAGGTGATCCTAATGATAAACAAAGTTTAAATGGCATTAACGAGTTAGATGTTTTTACGGTGTTTGTAAAACTATGGCGAGTATAGGAGATCCTAATGATAAACACAGTTTCAACGACCTTAAAGAGTGAGATGCTTTCATGGTGTTTGTAAAACTATGACGAATATAGGAGACCCTAATGATAAACAAAGTTCAAACGAGCTTAACGAATAAGATATTTTCATGCTGTTTGTTAAACTATGGCGAATATAGGAGATCCTTATGATTGAAACAAAGTTCAGATGCAGATCGCAATGTCTCAAATTACAGCCAGTTACTTTGAAACAACAAGTGTGTGGAGTACTGGTGTGAGAAAGCCAGGAAACGCATGGGTAGGTAAACTTGCCGCCGTGAATATGATTCAAAAAGCGTTGAAATGGCTTTTAAATCTGCTCAATTAATATATACACACAAGATGCCGTTGCAGTTCGACGCCATATAATTTAAAACCGAAATATACAGACCTACATACCAATAAAAATGTGTCTGCTGCAGCTTTGTCTTATGCTATTTTATGACCCTATTCGACAAGCAAGTGACATTTATGCTGTTTTCGATAGACAGTCTGGCATTTAATGAATTCATTTCACCAGTTATGCATTTAACCCTTTCTCACATGCAAGAAATGTGAATCAGACGAGTTTGAAAGTGTATAGGCAATGTATGGAAAATCTCTATAAATTGAAAGTATGACTATTGAATTGAGGTTGAAACTATTATATAGTCGTCTTCATGAAAACTTACATAACTTTTTCACCATCATTACCACCTACAACAGACAAGAGAACATCATTCTGGCTCTTTTTCGACTTGAAATCCATAGTACTTCGATAGGTTTTCCGTACAACCCCACTTTTTTCAAACCTTTAGAGATGTGACTCTTAAAAATATCAATACTTTCTTATCATCCTACCTCCATCAACAGACAAGAGAGCATACATCTGTTAGGGTTTTGTCAGACTTATGGCCCTTAGTTACGTTTTTCGTTACAGCCGTCTTTTTGACTGAACCTTTTCAAAATTTCCTGTACTTCAGTAAGATAACTCTTGACTTAATATCTTGATGATTATGACCCTTGTTTACACTTTGACAAATACAGAGATGTTTGTTTTGCCATTCACTGCAATTTCTTTTATTTTATTGGCAAGGACTAATCAAAGCACTGCAGTGCTGACGGCCTGGGGGCTGCTGGAAGGTTGGAGAAGTAGGGGAAATGTGAAAGAAAATAACAATTGCAGCTTATGTTTATGTACTTATTGTCAAGCAGTTGAAAGAGCATGTCAAAATAGTAAATTTTATTAAACTGCCAATTTAAAAACAGAAGGACCTTGTTGGCACTATATCGCACACCTGAGTGCAAGAGCTCAAAAGTATACACATTTAAGACATGCATAATCAAAGGGAAATTTGACAGCAGGTTTAGGCCGAATATTTTGAAGTTTCTGCATTATTATATTGAGAAATATGTCAATGTTAAATCACATTCTATCAAGTTGAAATAGTTCTCTAAACCATGTACTAGACTGGGAGAAAGTGTTTGAAATATGCAAAACTCATCAAGACAATTTTTCTGACAAAGAATCAAAATGCAACATCCAGTGGGTTATCAAGATTTTCCTTCATTTGGCCCAGTGACCTATTTTTGTTTACCCGATATGACCCTTATTCGAACATGGACTTAACATCATTAAGATAAACATTCTGACCAAATTTTAAAAAACGTGGCCTCTACAGTGTTGACAAGATTTTCCTTCAATTTGGCCTAGTGAACTATTTTTTTAACAGACATGACCAATAATCAAACTTGGCCTACATATCACCGAGACAAACATTCTGATACAGTTTCAACATGCTCAAGTTAAAAATGCAGCCTCCATTATGTTTACAAGATTTCCGTTCAATTTGGCCTAGTGACCTAGTTTCTGACCCAATATGACCCATATTCGAACTTGACTTAGGTATCATTAAGACAAGCATTCTAACGAAAATTCCGTTGATACTTCCACAGCACTTGCGGGCACCTGCACAGCACGATTGGGGTAGAGGTTTGCGTTTGCACGCTACCTCTACAACTTAGTTATTGGTGCATTGGTGGCTAAAGAGGAGATGTATCATTCTACCTATCTTGTGGGTACTGCCCTCTCCTTCTCATTCAGTCCTCCCTTCTTTTATAGGGCATCTTGTAGTACTGTTACTCTGACACTTTTGTGATAAACTGTGTGTTAAAGTGCTACCTTCTGTGAAAAGCGCGACTGGAATCTGATTAATGATCCGGCTTTTATAACCTGTGAGACACATTGGGTGGTCGGCCAGACGCCGCCTTTCACCGGTCAATGTCTGCCCGATGTCCGGCCGGGCTTCGAACCCCGGTTAATCCGCCACTGTATATTTCACGTGACTTCTTTCGTGGGGTGGGGGAAGTCGGGCACGGGCCCTATGACCCCGCTAAATCCGCCACTACATTTGCCGAGGTTTTTCTTTGTTTACCATTAATCTTTCGACGCACGGGCCTTACGGCCCCCCGGTTAATCCGCCACTGTATATTTCATGTGACTTCTTTCTTTTTTTCCGTTCCTCTTCGCAAATGTTAATAATGTTAACAAGCGTCCATATTTGACCTCTCGGCGCATTAATTTCTAAAACATTTCTTAAACTTATATTTGAGTACTCACGCCTTAAGTTTTTCACTGATGTTCCAACAACATTAAAATGATACTTATGGGGGAGATCCTAACCTTTTAAATGCAATTGTGTTGAATTCATGATGAACTATTTTCCTCGCGCATTTTTTCTCGCGTTGTTTGGTGCTAACATCAATTGGCATGTTGCCAACGGGTCCTACTAAAGGACTACAAGGACTACAATGACTACAAGGACGGCTGTTGTATGACAAGAAGAAGTTAAAAGATGTTTTATATAAGTTGACATAGTTAATTACCAAGTCGCCTAATTTTAACAAACTTGAGAGAAGTCGAAGCCTGGAGTACATTTGAAGTTTTATCAAAATCCTACTGCCTTCATGCCTTAGTTGGCGGCTCTACCACAAGATCACCTTCCTGGTGATACAATACAACATCAGTAAAAATAAAAGTTCTTGACATTTGTGTTTTACTTTACTGGTCAAAGGCATAGTCAGCTTATGCAATAGCCTGTCGTCTGTCTGTTCTTTGCATAGTCGCTTTGAAGATTTTTTTTCCTAATTTTGTTTTTCGCTTTTTCTTTTAAAGGTTAGTTATTATATCGCATTATCGGTATATTAAAAGTAATTTTAAATATAAATATATTAATTAAACAACGTTTTAGCCGTCCTTGTCACACAACAGCCGTCCTTGTAGTCCCTGTAGTCCTTGTAGTTATTGTAGTCATTGTAGTACTTGGAGTCCTTGCAGTATTTAGTAGGACCGTTGCCAACTCCGAAAAAAATATGGTATTACTACTATGACCAGGGGCTAAAGCCCCAGGCCAAAAACCAGTCGAGCGCGCTGTCTTACACAGACAGCTCTTATTTTTCCTGCAGGGAATCCTGAAACATAAACCTGAATGTCTTAGATTGTAACCGCACGCACACACATTAACGATTTAATTATAATTTCAAAGGCAATATAATACCAATTCGAATCTATTCAAGTCCTATTTGAATGACTAATTTTGAAGAGTTGAACATGTGCAAAAGTAAGCTTACTACGTCAATCTACGGGGTCCAATTCCAACAACCGTACTTAGCTCTAAGTAATATTTAAAAACTTAAAATCATATTCCGTCATTTTTGTTTCCTAAATATTTTGTTAAACATCAATAGTGAAATGTTTTTAAGTAAATCGCTAAGTTGACATAAATAGTTACTTTGCTGACTGATCATTTCTGTTAATTAATACAACTTTTAGCCATTCTAGTAGGGAAACGAAAATGATAAAATATGCTTTTAACCCTTTCCCTCATATAGACGTTTTCTGACGCCTCTGCAGCAGACTGCTTTTTAAAAACATAGTGACAAAAGAAGAAATTGCTCAAAACGAGCAATTTCTCCTTTTTGCAACAAAGTTTTCCACTTTTAGTCATAGGTTATTCATTCAATTATAGCGATTTTCCATTTTTTTACAAAATATGTTCTAAGTCGTCTGCTGCATAATTGTCGTATGAGGGAAAGTGTTAAGTATAACTAAGCGATAATAAAGGTTGGATCTGACAACACCGCATTAAAGGTCGTTTTCGTTTTTCTGTCCAATGAAATCGCACGGTACAACCATCGCTCGGAAATCACCATATTCTCGTTTATTTATATGAGTTATCTTCCCTGTTGATACCTAGCGATGTTGTAGGCGGTAATTTGAATGGCTCGCGCAGTGTTGATCCAATTATGTACTGTTCAAATATTACTTTACACAAGTTTGTTCAAATATTTTGTCAATGTCAATGTTAACAAAGTTCAAACGACATTAACGAGTGAGATCCTTCATGGTGATTGTAAAACTATGGCGAATATAGGATCCTCATGAATAACAAAGTTCAAACGACATTAACGAGTGAGATGCTTTCATGGCGTTTGTAAAACGATGGCGAATATAGGAGATCCTCATGCATATCCAACTATGAGAATCAGCGACTATAAAAATCGATAACTTAAATTACATTGGATTATAGAGCAACTCTTTAGTTTTTACTCAATAACAATTTTATTTTGCAAAAATTTAAAAAGGCACTTATCAAGTTTTCAAGACAAATATCTCCTGAATATAAATTTATTTTTTTATTTTTTTTATATTAATAATATTTTGGTACTTTTTAACTTTGAATACAGTCACCCTAATTTCCCTCTTTATTACATATAAACCGTTAAGAAAACGGTATTTTCCCGCTAATTTTTACACGTTCTTCAGTAAATATCTTTTTCTAGAAATAAAAAATTAACAGGGCACTTACGGCATAATGTAGTAAATTCATTTACCTTTTATTTGACATATATTGTATTAAAATAAAGTAATACAATTTTGGTCCTTTTTAACATTTTCTACAAGTACTACTAACGTTTTAGGGTAACATTTACGTTTCCGTGATTGCTAATGATTAACAAAGTTCAAACGACATTAACGAGTGAGATGCTTTCATGGTGTTTGTAAAACGATGGCGAATATAGGAGATCCTCATGATTAACAAAGTTCAAACGACTTTAATAAGTGAGATACTTTCATGGTGTTTGTAAAACTATGGCGAATATAGGAGATCCTCATGATTAGCCGCATAGGGCCTATAAGTCACTTTTGTTTAACAAACTGTACAGCTAAGTTAGAAAACAATATGAAACATTGAAAGGAATAACAAAGATTAAAGAATAACGCATGTAAGTTTAAACTTACTTCATTACTTAACCACTTAGTAACCATTAATTTGGTAAGGTATAATTCATTTCGATACAATTATCGCATTATACAGAGGCGCATTTCGATCTTGATCAACGCAGATCGCAATGTCTCAAGTTTCAGCTAGTTACTTTGAAACAACTATTGTGTGCAGTACTGGTGTGAGAAAGAAAAAAAAGGTAGATAAACTGGCCGCCGTGATATAATTCAAAAAGCGTTCAAACGGCGTTTAAATCTGCTCAATCAATCTTTACACACAAGATGCCGTTGCAGTTCGACGCCATAGCATTTAAAACCGAAATATACAGACCTACACACCAATAAAATTGTGTCTGGTGCAGCTTTGTCTTATGCTATTTTATTGCCGTATTCGACAAGAAAGTGACATTTATGCTGTTTTCGATAGACAGTCTGGCATTTAATGAATTTATTTCACCAGTTATGCATTTAACCCTTTCTCACATGCAAGCAATCTGAATCAGACGAATTTGAAAGCGTATAGGCTATGTAATAAATTGAAAGTATAACTTGAATTGAGGTTGAAACACTATATGTCAAAAGGAGACATGTTTCCTATCACATTCTCCTGTAAGGACCATGATTTCATAAGTCGTCTGTATTTGCCCCTTTTCCGTCATACAACAAAACTTAAGCAGATGATTTTGAAATGATCAAGGCAAATTATGGAAAATCTATATAAATTGTAAGCATACTTTTTGAATTGAGGTTAAAATATTACATGGCAATAGGATAAATTAATCATTATGGATAACTTCTTCTATGACGACCATGTTTCAAAAGTCGTCTGCATTTGTCATGTTTCCGAGAAAGCAGACCACTTTGAAAACATTTTGGCAAATTAAGGAAAATCTCTATAAGTTGAAATCATAATTATTGAATTGAGGTTAAAACTTTGCTTGACAATAGGAGAAAGTATCAGCAAATTCCACTGTTAGGACGATAACAATTTCAAAAGTAGTCTGCAGCATATGCGTCAAAGTGCATCGACATGTTTGAATAGGTTTACGGCATTAATGTTTCATTAACCTATGTCGACTGCCATTTGACAATAGTGCTGGTTGTTTCCAGACACTATTAGTAAGACATAATAGTTAAGCTCAACGTATGGCGTACAATTTTCGGTCAAACGAACAAATATATAAATAAGTAGTGATACAAAAAATAAACCTGCTTGAATTTTTGTTTATACCAGGAGATAAAAAAAATGTCATGCGACTTATATTTTTTGCTCGACTTTTCTACTACCAGCTGTCCTACTCGGCGTCGGCGTCGGTTATGGTGTTAAACCTTGGTTTAGTTTTGTGTACCACTTCACTTTTTTTAAAAGCATTAAAGATATTGCTTCAAAAACTTACACTACTTTTTCACCATCATTACCACCTACAACAGACAAGAGAACATACTTCTGCCAAGGTTTTTGTACTGTTCAAATATTGCATACACAATTTTGTTCAAATATTTTGTCAATGTGTGCAGATTTTGATAAGACTGGGTAGAGTTACAAGATGATATGATCCTTAACTGTTTTTTCTTTTCCAATTATATTCACAATACACGTCTATGTAATTATTTCTGAACAACTAACACCTGCCTAATATGACATACTAAAGCAGACGCTTTCAGCATAAATAGCTAGACTGACTATTGCGTACGGTATTTTGAGCATGTGTGTTTAATACCGGACGAGGACTGATCTGTAAACAATCTGCGAATTATTCCGATAGTTTGTAAATAATATCCCCATCAAACCAGAGCTACGTCCATGAAGACCTCGCTGCGTCCATGAAAAAATGCCGGAACGCAGTGCGAACTCCTAGAACGTACTGAGGACGCAGTGGGGACTTTTCATTGACGTGGTATGGTCTCCATGGTCTCCGGAGACCGCGTTCCTGCTACGTGGACTTTTGACATGTTCAAAACCCACGAAGCGCGGACGTGGTCCGAACAGGACGCAGTTAGGACCCACTTAGGACGTACTCACAGCGCCATTGACGTAGCGTAAACATAGCTTAGACGTAGTGGAGACGTAGCGGAGACGTTGTATTGACAGTAAGAGCGTAACAACAACGCAGTGACAACTCCGTCCTTGTCTACTGAGCGTCCACTACGCAAATGCAGTTGTCGGTACGTTCTCGCTACGTCCATACTACGTTACATAAGACCCCATGCAGCGACTGCTACGTTCGTGGCATGTCTATGGTACGACCATGACGTTTATATCACGCCCACAGTGCTTCCAAACAACGACATACCTACCTTCTCACCACGTCTATGCAAAATAGTATAAATACCAGGCACATCTACCCACTGGCATCAGTTATTGTCAAGTCATGGATGTGCACAGGCATAATGTGCTTATTCTCCAACAAATGGGTGTGAATCAACAGACTCAAGATGAGCAATTTACACTGCTGATGATGATGAGAAGACGGAGGAATAGAAGACAACGAAGATCTTGCTGGATGCGCCCTTGGCTGCATACCGAAATAATACTTCTGTATGGCTTCTTCCCACGGCCAGCCGGGGCTTTCTGCTGTTGCCTGACCCTCTTTGGCGGCATGATGCTGGTCAGAGGTTAATTATGATTATGCCTGTTAAATATATGACTGTTCTTCGCTGTTTGACTTTTGGATACCGAATGAAAAATGTGTCAACTTGCAGGACCATTTATAGTGACGTGGCGGATGCAGTATATACGTAGCTACAACCCGTCTCAATCGGCACGGACGTAGCGAGGACGTAGTGGAAACATAGAATTCAGTGGGTACTCCACCAACGCAACATAAACGTAGCAAGGATGTGGCGTGGACGTAGCATGGACGTGACCATTTCAAATTGTCTTTGATTTTCTCGAAGACCACGGCATTGTAGCGGAGTCCTAGCATTTCTTTAGAACTCAAGGATGCAGTGGGAACTTCGTTAGGGGTGATGGGAGTAGGTATAGCCCCTTCCATACATTGATATCGCCGGATATTTATCATTACAATCAGACTTATTGTCCCGAATTGACTCTAAATAGTCATGTGCAGGTGTTCGTTGTTGTCTATTGCAAATCATAATAGTCAGTTTCTACTGCAGCGAAGTTAAGGACTGGTTTTATTTATTGAGGCTGGGATGTGTACAGTGCATGTGATCGTCACTCTATAACACCACAAAGGTCATTCAATTGTAAACGGTGTACATGTCCGGTCATACACTGTGATAAGTTGCATTTAAGAAACCTTTACAAGCGTCGTAAAATGTCTCGATGACTCTGCGCAAAACGGATTTTAATCGTATGCAATTTAACAAGAAGTTACAACAGTTTCGCACTGAGCAATCGATCAATATTTTAAATGCAGTTTTTAAACAAAGAAAACTACTTAAAAATGTCTGATTCATTGATACACTGTTGTACAACGTCATAATAATTGATGTCCAAATAATAAGTACCAGACGTAACAAAGCAATCCATATTCGACCCCATTATTGTTTTTTTTTATGATTTTGTGATGCAATTCAACAAGCAAGTGACATTCATAATGCTTTTGGATCGACAGTCTGGCTTGTAATGAATTCGTCCTGAAGGTTTTTATTGAATTGGACCACGTCACAGCAAAACCGTTCTTCAGGGATTTTGAAAGTGAACGGTGTGTGCTCTAGTACACGAACCTTTACGTACTTACCCTTGGGAGAGGCAAGGCACATTTCCTAGCCTAGTACTGGTTTGTTTAACCAAGGATCACAAACAAGTGAACTTTCGCCTTGATATAACTAGAATAATGTTGAAAACAGCGTAAGACCCCAATAAAACAAAACAAGCTTAATACACGTGCCGAAAAGGACATGTAAGCACATCCAGAAGATGGCAACACGTTTGACCCTTTCCAAAACAAAACAGTATTTCTGCAGCAGACGACTTTGTAAACATCTAGGTAAAACTATAAAGTATCTCTATAAATGAAAGTATGATCATTGAATAAAGCTGAACACATTGTGACAAAAGGAGAAATTGCTCGTTTTGAGCAATTTCTACTTTTGTCACAATGTTTTCAAAAGCTGTCTGCTGTAGAGGCTTCAGAAAGCGTATGTATGTGGGAAATGGTTAAAGTATTTCGTATTACACCATCATGGATTGGGCCGGGGTTTTTCCCGCACTCAATACGGACGCTCTAACCGTTCGACCTATGAGTCGGAATACACGTTCATTCAACAGTATGTAATTATTTTTGTAATTCTCACCTTTTAATCCTTTCCCACATACAAGATATCTGAAGCAGACGACTTTAAAACAATCAAGACAAAAATATGGAAAATCTCTGGAAATGTAAGCAAAGTACGAGTAATTGAATAGTGTTGAAAAAGTGGTTGAAAAAGAAGTAATTGCTCATTATGAGCAATTTCTCCTTTTGCCACAATGTTTTCAAAAGTCGTCTCCCAAACCACAAGAGGCGTCAGAAAGCGTCTGTATGTAAATAAGGGTTAAACCTGACAATGCTGCTACACATATGAGTCGTGTCTGGCGATTTGGGGTTTCATGCATCTCATGTGAGGAATCAAAAGAGCCTTTGTAAAACGCATAGTCTCACAAGAGTATTCAAAATGCGTGTATATATTTTTTACACATAAAAATGTCGTTTGTCAATAGTCGGACTCTAAATCGCCAGCTGCGGTTTTATAGTATGAAATCGGTATGATGGAAGTCAAAGTCACCTTTGTGTATATTTAGATTTGTCCTTACGCACCGAGCCCTCGGATATGTGCTACACGACTCCACCAATCAGACTACAGCTTTTATCTTAGCACTCGACGAACACTCGGTAGTTAGATTAATCTGAATACGCCTCTGACTCAGAGAACTTCTACAACATGTTGAGTGGTTCTTATATTGCCAACTAGTTTAACCCTTTCCCATCTGCAGACGCATTTTAACGCAATAGCAGCAGACTACTTTTGAAAACATTGTGGCCAAAGGTGAAATTGCTCATGATGAGCAATTTCACCTTTGGCCACAATGTTTTCCACTTATAGTCATTGGTTATCCATTCAATTATAGAGATTTTCCATTGTTTGACAAAATATGTTCAAAGTCGTCTGCTGCAAATTAGTTGTATGTGGGAAAGGGTTTAAGTGTGGTATAATAACTCAAACACAGGTGCTGGTTTCATAAGATATTTAATACACAGTGTGATAGGTCAGAGAGACAACGGCGAAGCCGGTCTGAGCCGAACTAATTAAATGAGTAAGATTGCCTTCATTATATAGGGCTTCTTAACTCTTATGTTACAGTGGACACGTGTACCCATGACAGGTGGACATGTATCGTTTGACAGTTATAGTACAATAAGATACAACCTGTCATTCTGAATACTGTATACATACATGGGAATTAGCCATGTCATAAGAAATAATGTAGATATTGAACCCTTACTTAAAATTGGCATCGGCCACAATAAGGATAAGGAATGGTTAAATATCACACGTCTCTTATTACATGATTTTTTTTTTTTTTGAGTGAGGTAGAAATGCAACCTCTGTAGTTAAAGAACATTTTGTTATAGGTCGACTTTTGTGAGTCGTATGATAAAAAGGTAAATTCACTAAACAATTATAAAACACCTGTATACCATTGCGTACAACAATAGGGATATCATGAAATAATGTATATCCCCAGTATGCGATCGTATACAGAAATGGTGAACTAAACAACATTGGTGATATAACGAAGTAATATTTATATCACCAGATAAAACATCCGTATACCGTCGCATACAACCATGGGGATATAACGAAGAACTATATATAACCCCAGTATGCGATCGTATACTGACTGGTGGTATAATGAACTTGAATAAAAAACTACAAACACCTAATATATAGGACACTAGTATGAAAAATGTATGATGACGAAATTGAATCATAATATGTGAATTACAGTACGAGAATCATAATATGTGAATTACAGTACGGGAATCGTAATATGTGAATTACAGTACGTAAAAACAAATACGTAATATTGTAACCCTAACAATACGTTTAACATTTTTTTTATAAGAAATAAGTGTCGTTTGATCTGTTTTTGGAATCTGTAGTGCCCTTGGTAGAGGCGTAGACTGCTGTGGTTCCCCATCGGTTGGTAATCAGCACAAACCCCATGTTGAAAACCATCCAGATTAGCGTTTGCAGGTTGATTTTATCTTGGAATGTAATTTGTTCTGTAATTTACATGATATATAAGTTCATATACACGATAAGTCCATGATTATGTGAATTTGTTTGTGAAGTAAGTCCGAAATAATATGGTTTGGCTCCTATGGTGTTGTCCTGGTTGTGTTAGCGACCGTATAACGCTGCTACGACAAGTAATTCCGTCTACGATTTCGTGAAAGGTAGTATCGTCTATGAATGTGTGGACATTTGAATATAGCTGTCATCCGGATCGTGTGTGGTGATTTACTGACTTAAACAGTATTCCATAGGTCGGACATGTACAAAAGAAACAGTTTAACGCAATCTAAGTTTTATAAAACAGCTCTCAATTTTTTTGCTCTGAATCTAACTAGTCAATCAAACTATAATTGTTTTGATCTATTGAATATGTATTTGCAATACGAGGGTAACTATGTGAAAGTTTTAAAACAATAACAACATTTAAGGTAGTAATTATATACCAGTATATTTTATGTACATCTATTTCTATCTCTATAGCCTTAATTATTACTCGCAAGTGAAATCGGTTAACACCGTCCTTGCTAACAAAACAAGGTTATGCGCCTTATCTTAGGTAAGAATACGAACCATTTACCTATTCAAATCGTCTGTCCGTATAGAAAGCGATAGTCTCTTAACAACTTGTCCATACTGCTTTTATGGGGGCATATTTACAAGGCTAAACCTGTCAATTCTTCAGGTGTGTGCGACTTAAACCATATACAATGAACTGATATGACCACTCTGGTCATTACACGTGTTTTTAATTCTGGACTACGTAACATTTTGTCCTTAATGCTTTTTAATAGTTACTCTTAAGTAAATCACATAGGTTAACACCATGTATGTTAGGAATTTTAGGCTATTCGCCTGTTCTAACATTACAGTAAGATCATCTCTTGATCTTTTATTTATTTCAAAACGATCCACTCGCTTTATCAAGCAATCGCAATATCATTTGCGTATGTGCTGATGTGTTCTCAACAGTTTTGTATTATCCGAAATACACATTTCGAATTAAATATACTACCAACTTCAAATTTATGTTTAAACCCAATGTCTTCATATAATATAAGTTACTTTGAAATATGCTGATCTCATGAACTCTAAGATATAAATCTTACTTAAATAACATTTACTTTGAATGAAAATCGACCAAATTATCTTCTCAAATGATTATGTTTAATTTGTGTATGCAAAGGTGTGTTTTATTGCTGCCGGGGAGTAAACAAATTGACTAAGGCCTGTCAATGACTGAACTATCCAACTAACTGATGTACAAAGCTGATCGCTAGAAGTGTTGTGCTGTCAAGCAACTCATTAAAATGTCCTAATGAATTTGTTCCCCTTTCAAGATTGTGTAATAGCAAAACGAACTGATGAAATCACCTGTCATTACCAAACATATGACATTTTAAACCCTTTGCATATTAGTGAAATCTACTTGTGTTGTTATAAGCCGGAGTTTAAACGTTTGGACTTGCACTTGATTTTGAAATTGTGATCATTAACAACGGAAATTACTGGATATATATACAGAGACTAGCAACCTCGCGAACTCTCGCATTGTATAGTGAGGAATTTGCTGATCATAGTAATTGTTCTGCCTGCGCTTGATATAAATAACAACCGTCTGACAAACACCTATTTTACTAGCAATGCCTGCTATGCAAAATATAAAGCAAGAAATGAGCATTTCAATCATCTTTGCAATTTAAATTTAATACTTCTGTATATGAAATGGCATTTGATTTGTGTACGCAAACATTTTAAGGTTTAATTGCAAATAGGCAAACCTGAATATATACTATTTTGAATTTTAAGGAATAATTTTGACGAAAAAATAGAAATTAAGGATTTAGTTAACTAATCAGTTAGATTCTGTAAAGATTGCGTAAACTGTTCTCATAGACATGACACGACAATAAATAACAGTTAAAAAAGTCAAGTAAATTGAACCAACCTTTGATCCCTATAGTGGTACTAGTACTTCTGTTGTTCGTCCTGGTCAAGCGGCATCAAAAAGACCTCTGTGGTATAATAACTCAAACACAGGTGCTGGTTTCATAAGATATTTAATACACAGTGTGATAGGTCAGAGAGACAACGGCGAAGCCGGTCTGAGCCGAACTAATTAAATGAGTAAGATTGCCTTCATTATATAGGGCTTCTTAACTCTTATGTTACAGTGGACACGTGTACCCATGACAGGTGGACATGTATCGTTTGACAGTTATAGTACAATAAGATACAACCTGTCATTCTGAATACTGTATACATACATGGGAATTAGCCATGTCATAAGAAATAATGTAGATATTGAACCCTTACTTAAAATTGGCATCGGCCACAATAAGGATAAGGAATGGTTAAATATCACATAAGGACTGTCACCGATATATATAATTTGTTGTATGTCAATTTGTGTAACACTATATCTCGGTTATGTTAGGAACAGTATACGAGAATGCTTTGAGATGAAAAGCATCAACCTTAGTGTGATTACTACGCGCGAAGATATAGTTCTGCCTACGCGTCCATTCAATTGTATCTCTTTCAGCGCCGAATCGTTTAACGTAGACGCTTCCATGTTAAACATCAGGCGTCTCCATGTCTCATGTTATCAAACTTTTGGACTATTTTGATAACTAAAAGGCAAACAATGCTGATTTCACGAGCTGACTCACCTGAATCTGTATTGTTTGTTGCAAAAACCTCAATATTGCCTTTGGCGCTGAAAGAGTTAAAGAAATGCAATACTGTTTGCCAGACGTTTTCTTTTTGTATTGAAACCACCTGTGCCTTATTGGCTAACAGTAAAAGATTCAGATAACACAGTACGGATGCACAGGGTTATATGATTTAACACTGGTCTAAAATGTACGATGGCTCAGAGGTGACATGTGTATGTTTTTATTTATCTCGTGCGCACGACATAATAAGTCGTGCGCACGACTTAGTAACTCGTGCGCACCACTTAGTATCTCGTGCGCACGACTTAGTATCTCGTGCGCACGAATTAGTAACTCGTGCGCACGACATAGTAACTCGTGCGCACGACTTAATTATCTCGTGCGCACGACTTAGTAACTCGTGCGCACGACATAGTAACTCGTGCGCACGACTTATTATCTCGTGCGCACGACATACTATCTCGTGCGCACGAGATAAATAAAAACATACACATGTCACCTCTGTGCCACCGTAAACATGCCCTCAGGTTTGTTTTCGCAGAGTACCGTTCATAGTACCGTCCTAGTTATATGCTCGAATTACATTTTGTAATGTGACTGTTCGCACCTGATGCAATGCAATATGTAACGTCGAAATATTCAGACTACGCTCACATAGAGTATTACTGACTTTTGAACATGCCAAAAACTCTCTCTTCTTGTGAAGTGTTTAGAGTATAGACATGGTTGTTAGAAATGTTACACTATTTAATTGACAAAGTCTTTTGACAAAAACGCTACAAAAACCATCCCCACGTCACTTGTGAAAAGTGTAGATAAAGGTATGACTGTACACGCAATGAATCTAATTAAAATGGACAATGGTAATGGTTTCTTTATTTAGGGGTTATACTCTCTCGTTTGCCTCAGGAAACATAGACCAGTAGAACTGTTTAACTTACCAAGGAAACGCCGTAATATAACTGAATACAATTATGAAAGGACATCAAACATCAAACACATACTATTTGAGAAAACCTCGACAAAAAAATAATAATTCATGGGGCACTTTAGAAAAACGTAGATAAATGTATGCCTGAGCACCAAATTAATCAGATCAAAATGTACAATGCTTGTCAGAAGATTATGCAAATATTCTCTGACTAATTGGCGAGGTACATATTGGTCGAAAATAGCTAAAGGTTGGCTTTTATTTTAGAACACGGCTAATTGTTTTTTTGCCATTAATTCAAAGTTTTCTGAACAATGGTGTCTCGACGTGTTATTATTGTAAACTATTAGTCTTGTCACGGGAAATCACGCTATTTTAAGGACATTTTGGAATTTCCAAACTCATGCGTCATACTTTGCATGGCTGATAAAACGCGCATTGATATGTATTATCTGCCCAAACATGAAGAGTGCTAATATTGAAATCTTTTAACTCAATGTAGATCGTAAGCTCGATACATATCAAATCTTAGTATCATTCACGTCGGTTGACCTAACGGGCACCTGCTTACTACGTCACTCCTCAATGGGCGTATGTCTCGCGCAATAATATTCTCTGTCTCCAGACACGAAGAAGGCTAATGTATACATTTGTTTTACTCAATTACACCTTAGTTCGATAGTTCTAAAAACTTAGTATCAATATTGTACCAAAATAGAACTGACATTATTATTGTTAACCATGTCTCTGCAGAAATGATGGATCTATTTGGCGGCAATCATTTTGCATTAAGTATTTCTGACGTACTGTCGACATCTCCCTATATATTATAGTTTATTGTGTCAGGCTATTGTTACCACAATCGCCACAAAAATCAATCTGAGCGGTGATCCATGAAAACAACCTTAGCCTAATTATTACAACTGTAAATAAAGATTTGTTGGCATATCAGTGCTGTAGTAAATCAGAGACATATAAACACATGTGTTTATATGTCTCTGAGTAAATGAATATTGTTTGTTAGAAGTTTTACGAAACCCTCTGTGCCACCTTATTGGCGATTGGTGTTGATCAAGGTCAATATACTTGTTTATGCAGGTTGATCCGGATCTGCACTTATCGCAATGCCACTTAATTTGTCTTTTGCAGAGCACCGCTCATATTGACGTTCGTCTTGTTGCATACTTGCATGGTCTTGTCTGGACTTTAGCTCATCTATGAAGGGATTCAATAAAAGAATCTTAACTAGAAGGCAAACGGAGAATACCGTGACCAGACTGCGCGATGACACAGACTGATATTGGTCTTCGTTTGTAGTAAATACGCGAGTATCGATTTATCTTGTGGCGTGGTTCTCTTATTTCATTTCCGTAGACTTTCACCCTTCTTGGCTCGACTTTTGAAAAAACGAGAGCTATTGTCATGACCCTGGCGTCGTCTTCGGCGTGGTCGTCTGGTTAAGGTTTTTTGTTGGCGGCGGCGTGGTCGTCCGGTTAAGGTTTTTTGTTGGCGGCGGCGTGGTCGTCCGGTTAAGGTTTTTTGTTGGCGGTGGCGTGGTCGTCCGGATAAGGTTTTTTGTTCAGCTCAGCTTTGTTTCTGTTTTCTATCAGTCGAGCGTCTGTGCCGTACGCGGTGCTCTTGTTTACATACAGGCGCACTTCGACGCATACCACAAGTATACACCAGACGATTTTTGAAAACATTGTTCCCATAGGAGTAATTGTTATTACTGATCATAATGAGTAATTGCTCCCTTTTCCCGACTGTTTCACATGCATTCATTAATACAACATTTATGTATAAAGAATAAAGATATTTCCATATTTTTTCCAAAATGGTTTTACAGTCGTCTGTTGCATATGTATCATACGTGGGAAAGGGTCAATAAATCATATTATTTCTGTTACGTATTTTAAAACTTGTAATTTAATTGAACCATTGTGTCTCGAAATGGTATTGTTTCCAAATATTGTTGTAGACTTTATGGCCAACTTATTCTAAAAAAAGAAATTTCGTATTAAAATGGCATAAAACCGAGCTGATCATAAAGAACGCCGAGATATAAAAACTCCTTCAGATGTGAGTCGTTTATAAAAACGTGATTCTGATGCGATACTAGATGTTTATAAAAAAGAGAATATAGATGTTAATTGAACGATACGCACGCGAATCTAGATGTTTGTGAATTGATACAGATGCGATTCCATATGTTTATGAAATGCGCGAAACAGATGCTAATCTAAATGTTTTTAAAATGATACAGAATGGAAGTTAGATGTTCATGAAATGATACAGACTTAACTCTTTATATTTTTATCAAATATTAGCCTACAGATGCGATTCTTGATGTTAACCCTTTCCATCATACGACAATTCTGCAGCAGACGACTTTGAATATGTTTTGACAAAATATGGAAAATCTCTATAATTAAATGGATAACCTATGACAAAAAGGGGGAAACATTGTGGCAAAAGGAGAAATTGCACGTTTTGTGCAATTTCTTCTTTTGTCACTATGTTTTCAAAAAGCCGTCTGCTGCAGAGGCGTCAGAAAGCGTCTATATGAGGGAAAGGGTTAAAAGGAAATGATACAGATTCGACATTAGATGCGTATTAATTGATACAGATGCGACACTGTATGTTTTGTTTTATACTTCTTGTTTATTGAATGAAACAAATACGATTCTATATGTTTATGAAATTATAAAGACGCGAGTACAATTGTTTATAGAAATTAATGATACGGACTTGATTGTTCTAGATGTTTATGACATGATATAGTAACGACAATATATGTTTTTGAAAGCATACATACGCGATTCTAGAAAAAATGCGAGTATAGATGCTTATTTTCTTCGATGTCAATTAACTGAAGGAAAATATATTCTAGATCCTGGTTTCATTCCATCACAGGAATCCGACGTGGCCGAGTAGTAAAACGTGTCGTAGATTTGGAACCGGGCGTCCCGGGTTTGGCAAAGTACATTTCCTAGTTTGCCTACATTTGCCTTGTTACTGGTTTGTTTACCAAATGATCATGAATCAGTGTACTGTCGATGTGGATAGGAATCCGCCGTGGTCGAGTGGTTAGCGTCGGGGATTTGAAACCGGGTGTCCCGGGTTCGATCCCCAGTCGCGGCACGACGGTCATGGTGAAGTGCCCATGGGCAAGGCACATTTTCTAGCCTAGTACTGGTTTGTTAGCCCATGTATCCTGAATAAGTGAACTATCGATGTAACTGTAATAATGTTGAAAACGGCGTAAAAACCCAATCAAACAATCAAACAAACAATCAAACAAATTATTCCGTCACATGAATGCTATCTAAACACTAATTTGATTGTACGATAACAAATCCCCAAAACAACAACAATAAAACTTCGATATACTTCTAATAGGATTGTAGTCGATTATTTTAGTCACCAATATGCACTATGAATGGGTGTAATAGAGTTAAACATTGCAACAGTAGCCTAATTTAAAATTTTCCCGACCTATAAAAGCAGTTTAACTCAATCTAACATTATATTTAAAATAGGCTTAAAGTATTCGTATCATGGACAAACATATTGTTTTCAGCATGATGCTATATAAAGTTAACAACTTTTATAAATGACATATAATATACCATATAAACATATTATGCTTTTTTGGAATTTCATATTGACATACAAATGTTTTTAATAAACACACATGTTAAATACAACAGAAAAATACTATGGATATTTTTAGTTACTGTGTTATAGAGACTATCTAGATAGTATTACCTGCTAATACCATGGTTTTCCTTGTAGTCTCTTTTTCGTCTATGTTTTTTGTATGATATTATATATTTGTTATATTTTAGACTTCTAACGAAATTGTATGATTCATTTGTGTAACATTAAACTTATTCTACGATATCTCAAGAACGATGGATACAAATTACTTGCATTGTAAGTAAAAGGGAATCGCTAAAACGGTAAAAATATGAACAATAGTAGTCATGTATTTATACAATAATGAAAGTTATTCTTCTGAGAATGTCATTCTTTGTATAAAAACTTAAAAGCAGTTCATAACATATATCGAAACACACTTAACCGAAAGGCAGTGTCTAGACTGATTCGCCAGCTCAAACCCGAAACATGGCTAATATTACTCGCAATGATTGACGCTATTTATTGCAACAAGTGCCCTTTATATTCCAGTACTGACATAGACAGTCTTTCCGAGAAAACAATTGTTTAATGTGAAATATCGGTGTACAAACCGCTAGGACCAATTATACATAATGCGCGAACTTCGTATTATCACGGGAGTGAAAGGCCTGCAGAGACGGGACCCGATATAAACACCTGTTTCACGATGTTTCAAGGGATCATTGCATGCCGAGAAAGACATGCACGAACATTTCCATAGTTCCGCCCTGGGAGTAAAACACTATGAGAGAGAAATAAACTAAACGAAGACAAAATACAAGGAGAGGTAGTCCTTCCGTATGTTCCCATGATATAATGATTGGTATACGACTGAACACGGCGTTAAATCCATAAACAATCACAGAACAAACAGAAACACATAGATTAATTTCGTTTTGTCGTAATTATGCTCTTAAGCCATATTATGATTGATAGACGGTTGAAGCGTCGTAGAATCCATAAACAAGTACAGAACAAACAGGGACACATAACCTGTTTTGTAAATGTCGTTATTATGCTGTGACACCGTATTTGACTGACATACGGCTTTTTTTACACTGCTTTAAACCCATACATAATTACAGAAAAAATGGAACACATTATCTGTTTTCTAAATGTCGTAATATGGCTGGTATACGGCTTAAAACGGCGTTTAACCTACACACAATCACAGAACAAAAAGGAACACATTAAATGTTTTCTAAGTGTCGTTATTATGCTATGACAATGTTGAAAAGCAGCATTTAACCCATAAATAATCACAGAGCAAACAGGAGCACATTTTCTATTTTCTAAATGTCGTTATAATGCTGTGACGACGTATTATCACTGGAATTCGGTCTAAAACGGCGTTAAACCCACAGACAATCAAAGAACGCACAGGAACACATTATCTGTTTTCTAAATGTCGTAATTATTCTCTGACGCTTTGCAGATTACTTAGTTGCCAAGATAACTGTTGATGTCTTTACAATCATTAACCAATCATAATTGTCTGTAATAGATGCTAGAAAGCTATGTCTAGCTGATATATTGATTTGTCCTGATAAAGTACGTGTTGCTTACCCCTTTTCCACTTACTGCAGCAGATGACGTTCAAAGTAGATTTGCTGAAATATGGAATACCGCTTTGAATAAAAGCGTTTTTTTTTAATAGAGTTGAAAATATTGTGACAAGAGCAGAACATTCTCATTATTGGCATTTTCTCCCGTTGCCAAATTTTTAAAAGTCCTTTGCTTCAGATACTCTAAAATGCGTCTGAAAGCAGGATTTGGTAAAGCGATACACCATTCCTTTCCCACATGCAGGCGCATTTTAACCCTGTCCCTCATACGACAATTCTGCAGCAGACGACTTTGAACATATTTTGAGTAATTTCTTCTGTTGTCACTATGTTTTCAAAAGCCGTCTTCTGCAGAAGCGTCAGAAAGCGTCTTTATGAGATTCAAGATTTTATTCACAAAAGACAAATTGATCATCCTGTGCATACACTCTTAAAAACACGCGCATATATAATGTTCACATACATGTTTTGTCATTTACATCTGCTTCCTGGTTAATGTCAGATATTTAATGAAATAACAACATAACAATAAGGAAAAGTAATATAGAATTGCGACGTTGGAAATATATATTCATTGTTTTTGATAATGCATCACAATGAGATGTTTCTGTTATTTGTTTCCATTTGATATGCTATATTTCTATTTTTATTATTCTTTTGTTTTTTTCATAGGACGAAAGAAAATGAAGAACGAAACTTAGAAATTCTCTATTTAAAAAAGGAGTACTTCAATGAATAAAGATTAACACAAAGTGTAAAAAAGAGATATATTTCTATTTGTGAGCTATTGCTCCTTTTACAACAATCTTTTCGAAAGTCGTCCGCTGTAAATACGTCAAAATGGGTATGCATGTGGTAGGCGGGGCACACACGGGGGTATATTTTAGGTGTTTATATCATGCTTATACTGGCAGCCTCCAAGTTGTAAGTACATAAGAGAATTATTTCAGTTGAAAACAATATGGCCATATGAGAAATTGCTCATCATGAGCAATTCCTTCTTTTGCCACAATGTTTTAAAAAGTTACCTGCTGCACATGCATCAAAATGCGACTGCATGTTGGATAATGTCGGTGATGTCGGTGTAATTAACGATATTCTCTTGATAATGTCGCAATTATTTTTCAATATTTAGAAGTAAACGATTTTCAACTTCCTGCATGCACTCTGTTTTTCAGATTTGGCTTTGACAAGTTAAGTAGGACCCGTATTACTTGACACAATTGACTTTAACCCGACCTTTGTTGAACTATATGTACAGGTATAGTTGCATCACATTCAAATCTGTGTCATTTACCAAATCGTGTTTCATTTTAATTAACATACATTTATTCGATAAAAAGACATTTAAGCGGTGCTCTGCAAACCAGCATTATGACATTTGCGATCGATGTAGAACCAGATCAACCATCAAATCCGTTCAGTTTGATCTTGCTATACACTTGGTCGTTAACTTGTCACAGGTGGTTTAACCATTTCCCACATACAGCAAATCTGCAGCAGACGACTTTGAAAACATGGTGACAAAAACCTGAACAATTCCATAAAAGATAGCTTAATTGTTAAATAAAGTTGGGAAACATTGTGGCCAAAGGAAAAATTGCTTATTATGAGCAATTTCACCTTTGACCACAATGTTTCAAAAAGCGTCTGATGCTATTGCGTCAAAATGCGTCTACATGTGGGAAAGGATTTAAGAAACTTCGAACAAACACTTGTCCATTTGGATATAATTGTATGGATACGCTGCCAAATAGTCATATACGATTTTATTATTAGCTCGACTTTTGAAAAAACGAGAGCTATTGTCATGACCATGGCGTCGTCCGCGGCGTGGTCGTCCGGTTAAGGTTTTTTGTTGGCGGCGGCCTGGTCGTCCGGTTAAGGTTTTTTGTTCAGCTCAGCTTTTTTTCTTCTGTTTTCTCCCTATCAGTCGAGCGTCTGTGTCGTACGCGGTGCTCTTGATTATCTCTACATTTTCCGGCGGAAGTATCACATGTAAAAATGTCATGCGCAAATATAACATCCGTGTTGATATTGGACCCGGGTAAGAAATTCACTACCCCTGGAATGATAGTCCATCTCGTTATCGACTGAGCTAACCGAGCTCGACTAAAGGAAACATATATGTGTATCCTTGACTAAATGCACATGTACAAACGTGAGTGTACATTACCGTTTGTATATACAGGGTGGCTTGCTGTGCATTATTGAATGCGTTCGTAAAAGTTGATTTGCGCCGGACATAAAACGTTTCGCAGACGTTTGGGCTAATTTCTTAGACTTTTCAAACGCTGGCCAACGCTGGTACAAACGTTCATAGTGTGAACCCACCTTAACCAACTTGTATATATCTGAGTTAACTTTGATTTCACTATTCTTTTCTTAAACTATATGCATCTGATTTGTTTAAGATCTTTTTTTGATTCTTTTTTCAACCTTTTGCCTTATGTTTTAAATTGTGTTATGTCGGCTGGGTTTTTGAGGCGGGAGACGTCAGTTGTTGAGAGCAATTTGAACCGGTATCTGTGCACCAAGCATTTTGTGAAGATTTATTATCCACCGTAGGCTGTGACGTTGGTGCTTGGCGCGCGGCTATTGGCTTATTTCATGCATGTACACATGGCTGCAGCATAAATGGCTACTTTACGGTTAATCCTTTACAGGAGTTGTTCGAACTTTCTCATCAGATTTTGACATTTTTATATTTGCTCATTGTATCTCTTAATATATACCTGTTTTACCCAGGTCCCTACATGGATGTATGTTTTGCTATTGATACTCTGTGGAGATGTCGAAACCAATCCAGGTCCTCAGCCAGATGTTAATAGGCGTATTTCAATAATGCAATTAAACATACGTAGTATTCGTAACAAAATTGATTATATATCAGAACATTTTTCCGATTTCGATATTATATGTTTTACAGAAACACATCTTGATGCAAATATTCAAAATCAAAATCTCGAAATCGAATCGCATGACAGTACTATGTATAGAAGTGATCTTTCAGCACACTCAGGAGGTCTATTGGTTTATGTGTCTAATAAACTCGCTGAGATATAAGAAAGGTTAAGTTTTGAGGTTAAGTTACCTAACAAAGGTCAAGTTCTGCACATTTATTATCTTGACCCTGACAATGTTGACGTTGACAGATGTCCCGTGACCAAACAATACATCTGATAAAGTTTCAGAAAAATTCAAGCAGAGGTTGCTGATATATAAGAAAGGTTAAGTTTTGAGGTTAAGTTACCTAACAAAGGTCAAGTTCTGCACAATTATGACCTTGACCCTGAACATTTTGACGTTGACAGATGTCCCATGACCAAACGATACATTTGACAAAGTTTCAGAAATATTCAAGCAGAGGTTGCTGAGATATAAGAAAGGGTCAAGTTCTGCACAATTATGACCTTGACCCTGAAAATTATGACGTTGACAGATGTATCATGACCAAACAATACATCTGACAATGTTTCAGAAAAATTCAAGCAGGGGTTGCTGAGATATAAGAAAGGTTAAGTTTTGAGGTTAAGTTACCTAACAAAGGTCAAGTTCTGCACAATTATGACATTGACCCTGAAAATTTTGACGTTGACAGATGTCCCATGACCAAACAATACATCTGACAAAGTTTCAGAAAAATTCAAGCAGAGGTTGCTGAGATATAAGAACGGTTAAGTTTTGAGGTTAAGTTACCTAACAAAGGTCAAGTTCTGCACAATTATGACCTTGACACTGAAAAGTTTGCCGTTGATAGATGTCCCATGACCAAACAATACATCTGACAAAGTTTCAGAAAAATTCAAGCAGGGGTTGCCGAGATATAGCTATTTGTAAAAGCGGCCGCCGTCGCCGGAAAAGTGACTGCTATGCCTCACTCCACTATCGTGGGCGAGACAAAAAGGAGACAAGTCTAGCGTTAACAATTATCGACCTATTTCTTTGTTAAGTTGTATTGGTAAACTCACGGAAAGATGTGTCCACAAATATATATATAATTATCTTAACCTAAATGACTTGATATAGGAAAAACAATCGGGATCATATAAATCAAATAACAAACTCGGCGTCCAAAGTCATTGGCATGATGAGAGCGGTTAAATTTAAAATTTGCCGCGACTCCTTAAACCAAATATATATATCCTTCCTTCGACCAACTCTTGAATATGCTTCTGTAATTTGGGACAACTGTACTACCGCTGAAAAGGACTCTCTTGAAAAAATCCAAACTGATGCTGCCCGAATAGTAACAGGTCTAACACGGTCTTCTTCACTTGTGAACATTTATAATGAAATAGGATGGTTGTCATTAAATGATGGACGCAAATATCAAAAGCTCGTTTTAACGTACAAAATCGTAAACGGTCTAACGCCAAACTATTTAGCCGACATATTTCCTTCTCCCGTAGCTGAGAGAACAGATTACCCATTACGTAATACTCATGATATAGATATAGTTGCTCGTCGTACTGGAATATTTGCGAACTCATTCATACCATCTGCTGTGTCACTATGGAATAACATGCCTTTCGAATTGAAGACTTTACAATCTCTTCCTATGTTTAAGTCAAGACTCCTCTAGCTGTTTCCGGTCTCAACTGTTCCAAAATATTTTTCTGTTGGTGAACGCAATTTTTAAATAATTCACGCCAGACTCCGCAACAACGGCAGCGACCTTAAATCTCACTTATACGCTAATCATCTATCAAACAGTGATATTTGTAGTTGTGGTGGTTATATTGAAGATGTGGAACATTTTTTCTTCATATGTAATACATATATGACAATGACAATGACAATGACAAATAGTTTATTGATTTAAGGCCATCGACCCATAACAACATGTAAAACAAATAATACAACATCCGTCAGCGTACCGCACGCTTGTCACACATATTCAGATATATATACCAACAAACATAACACTGATATTGGCGTTTGAAATGATTACACACATATATATATATATATACATTCACATAAATCCTATAAACAATATATCTAACCACTTTCAATTTGTTTAATGAAACTGTTTCTTCGTTTGAAAGCATAGAATAAATAAGAAGATGTGCATTTAATTAGTTTTTCATTTTGCGATGACATTACAATATTAAACTTGTGTATACTAGGTATGGTGTAATATTTACTAGGAATGTATGACTTTCTAATGTCGTCATAAAAGTCACAGCAAAGCAAGAAATGGTACTCATTTTCAATGACATTCGTGTTACATAATTTACAAATCCTATTTCTTCTAGGAATATTTTGATAACGACCTCTTTCAATTTCAAGTTCATGTGCTCCAACTCTAAAATTTACATAAATATATCGAAATGTCCGTATGTCAAGCACTTCAAGATATTTTTCGTAACTGAATTCATTTTTGTACATGTGGTAACTATCTAATTTAGGGTTCGAATTTATTGAGGCGTTCCACTCTTGGAGGAAACAATCTTTTAGTCTGCTCTCAAACAATTTTAAGAATAAAGGTTCAGATGCGACCATTTGTTTTTGTCATACTATCCCAAAACCGTTTCTCTCTAATATTAATCTTATGCTTGTTGCCCAATTAGTATGACCGTTTAGATCATCATTTAACATCATATCATAGCATTTCTTTACAAATCGTGATTGTGGCATCCTTATTACTTTTAACCAATAGTTTATACAACGATTTTCGTGATGTTATATACATAGGGTAACGAGCACAATCTCCTAAAATGGCAAAATTTGATGCTTTCTGCTTAGCGCACATAAAGCGCTTACATGCATAGTATTGTGCTCGCTCTAGTTCTCCATAGTTGTCTGTACCCCAAATCTCGGAGCCGTACAGCAACAAAGGTGTGATTTTGACATCAACAATTTTGAAAAATACAGTTTTCGATAATTGACCCGAGTCATATAAGGACTTTAATATTGAGATTAAAACACGTTTACCTTTCATACACTGTTCATGTACCATAGCATTCATAGACACTTGTCTAGTAAACAGAATACCAAGATAGCAAAACTTATTGACTACCTCTAGTTTACTATTTATGTAATGCCATGTCTCATTTTTAGCTAATAAACCACCCTTTTTAAATACGACTATTTTTGTTTTACGTTCATTTACTTTAAGTTTATATTTATGACAAAAGTCTGACAGTACGTTCAACTGCCTTTGAAGTTCTATAATTGTGTCTGCTATTAAGGCAAGATCATCTGCAAACATTAACAGAAATAATTGAACAATATCAGGATGGAGCTGAATGCCTTTTATATTACTCTCTCTAAGCTTTTTTTCAAATTCATCAATGAAAAATGTGAACAGGATCGGACTCGCAAGACATCCTTGTTTCAATCCGATCTGGCTATGGATTGGGTCGCTTATTGTACAACCATTACATCTAATACATGATTTGACAGATAAATACATACTTTTTAATGCTCTAAATAAGTTTCCTTTGATACCATTATCTTTTAGTATATTCCACAGAAGAGATCTATTTATATAAGTATCGAAACATTTTTCAAAGTCGACAAACGCAACAAATATTTTGCCGCGTTTTCGTTGCAGCATCCTATCGATGACAGATTTCATAATAAACGCACTGTCTATTGTGGAAAAACCGGACTTAAATCCGTGTTGGTTTTCAGAGATTTTACTGTACATTTGTGCATAAAAATTCATTCGAGCAACTAATACACCACAATAAACCTTGCTCAAAATATTCTGTAGACTAATACCGCGGTAGTTATCAACATTATTAATATCCCCCTTGTTATGTATTGTGACTATTATCGATTCAGTCCAGATTTCTGGGTATTCTCCGTTTTTAAAAAGTCTGTTAAAAAGTTTAATAAGTATAGGTAAGATTAACTCGCATCCGTATATGAAAAATTCTGGTATTAATTGGTCAGGTCCGGGCTTTTTCCCATTTTTTAAATGTTTAATAGCCAGACGGATTTCATCCTCAGAAATGTCTGAATTGAAAATATAGTCGTCAATGTCGTTGTCTAGTTCGCCGACGCTGCAGTCGACATCGACATCAGCAAGGTTTTCGAAATCGGCAGCAGACGGATTTAATAATCCTTCAAAATGATTCATCCGCTGCTCTGTGGTTATATTATTTGTTTTTCTTGGCTTTGTATTGGTCATATTTCTAAGTTTTGACCAAAATGATTTGGGATCGTTTATGTTTGCGGTTATATCATTTAATTGTTTCTTTTTATAGCTCTGTTGCTTTGTATTGCACATATTTTTGAATATTTTTCGCTGTTCTATATACAGCATTAAATTATCGTCACATTTGTTATTTCTATAATTACGTAATAGGCTATACTTAAGCTTTTTTGCCTTTATGCAGTCACGGTCGAACCAAAAAGGGTTCGCTCTTTTTTGTGTGTGTTTTGTTTGTTCAAAATGTTTTCCCGCCTCTTTAAAATGTCCGTTCATTCTTGAGACTAATTGATCTATATTTTGTGTCGGATCATCAACAGTTTTTGCAAAGTTTGTTATCAATTCATTTGCAAAGATTGAACTGGCGGTTTCTATAAATTCGTCTTTACGAAAACGGGGTATTTCATATACAATAGAAGAGATATTAATAATTTGATTTTTTTTGTCGAGTTTAACCGGTACTGTCATATATAATGACAGCGGAAAGTGCTTTTATTCGCAACGCTCTTCTATTTTGAAGTTATTTACAATAGTAATAATTTCATTTGAACAAAGACAATAATCTATTACACTACTGCCGTTTGTCGACGTGTAAGTGAAATTTCCAATGTGTTTGTCTTGTCCAATTCGTCCATTTAATATATATAGCGAGTATATCTTACATAATTCAATTAATTGTTAACCTTGTGCATTTATTTGCATGTCACATGAACTACGGATCTCATCAACCGGGTGTTGAAATATTTCATTTAAATCAGACAATTCTTTTATATTTTCATTTACATATATGGATTCTGACAAATTCCCACATCTGCTGTTTAGGTCACCTAAAATAATAGTACTGCAGTTACTATAATTGCACATTAAGGCTATAAGATGTTCTTCTAGTAAAAACATTCCTTTGTATGTTTGATCAAAATAAAAGGGAGAATCAAGTGGTGGTAAATATACAAATATTGCTAAAGCATCTTCAGAAAGTTGTGTGAGGGCTTTGTCTATAAGTAGGTTGATACTGAAACGGCAGGTGTCATCAACTCTTTTTATATATTTGGTTATCTCATGTTTAACATATACACACATGCCCCCCATTGCTCTGCCAAAGCGTGCTCTTTTAAACGCTTGTAACAAGTGACATTCATGTGAGCTTAATAAATGTTTTACTTCATCATCACTTTCAGTCCATGTCTCACCTAAAGCAAATATATCATATGATCCTATAAAGTCAATGAAATCTGAAAAACATATTTTATCTTTAACACCTTCAATATTCCAATAACCGATTTTTAATTCTAATGAGTCATGGCCGAATCCCTATGCAACACAAACAGGATCTGGATCAATGGAAGATTGACTGCACCCAGTCTCCATAGCATGATTCTGTTGCGAATGTTGTTTGCGTGTGGCACTTTCATAAAATCGTCCAGAATGGGGATGTGAACTTGCCTTTGTGTCCGATCTGATATCTGATCTGATATGCAATTTTCCTTTATGGAAATAACCAGTGCGCCCACTTTGACGTAAGTTGTTAAGTATATCGCGTTCTCGTGTTGTCTGTTCTTCCGAAATCCGTATACCTTTCTCGCGTAAAGCAGCACGACCCGTGTATATCAAATGTTTATCATCGGCATATTTGAACTTTGCAATTACGCTGTTGGTCGGTGTTGCGAGTCCCAATTCTATATGCATCAATGATAGAATCACTTTGCCAATTATGGTCCGGACATGACACCTTCAATACACTCTGTAGTAGTTTGGATTTTAAGGTATTATCATTTTCTGTATCAGATTCAGACAGGCCGAAAATGCACATAGAAGATTTAATTTGTTCGCGTTCTAGTTTTTAGCTCGACTATTCGAAGAATATGAGAGCTATACTACTCACCCTGGCGTCGGCGTCGGCGTCGTCGTCGGCGTCGGCGTCCACGTCACACTTTGGTTAAGGTTTTGCATGCAAGTTCTAAAATACTACATGTATTGCATTGAAACTTTCTACAACCCTACCAAACTATCACACCAATGTAGATTATCAAGTTAGATAACTCTGTCCTGCATTTTATGCAAGTTATGGCCCTTTTTTACTTAGAAATTCTGGTTAAAGTTTTGCGTGCAACTAAAGTAAGAGTCCATATCTCAGTATTTACTTGATGCATTGCATTGAAACTGTCTACAACCCTACCCAACTATCCCACCTGTGTAGATTATCAAGTAAGATAACTCTATCCTGCACTTTATGCAAGTTATGGCCCTTTTTTTACTTAAAAATTCTGGTTAAAGTTTTGCGTGCAACTAAATTAAGAGTCCATATCTCAGTATTTACTTGATGCATTGCATTGAAACTTTTTACAACTCTACCCAACTATCATACCTATGTAGATTATCAAGTAAGATAACTCTATCCTGCACTTTATGCAAGTTATGGCCCTTTATTTACTTAGAAATTCTGGTTAAAGTTTTGCGTGCAACTGAATTAAGAGTCCATATCTCAGTATATACTTGATGCATTGCATTGAACCTTTATACAACAACCCTACCCAACTATCACACCTATGTAGATTATCAAGTTAGATAACTCTATCCTGCATTTTATGCAAGTTATGGCCCTTTTTTTACTTAGAAATTCTGGTTAAAGGTTTGCGTGCAACTAAATTAAGAGTCCATATCTCAGTATTTACTTGATGCATTGCATTGAAACTTTCTACAACCCTACCCAACTATTACACCTGTGTAGATTATCAAGCATGATAACTCTATTCTGCATTTTATGCAAATTATGGTCCTTTTTTTTCTTAGAAATTCTGGTTAAAGTTTTGCGTGCAACTAAATTAAGAGTCCACGTCTCAGTAAATACTTGATGCATTGCATTGAAACTTTCTACAACCCTACCCAACTATCACACTTATGTAGATTATCAAGTATGATAACTCTATCCTGCATTTTATGCAAGTTATGGCCTTTTTGGACTTAGAAATTCTGGTTAAAGTTTTGCATGCAACTACATAAAGAGACCATCTCTTAGTAACTACTTGATGCATTGCATTGAAACTTTATACAGCCCTTACCAACCATCACATCTATGTAAACAATCAAGTATGATTACTCTATCCAGCATTTTATGCAAGTTATGGACCTTTTTTGGACTTAGAAATTCTGGTTAAAGTTTTGCAACTACATTTAGAGTGTAATCTCAGTTACAACTTGAAAAATTGCATTGAAACTTTATACAACCTTTCCCAATTGCACAACTATAAACACAACCAATTAAGATAACTCTATCCTGTATATGGTGCAAATTGTTGCCGTTTTTTTACTTAGAAATTATGGTTAAAGGTTTGCGTTAAACTACATTAAGAGTCAATATCTTAGTAACTACTTGATGCATTCAATTGAAAGGTTATACAACCCTTTCTAACCATCACACCTATGAAAATAATCATGTTAAATAACACTATCCAGCATATAATGCAAATTATCACCCACTAAGAAATTGTGGTTAATGTTTTGCATGCAACTACATTAGAGTCCATTATCTCAGTAACTTAAATAAGCGGTGGAATAGTTGAGCGCGCTGTCCTCCGACAGCTCTTGTTCTACAGTATTTTCACGCTGTCTGTCACAAATTTCTTGTAATGCATCCATGTCTAATTGTAGTGTTTCTCTCTCATCGTTCAAATTATGTACATTTTCCTCAATAGTGCGTACAGCTTTTTCAAGCTTATTTTGTTTTTCATCCAGGCTATCAACACGTAATTTGACTGTAGCACACAATGATTTAACTGACTCAACCTCATTTTTGATTTGCACAGTATCCGCGCGAACAATTTGAATCTCCCGCCTTAATGACTCACAGTTACTGCTTATGGCATTCATGATGTCGTTTTTATCGTCATGGTCCATACGTGGCCCAGGATTTGTTTCGACGTCCATGGAGAGTATCAGCTGATGCTGTTGAAAGTTGTCACGTGTAGGTTTAATCCAAGACGTTTGATACTTTAAACATGCGTGTGGTATTAAGGGATATCCAGGACAAATATCGTGTTGCAAAACATTAACATCTGCTGCAGTTGTAATAGTATTAATACAAGTGTTATTTATCAATGTTCCTGACCATAATACGAACAAACACACGACACACACTGCAAACATGCGTAGATATATAACCAACACAGATATCATCCGCTAGGGATTAATGTGTTACTATATGGATCTCAAAACTTTAATTACCATAAAAATTCGAACATTTCTTTAGCAGTGCAACAATTTATTAAAGCAACAGAAAGATTTTAAAGATATTTATTAAGTGGTGGCTTAATCTGCAGGTTCTAAGATAACAAAATTAGCTATCAAAAAGCTGACTCTATCCGTCATTTGAATTCCGGCTGACATATATATCAATTTATTTTCCTTTTTCCTTTTTCTTAAAATTAAAAATATATTCTATAGATTCTATATATCAATTGATAGTTATAGTGTAACTTTTCAAATGATATTCCAGAAATAGAAACTTCATAAATATCTAAATTTAACACTATTATTGATTACATAATTTGAATTTTCTTCAGAATTTCTTTCCAGATTATTATCTTGTTCTATTTGTAATTATCTGTCTGTTGTTTTTCTTGTTTTTGTTTTTTTCTTTCTTTTTCATTTACTTACCAATATTTTTTTTTGACCATTTTCGTGTAAAAATTTTCAAAACTGGAACGGAATATATGTCTTCAAAAACAAAATAGCTCAAACATATACAATTATTGTAATATAGAAGACATTACAAATGTGTAATTTAAATGATTAGGGAATGGCCTTTCCTAAGTTGAGAGAACTTGCCAGACCCTTTTGCCTTTATATAAATATTAAACTATGTACAAATATGTTTGTTTGTAAATACTATATGTTATTTTGGTAATGAAATATGTTTAAACTAAAGGAAACATAGGTTTCGGTTTGATCGAAACGGCCATTGATTATAAATCTCCGACTTCCATTTATCATGGGATGAGGCTCGTTTTTATTCGTAGCTCAATTATTCAGGAATTGTGAGAGCTATTGTATTCACCCAGGCGTCGGCGTCGGTGTCATATTTTGGTTAAGGTTTTGCATGCAAGTACATACACAACACCATAGCTCAGTTAATATTAGATGAATTACATTGAAACAACTTTCTACAAGGCTTTATAACCATCACACCTATGTTCGTTAATCAAATTCGATAATTATATCTTGCAAAAAATGCAAGAAATGCCAATTATGGCCAATTTCATACTTAAAAAATAAGGGTTAAAGTTTTGCTAGCAACTACTTTAAAAGTCCATAGCTCAGTGAATACAAGTTGTATGTACGTTACCAAGTTAGATAACTCTATCTTGCATTTAATTTAAGTTATGGTCCTTTTTCTACTTAAACATTTGTTTCAGTTGTGCGTGCAACTGCATTAAGTGTCCACATCGCAATAACTACTTGATGCATTGCATTGAAACTTTAAACAACCCAAACCAACTTTAACAACTATGCAAGTAATCAAGAAAGATAACTCATCCTTGCATATATTGCAAACAATTGCCCTTTATAATTTGACTAAGAAATTCTGGTTAAGCGATGGACTAGTCGAGCCCACTGTCTTACGGACAGCTCTTGTTATATGTGTATGGTGTTTTACGCCACTGTTAACATTAGTTCAGTTCTATCGCGGAGGCCAGTTGTGAATCATAATGGCCAAAAGATTTCTCCCATGAACGTCTGTCGTTGGGCGAGAATTTATTCTTGTTCTTTTTCGTTTATCGTATGATTGTTTACGCAACGTTTAACAGTATTTCGGTCATATCACGGCGTGTCCTGTGTATATTACCAGTACTGTTATATTATAAGTTATCCTCCGCATCAGTATTATATGGGTTAAATGCCGGTTAAAGGGCTATATATAAACAACGTGGGTTAATTTTGTTTGATATATAATACTCTGAGAGCAATAATAACAGTATGTGACTGGATCATGTTGATGTCCTGTTTAATGACGAAGGACACATTCTCACTGACATGCTATGTTATGTGTGCGCATGTAAATAAAGAGTATGTCCTGTTCTGTTCTGTTTATCTTTATTGGATTTGCTAGCTAATGATAGTAATTCATAAAATGTCAATTTGTTTATTATTACATTGTACTTCAGTATATGATGATTTACAAAAGTTCATCGTTTATACAAATTTATATTCTTATGAATATCGCTCTCTACATAGTATAACATTGTGTACTGTAGACATGTTTATAAAATATGTTTATTGTAGCACAAACAGCTGTAAAGTTTACGTGTAATACAAATATGTTCTGTTCTGATATCACCTAGATCATATTTAAATTGTCGACGTAAACTGCCATTAACTCTTTCAGCGCCAAAGGCAATATTGAGGTTTTTGTAAACAATACTGATTCAGGTGAGTCAGCTCGTAACGAGCTGTCTCACCTGAAATCAGCATTGTTTGCCTTTTAGTTATCAAAATAGTCCAAACTTTTATTAATGACAAATGGAGACGCCCGATTTTGAACATAGATGAGTCTACTTTAAACAATTCGGCGCTGAAAGAGTTAAAAAAAACATAAACTTAAAATGTTCTCTTTTTCATTGTTACGTATTCTGATCTGGTCATTATGATATGTCAGCCACCAATCTTACTAAAACGAATTGTCATTGGGAAGTGCCCGTTTCGGTCTATTGTCATGACAATCACTTTTCTTTGGGGATACTTTCCACTAAAAAGATTAACCGGAAACAAGTAATTGGTAGTTTTACTATGAAATAATAACAAATATCTTTGATGTAGTTAAAACATCGTGGAAAATGGAAATATTTCTCTTTGTGAACAATAACGCCTCTTCCAGAAAATACTTTTAAAACCTTAGATATGAAGCAATTTAACGTTACTGGAAATTGGGAAATACAAGTTTGTTATACGTAAACATCATGGGAAAATACACATTTCTCTTTCAGCGTGAATACTAATGCCTCTCCCACAAACACTTATACAATATTAGGTCAGAAACACTGGAACGATACTAGAATTTGTGATGTCAATGTGATATAACATACTATACCTGCATTTATTATGGAATTTGTGAAATATAATAATTTAAAAAAAGTTAAAACATCATGGAAAATTGTTATCTTTCTCTTTGTGAACGATACCGTTCATTCCCACAAAGTTCTCAAGGTCTTTGACCTCATAAGCGTCAAACGTCATCTATATCAAGCGGAGAATGATCAGATAGATGAATTGCATTACGCCGCTGAAAGGCCTTTTCAGGACGCGATGACAACAGCTATTATTTAGACTAAGCGGACCATTAAATTAGCTTTGCTGTTATTTGGCTCTAATAACGTTCTCTAAGACATTTTGACAGGGGCATAATAACTATAAATTGTGGAATGAATCACGTCATTATGACCGCCTCGATGGATTCAGAACGGACTGACGCCCTCGTAAAGATTCAGTCTACAATCATAAACACCGATTACATCTTTTTGTGTTTGTAACAATGTTTGAACGTAAAGCAGAAGGAATAGGGTCCGAATCGTTAAGTTCTGCTGTAATGCATTCTACACGAAATAAATTGGAAGCCGACGACTTTGAATACATCTAGGCAAACATTTAAAGACTCTTTATAAATGAAAGAATAATTGTTGAATAAAGTTGAAAACATTGTGGTATAGGGGGAAATTGCTCATTATGAGCAATATCTCCTTTTGCCACAATGTTTTCAAAAGATGTCTGCTGCAGAGGCGTCAGAAAGTGTCTATATTATGGAAAGAGTTAATGCATTCTATATGAGCCAGTGAATGAGAAAAACGTTTAAGATGGCATTATATCATCTTGTTGGCATTACCAAACAGTGTAACTTTAGATCATCTTGTTGGCATAACCGAACAGTGTAACTTTAGATCATCGTGTTGGCATTACCGAACAGTGTAACGTTAGATCATCTTGTTGGCATTACCAAACAGTGTAACTTTAAATCATCTTGTTGGCATTCCCAAACAGTAACTTTAGATAATCTTGTTGGCATTACCGAACACATCTTGTTGGTTACCAAACAGTGTAACTTTAGATCATCTTGTTGGCATTACCGAACAGTGTAACTTTAAATCATCTTGTTGGCATTCCCAAACAGTAACTTTAGATCATCTTGTTGGCATTCCCAAACAGTAACTTTAGATCATCTTGTTGGCATTACCGAACAGTGTAACTTAAGATCATCTTGTTGGCATTACCGAACAGTGTAACTTTAAATCATCTTGTTGGCATTACCGAACAGTGTAACTTTTAATCATCTTGTTGGCATTCCCAAACAGTAACTTTAGATCATCTTGTTGGCATTACCGAACTGTGTAACTTTAGATCATCTTGTTGGCGTTACCGAACAGTGTAACTTTAGATCATCTTGTTGGCATTCCCGAACATTGTAACTTTAGATCATCTTGTTGGCATTACCAAACAGTGTAACTTTAAATCATCTTGTTGGCATTCCCAAACAGTAACTTTAGATAATCTTGTTGGCATTACCGAACACATCTTGTTGGTTACCAAACAGTGTAACTTTAGATCATCTTGTTGGCATTACCGAACAGTGTAACTTTAAATCATCTTGTTGGCATTCCCAAACAGTAACTTTAGATCATCTTGTTGGCATTCCCAAACAGTAACTTTAGATCATCTTGTTGGCATTACCGAACAGTGTAACTTAAGATCATCTTGTTGGCATTACCGAACAGTGTAACTTTAAATCATCTTGTTGGCATTACCGAACAGTGTAACTTTTAATCATCTTGTTGGCATTCCCAAACAGTAACTTTAGATCATCTTGTTGGCATTACCGAACTGTGTAACTTTAGATCATCTTGTTGGCGTTACCGAACAGTGTAACTTTATATCATCTTGTTGGCATTCCCGAACATTGTAACTTTAGATCATCTTGTTGGCATTCCCGAACAGTGTAACTTTAGATCATCTTGTATGCATTCCCGAACAGTGTAACGTTAGATCATCTTGTTTGCATTCCCGAACAGTGTAACTTTAGATCATCTTGTTGGCATTACCAAACAGTGTAACTTTAGATCATCTTGTTGGCATTCCCGAATAGTGTAACTTAAGATCATCTTGTTGGCATTACCGAACAGTGTAACTTTTAATCATCTTGTTGGCATTACCAAACAGTGTAACTTAAGATCCTCTTGTTGGCATTACCGAATAGTGTAACTTTAGATAATCTTGTTGGCATTACCGAACAGTGTAACTTTAGATCATCTTGTTGGCGTTACCGAACAGTGTAACTTTAGATCATCTTGTTGGCATTACCAAACAGTGTAACTTAAGATCATCTTGTTGGCATTACCGAACAGTGTAACTTTAGATAATCTTGTTGGCATTACCGAACAGAGTAACTTTAGATAATCTTGTTGGCATTACCGAACAGTGTAACTTTAGATCATCTTGTTCACATGCTCAGTCTTATCTGAATATACACACTGTAACAGACTCTTCTAGCAAGCTTGTGTAAGTTACATGTTAACGGTGTAGATCTTGACCAGACTTTGCGGATGGATGCACAGGCTTAACATGATCTGACCTATCCACAAAAACAAACTTGTCCCATGCACTGGCTCCTATTATTACTCATGTAACGTTGAAGGGTGTCATCCGTATTGGTTAGGTCAGGGACGTAGTTCAAAGGGATAAGTAACTAAATTGTACCCTCGAGTATCACTTGTCCCAACATGTGTAGCAAGCAACACTAAAAAAGTATTAAATATATTACAATAGCAAGGAATATCTTCTGAAAATTCATACATTCCTTTATTGCTATATAGATTAAAATATTTCAAAACATTACACTTTTTTGATAATTGTCCATCCTTTTGAATAATATCAGTCTATTAATTATTTGGCAAAATTGTTAAAATTCCAATATACCAATGTTTTAAACCAGTCATTATTCAAATTAATTAGAAAAGTCTTTTTTTTTTTTTTTAAATGTATCTGTTGCTTTAGTTGACGGTTTTTAAAAGCTTTTAGACAATGTATTTTTTGCGACAATTATAATTTTTCCGCGTGATATTTTAATCAGATAAATGCTGTTCAGGGGGAGCTGCTTATCCCTTTTATCTACGATCCTGGTAAGATTCTTAATATGTTTTGTTAGTGTATTGGAAATCGGTGTGATTGCTTGAGCTGCTATTTTTATTCTAAAATTCAGATAAATCAAATGGTATAAAGGGATCCTCTCAGATGTCATAAGATAATAACTATTTTTTTGTATAAAAAAAAAAAAAAAAAATAGATAAATCATGATTTAACTGCTGCTAAATTAGTTCAATATTGTTTTTTCAATACAATATTGTCATATCCTATTTTTTCTTACTGAGGCGCGAAAAGAAATTGCCTTCCGACAAAGCAAATGGTATAGATGATGTATTTTTTTGTAATAATAAAAACAAACAATTGCCGATTCTTTATGGCTCCGTCGATATCGACGATTGTGGTTCAACATCGTGTTCAATATTTTTTTCAGTCATACATAGCGACTAGTTCACCTACATGTACCCATGTGTTTTTTGTGTTCCCGGTAGTTCAGTCGGTAGCGACGCGGGCTGTCAATCCAGGGGTTGTGAGTTCGAATCCCAGTTCGGCCAACATTCTGTCCGACAAAAGTTACTGTGACCTACGTCATTCGTCTTTCACCAATAGGCTGTTTAACAGTCTATGTGGAAAAATAGCCAGTTGCTTGGAAAGTATGTTGTGTGGTGTACTGGTGTGGGAAAACCAGGAAACGCATGAGTAGGTGAACTGGTCGCCGTGATATGACTGAAAAAATGGAAACGGCGTTAAACCCCAAGCAATGCTTTCTCAGAACAGTACTCCGCGCAACAGTCTTTACAAGGAACTGGCTGTTTTTCACATACACATTTAGCAAATTGATGGAAGACGAGTGAAGTTTCCCGCTTTTACATTTGTTCAACGTCGGAAAGAATATTTGTTGAGCTGGGGTTCAAACTGAAAACCCATGGATTGATAGCTATTAAGATACTGGGGCTCGGCGTCGTTCAGCAACCACACAAGTGCAAACATGTCAATGTGAAAAATGGTTAGTTGCTTCGGAATAATGTTGTTTTGGAATACAGCCAGATAACAAACACATCGTGTATATATATGGACTCGCGGTCGTGGTGCAACTGGAAAACTGTTGAAACGGGATTAAACTCAAAGCAATCAATCAATCAATCAATCAACCAACAAACATTTCATAGAATGCTTGATTAACGATTTAACATTATGGTCACATGAATATCGGAGTCGAGTCGCGTTTGGAGGTTTTATAGAGTTCCATTAAAAAAAAGGGAAACACATTTCCGTTTTATCCTGTGAGTCGTGGTTGCCATGGTAACATAGAATATTTATTTTCTCTGTGAATAGATGGATTTCTTTTAATGAAAAAGGACTGAATTTGAGGATTCATAACATGAACACAGTATTTATTCATAATCAAAAAATATTATGTCTTAAAAAATGATGTTTGTCCTAAGTTTCTTTTTATAAGCATCTAGGGGTATCAATTAAAGGGAGGTAACTATCAATATTTTGATGCCTTGATTTTGCTGTATTTTGACAACTTATAGCAAGCTTATGCAACCATGCTGAAAGAATATATATCTATTTTATGACAGTTCACCCTTAAGTTATTAACAATCATGAGAAACATTTTTGGGACATTGTGTGGCTTCTATAGCTCTAAATTGGCTCATTTTCAAATTATGTGATTTTTGTCTCGCTGCGACGAAGTAGCGAAAGCGAGACTAAGGTATTGCTTTTCTGGCGGGGACGACGTCAAACATTTGTGTGTAGCTCAATGTTAAATTTTCTTTTTTTTTCTTTTTTTTCTGAATAAGTTCTGGTGCTAGGACTAGTGGTATACATGTATTTGGAATATAGTTAAATCTAATAACCTTCTTCACATTTGCTGAAGATGCTGAGTGTGACCTTCTTTTTGGGGGTAATTAACATTTTGTGTTAGATTGCTTTCAAATTGAGAACACACATTTCATTAATAAAGTTCTTCAACATATCAAACGGTTTTTAGCTCGACTATTCGAAGAATAAGGGGAGCTATTGTAGTCACCCCGGCGTCGGCGTTGCCGTCCTCGTAGCCGTCGCCGTCGGCGTTGGTTAAAGTGTTTGTGCAAGCTATTATTTACCTTTATAACTTACATACCTACAACTTCATAGCAAGTTGGTGATGCCTACACAGTTTGGAGTCAGTAGGTTAAAGTTCAAGGTCACCGTAACTTTCTATATAGAAACAGTTCATGGTTAAAGTTTTTGTGCAAGCTAGCATTTACCCTTATAACTAACATACGCCTAGGCCTATGGTCTTTAAACTTTGTATGGACATTCTTCATAGCAAGTTGGTGATGTATATAAATGTTGCAGTCAGTAGGTGAAAGGTCAAGGTCACTGTGACCTTCTTTATGGAAACAGTTCATGGTTAAAGTTTTCGTGCAAGCTAGCATTTACCCGTATAACTAACATACACTTAGGCCTGTGGACTTCAAGTTGGTTTTGCCGAGATAGTTTGGAGTTACTAGGTCAAAGGTCAAGGTCACTGTGACCTTTCTATAAAAAAACAGCTAATGGTTAACGTGTTTGTGAAAGCTAGCATTTACCCTTATAACTTACATATGCCTATGCCTATGATCTTCAAGCTTGGTATGGAAATAGCAAGTTGGTGATGCCTAGAGAGTTTGGAGTCAATAGGTCAAAGTTCACTGTGACCTTCAATACAGAAACATTCCTTGCTTCAAAACTCCTGATTGCTTAGGCCTATGACCCTGAAACTTAGTTTGGGTAATGGTCATGATCAGCACTTGACTGAAACAGGTCATGGGATCATAAGGTCAAAGGTCAAGGTCACTTTGACCTTTAACGAAAAAAACACTATTGTTTGCAATAACTTTGAACTAGTTGCATATGGTGCAAATTGTTGCCCTATGGTTAAAGGTTTGCGTGCAACTACATTAAGAGTCCATATCTTAGTATCTACTTGATGCATTACATTGAAACGTTATACAACCCTTCCCAACCATCACACCTATGGAAATAATCAAGTTAAATAACTCTATCCTGCATATAATGCAAATTATCACCCTTTAAGACATTGTGGTTAATGTTTAGCATGCAACTACATTAGAGTCCATTATCTCAGTAATCGAATAAGCGGTGGAATAGTCGAGCATGCTGTCCTCCGACAGCTCTTGTTTTATTTTTTCTCAAAAAGTGCTGGTGCTAGGGCTTTCATATTTGGAATAAAGTTACATATAATACCTTTCTTCAATATTGTGTGCTGAAGATGCTAAGTGGGACCTTCTTTTGGGGGTAAAAAACATGATTTTTGGTAGATTTTGAGAATTGGACATCATCTTTTGTTAGATTGATTCCAAATTGTGCACACACATTTCATAAATAAAGAACTTCAACATATCAAACGGGTTTTTGGGTCAAACATCTTGATTTTTTTTTTTTAATTTCTTGTATTTTTGTTCTTTGTGTTTAGCTCAACGTTAAAGTTTCGTTTTTTTACATTTCCTCAACAAGTACAAGTGCTAGGGCTTTCAAACTTCAGTCATAGTGTTATCTTGTACTCTTCGTGACACTGTATGTTTTTATTTAATGAATGTTACCTATTCAGGGTTCACCCTGGACATTTCTTTTCTTGGGCCATCACTTTCGCCAAATGAGAAAAGTTTGCGCCAAATGTAAAATTCTGGAGCCACTTTTGAAGCCACACTGCACGCCAGTACTTACAGCTTGAATAGTAGTAAAAGCAGTCATTTTCCACAAACAGACACATTTTGAAATACTTCTGAGCTATTACTCCTTTTACCACATTGTTTCAACAGTATACAAGCATTTATTTTTAATTGATTTTCCATATTTTTTCATAGATGTTTTTAAAGTTGTTTGCTTTAGATATGTAAACATGGGAAAGGTTTAAGAAAAAATTGATAAATAACAATGATCTTTTTACATAATCTACTTTATTAATCTTTATGATTATGTTAACATGATTAATCATAAGACATACACTAGTACAGTAACGTTCACAGTCATTTACATGTCAAAGTGTTGTTTAAATTCACACACTTAAAATACGTCTGCTTTTCTGCCTGGCCCAAATTTTGAAGGCTCTGGTAAAATCATACTCCTTGGAACCTGGTCCATCGATATTCAATCTCTGTAAGTTTTCTAGTTTGTCAATAGACAAACGGTTTCTTAAAGAGGTCTTCACTAGATTTTGTCGACTAAACCCCCTTTCAAATTCCACTGTTGAAACGGGAACAAGCAGGTACCGCCTAGCAGCTTTAAGCCGTTGATGGGAAGGCATCGCTATTATTAATGGGAAGGTTGCAAACATCTCTCACAGAGCAGACACACTTACTCTAACTATTGCACAGACTGGATACATATTCAGAAAACTTAACAACTTCCTTCGTATAACCACAAAGCCCAATTGTACCAAGATACTCTGACAAAACTTCAATATCACCTGTTACAACGGACTATGAAACAGTGACTACATGTAGTTTTAAGTAATTTCTTAGCGAGGTCATGACCATAGCATCAGCATTTGAACTAAACCTTTCCTGCAGACTGATAACCACACCAGTTAGAAACTGGTCACAAATAGGTGGAGCCTCTACGGCGGGGAATATCCGCCAAAGCTCTATGGGTCTAGATGTCATTCTTATTTATGAACATTACATGCTCATTTGTTTCTTTCTTATATCTTACATGCATGTGACAACTCATGTGTCATTCTTACGAGTGCATGTTGTATGATGCTAATTTCATATTTCTTTCTTCCACTTGAATGCTCCTTATACCGTATTCGGGTTAATAGCATTCTTGTTAGGGCTTACTAATTGCATTTTTGACCTTTAATTAAAATCCTACATTCTTCTTGTTTATGCATATTCTGTTGATAAAAAAAGGGCTTTCGTGATAATATTCAAGTACACATATGGTAGATAGCAGACATAAGCCTCCCTCGTTTCCTTTGCTTATCACCATCCCTGATGGTGTGACCATGACATTCAACCATCTGAGTCTAACTGGGGTTCAGTTTTATTAGGGTAAAAAGCATGAAGTTTTGTAGATTTTGATGGATTTTGAGAATCAAACATACCTTCTTCAGTTTTGTTAGAATGACTTCAAATTTTGCACACACATTTAATGAATATTGTTTTTCAACATATCAAATTGGTTTTGGGGTCATACATTTGGATTTGTTAAAAATAAATTTTGAGTACTTTTGGACTTTTGACGTTTTTACAATTGTTTTTAGCTTAACGTTGAAGTTTTTTTTTTTTTTACTTTTTAACCGTTCCACTTGCAAGGACGACGAGACATTTAATCACGCGCAATTCTTGTCATTTTTGATGCATTTGTCATACTAAAGTATCTTAAATGGTACATTTTGACAGTTTTGCAGTATACATATTCATTAAACATACAAAGAAGAAGAATACTCATGAACATTTGATGAATGTACCAGTAACCAAGGAAACTTGTTATTGAAGAAGGTTCTTGAAAGCAATGACTATATACATTTTTATATATTTAAGCTGTTTTATGAAAGCTTTTCTTGAAATATTGTGTGTCTAGTTGATCGGCCCTAAAATAGGGTGCAAATTAAAATATGTCCTTTCAGTCCATAGCCTCCTTGTTTTTTGAAAACCCATTTTTCATGAAAAGGATTTTTATCCATTAAAGACTTGTTATAACAACTTCGACCTCGAAGTGTGTTCTCTAACTATGAATTACAGATCTGTGCCTTTCATTTGTTGGGCGGTAAATAACTGTGCACTGTGACGTGCACTGTCACAGTTTTACAAAGTTATATACATAGTGTATGTATAGTGTATAAGGATTAATAAAGTGTTTGTATTTGGACATATCTATGCCAACACTGGATCACTGTTTACTCTTTCTTCTCACTTGATCTTATCCTGGTGTGTAAGGGCAGCCTTTTTGTATCTTTTATTCTGAAAGAATATTCAATGCTGATAAAACTTTCAATCCAAAAAATCATATATTCTAATTTCGGAATTTAAAAAAAATAAAAATAAACATAGTTTTAGAAGATAATACAGTTCATCGCTTTTGTCTTTGACTAGGATCTGTTCAACACATTATCATTAAAATGTCTAAGTTGCAAAAGATGCAACTTTCAGGAGAGAAAGTTCGTTACGAATTGTCTCATCTGAATATGCATTGTTTGCAAAAACCTTCAATTGCCCATGGAAGTGAAAGGTTTAACCCTATCCTACATGCGACTACGCCAATTGTATTATGCATGTATTATAAACTTATATTATCAATAAATATATTGACTTGACTTGATTTGACTTGGACATACATGATGCATTTGACGTAACCGCAAAGAAGACGAATTTTTAAAAAAAAATTGAGACAAAAGGTGGAATTGTTCACAGTGAATAGTTTCTCTTTTTGCCGCATTGATTTATTTCAACTATATTCAGTCATTATATTCTCAGTTATAAACAGTTTTCATATCTGAGGTAGATGTTTTCAAAGGCGTCTGCTGCATTTCCGTTGTATGCGGGAAATGGTTAAAGCTGTAGCGAGAACAAAACTAGGGATTCTTCTAGGTCTAGATAACAGTGTAGGCGGACAGTGATTGATCTGACATTTTAGTAACACCACGAACAAGTGTAATACCATCTGTTGTCTAGTGGAAGAGCGGAACATAACAAACAGGCTTTATCTTTGGTCTATCTTGTTAACAGAACTTATTTTCCCAAGTGCATTGCAATCTTTTCCTTCATTTCTGTGCCTATTTAATTAGACCCACTAAAATAACATTGATGTTGTATTGGGATTTTACGCTGATTTCAACAGCATCTTATTTATAATATCACGGCTACAGTTCGCTATTAAGTCATGATCCGTGGATCAACAAACCAGTAAAAGGCAAGGCGCATTGTCCACAGGTCATAACCGCCACGACCGGGGATCGAACCCGGGAAGCCAGGCTCCAATTACATCACACCAACCATTTCGCCACGGGGAATCCTTTGATATATGCTGCACACAATCGTTGGTACGTTGTAATGTTTTATCGGGATATTTCAAAAGTGTATATCTGGCACCAACCGACTACATTGTTGATGTAGTGGTACAGCTTCGGCCTCGGTTCGATCCCCTACGAGGTCAAACCAAATACTTTAAAATTGTAGTGGTGGCTGTTCTGCACTGCGCTCAGGGTTGCGGGATAAGCATTTTGACTGACTGGCTGATGACAGGATAATGGATTAGTAGTATTGATAACTTACCCAGGAAACGCCGTGATATAATGGTATAATTGTTGAACACCATACAATCAATCAATCAATCAATCTGGTACTAAAGTGACCATTATATGGACCGTTGCAAACACTTATACTATATCCTGATATACGTGACTTAACTTTTCTCGCTTATAGTAGAACAAATTTGATGCAGACAACTTTGACAAGGTCCCAACAAAAATATTGAAAATCTCTATAAATTTAGATCATTTTATTGTCTGAGTTCAAAGCATTGTGACAAAAGGAGAAATGTCTCACTATCAACATTTTTTTTCTTTTGTCTCAATGTTTGTGTATGTCACTTATTGCTGATATGTAGTAATACGTCTGTAAGTGACAAAGAGATTTAAACAACATTTACGTTCATGCCCTTAAAATACATTTCATCAATTGGTAACACAATAAGCCTAATCCATAAACATGTACTCGTACATCATGTTATAAATATATGGGTCTGCATTTTACACCAAAGTTGTCTTGGTTCTCAGCTCAACACAAATTAGCATCTCAAGCAAAGAAGGCTACCTTTTTTTTATATACAGATATCAGAGATCTTTTGATTATTTTCCTTGCAAAGATATATTTAAATTGTTCGATTCATTGATAAAACCAATTCTGTGTTATGGAGGACAAATTTGGGGTCATACATATTTAGATGTTCTAGAATCCGCACACTTTAATATTTGTAAGAAATATTTGAAATCAAATAGTACAACAAATAATATGGTAGCTTTAGGAGAATGTGGAAGATATATCCCCTCTTTATAGATTATTATATGTATTGTATTAAATATTGGTGTAGACTATTGGAAAGGCCAAAAAGTAGATATCCACGCAACTATCATTTAATGTTGAAATCTTTAGATGACGTAGGACGTAGAACCTGGGCAACTTATGTTAACAACTTACTTTTCTTATATGGTTTTGGAAAATATTGGATTTCACAGGACGTTGGACACATGAATCAGTTTATTAGATGTTTGAAACAGCGTCTAAAAGATTGCTTCAAACACGATTAGCATGGACGTATCAACGAATCTGGTATATGTCTTCATTATAAACAGAATAAGTCTCTATTGGATACAGAAATATATTTACTTATAGACATGTCGTTTAACCATAAAATTGCTTATCAAATTTCGTTGCTCTAATCATAAGTTTAGAATTGAGACTGGTCGCCATAGCAAAATAACTCGGGGAAAAAAGGATGTGTTTGTACTGTTTCAAAAATTCAATCATAACATTACTGAGTGTAAATATCATGTATTTTTCCAGTGTGAAATTTCCACGAATCAGACAGCATTTCCTTTTCACCTGGTATACATCTTGTACTAACATTACTAGTTTCTGCAGCTTACTACAATCTAATAACCTAATTAGAAAATAAGCACACTACGTATACATGCTGTTGAAAGGGTTTTAGTTTTAGGGACATTTCTCAGAATGTAATAGATGTATAAATATTGTGATTTGTATTATGGGCCGGTGGCCTAAGTACTTTATATATTTCTAATCACTTGTAATTTCTCCTTTTACCACAATGCGTATCCTCTTTCAAATAACTATACTTTCATATATTTCCCACCCTGCGAGAAAACCAACATTATGGCTTCTGCGTAATGTATCGACCCAGATCAAGCATGTGCGGCATGCTTAGGCTGATCCGGGTCGATACTTTACGCAGAGTCCACAATGTTGGTTTTCTCGCGGGACGGATCAATTATAGAATATTACCATAGTCTTGACTTGATATTACCAAATTTGTCCGATGCAGATTTGTTGTAAATGGGAAAGGGTTAAAGATATCCGATGGTTTTCCCGATGAATGTGCGACTAATTAAGGCTCTAATGAAATTGCACTTGTCCAGTTTGCCCAATGTATTAGTAACGTGTTTGCACCCGTCAGCCTGTATTAATTATTGGTCGATCTAAAAGGTTCAACAAGCAGTTTCTTAATCAGCTGTTCAATCTGTCTTGAAGATTGTCTCCCTGAAGTATCCAGACTACTTTCTCACCCAGGCAATCTCTATAATGAAAAACAGTGTTCACAGTGTAATTACAGAAACGATCACAGTCAATAAAAAACGGAACCATTTATTTAAGTCGTCATGTTGGTACATTATTTTGTACCACCAATGATTGAATGCCATTTTCACTGTTCTAGATACTGAAGTATATACTTTTCCAAAGACCGTTTTTCAGGGAAAGTTTCTTTTCTCATCAACAACAAAAAGTCCCAGTAAACAGGTAACCCGTACTTTTGCAATATTCTGCAGTTATCGGGAATAAAGCCGTGTTGTTGTTTTTACTGTATCTTGTCAGAAATATATTAAGTCGATAAAGGAATAACAGTAAAGTGATATTTTGAGTTGACATTTTACATGCTATTTGTAGAAAGCTAAATTTCGTTTACCAATTTCACATTCTACGCTTTACCACCAACATGAACATAAAACTATATATGTTCGTGTTCTCATTGGTAAGGATTGGGATTACTTTGGACACATTCGCCATTTAGTTTCTATATTTTGAAGGTCATACAGTACCACAGTTCACACCCATATAGTGCGGATGACATCGACACTGTTTTCAACCTATCACACTAGGATGGAATCTTCTAAATTTGTTTAATGACAATGAGAATGCATTGACAATCGCCCTTTTCTAACATGGGTGTTCATTGCGATCGAATTGTACTGTTGATCCCTATGAACCAAGTTCTTTACATGTTGTGCAACCGTTATTATATTATGAGCCTTCACGCGAGAAAAACATCATTATAGCCTCTGCGTAAAGTATCGACCCGGATCAGCCTGAGCAGGCCGCGCAGGCTAACCCGGATAGACACTTTTCGCCTCCTGTGGATTTTCTGTTTCAAGAATCATTACTCTATACCCCTGAGACGAAATGTGTCGGCCCGGATCAGTCAGTGCGGAATGCGCAGGCTGATCTGGTTCGATACATTACGCAGAGGCCATAATGTTGGTTTTTCTCGCGGGACGACTCATATTGTGTCAGTATATCGGTATATGGTGTGGTTTTGTACCTATATTCTGACATTTTAAACATGCGAGGGAGCAGTTGCTTTTAACAATATGCCACAAACATTTAGTTTAAACTTATTTATTTTACGCTTATATTAATCACACTGTAAGTCTCCTTCCGGGAGACATGGCCAGTAGTCGCGCTATTTTGCCTGGAAAAATCCCAGAGGCAGAACCCACTCATCACGGGATTGGTATGACAAGCCGACGCTCTACCACTGCACCACTGTCTTCCACAAACATTTGGAAGGGACAACGATATTTACTTAATAATATTGAGAAAAGAAATGTTTGCTTGTGCACTACTAGGCGCAAGATATGTCGAACGTTTCATTGTACAGAACTGTGACTTTTACATATGTGTATTCACATTTGTAAGAACCACAATATCTGCATATGAGCTGCAATACATAGAGAATAATAGATTGGTGCCGTGGATTGAGAAAGTTTATCTGGCAAGGCGGAGTAATTTATGGGGTGAGCCGAAGGCGAATGCGATAAATTACGGTGCCGAGCCAGATAAACTTTCTCTATCCACGGCACCAACCTATTATTCTATTTATCCTGTCGCATTTATTTTCTTTTTTTATGGCAGCTTTAAAAATAACTGAACTGACATCGCTGTCAATTTATCGACGATATTTACTGTTTTTATCGATTGAAGTTGATATTTACAGCGACGCTTGCTAAAAAAAGTAGTCCGGGCTAGCAAGTGCCCGCCAGCTTATCACGTGACCAACTGACGTAGATCAAACGAATACACGTCACCCTGTTATCGGGTCGAGATTGCTAGACGTGACACGATAAAAAGGATTATGTCTATATTGTTATATCAACCGATTGTTGTGTGGAGTACTGAGGTGAGAAACCCAGGAAATGCATGAGTAGGTGAACTGGCCGCCGTGATATAACTGATATAACTGAGAAATTGTTAAAAACGGCGTTAAATCTCAATCAATCAATCAATCAATCAATCAATCAATCAACCCTCACGCAACAAACCTGAAACAATCGACGACTTTTAAAGCATCTCAGTAGTAATATTAAAACTATATATAACTGAAAGAAGAAGAAACGAATTGAGTTGAAAACATTGTGGCAAAAAAACCAAACATTTGTTGTTATGAACAAATTCTCCTTTTTGTTACACTATTTTTAAAAGTTATCTGCTACATATGTTTAAAAATGCCGCTGCATGTGGGAAAGGGAGAAGGAGTAGGACTGAACTAAGTATCTATACGAATTCAGTAAACTCAATGTTAACCCTTTCCCTTATATAGACGCTTTCTGACGCCTATTCAGCAGACGGCTTTTTGAAAATATAGTGACAACAGAAGAAATTGCACAAAACGTGCAATTTCTCCATTTGCCACAATGTTTTCCACTTTTTGTCATAGGTTATCCATTCAAATTATGAAGATTTTCTATTTTTTGAGAAAATATGTTCAAAGTCGTCCGCTGCAGAATTGCCGTATGAGGGAAAGGGTTAAACTCCGAAAAATGGTACATGTATTCAATCATTCGGACATTTAACCGAATACGGATAATTCCCAGACCAAAATGAATACCAGAAAAAATAAATTTGCCAGTATAAAAGTAGACGCATCAAGATATCATTTCCGCTTCATTTAAACTAAGCTTAGATTGTAAAACCTAAAACATCGAAACACATTGGATGATTAAACCGTAATTCGTCTTGGATCTCCGTATCCTAAGATTAGCAGATCTACGTTTTTAGAATTTTGAAAACATCAAAATGACATTAGCGAAAAAGTAACAAAACAACAACCCCAACAATGCAGCCCCAAACCAACAACAACAATTTACAAACACAGAAACCCTCACGCAATAGAACACGCAGAAACACACACACACACACACACACACACACACACACACACACACACACACACACACACACACACACACATATAAACTGATTTTCAAAGACATCAATTTCGTCTAATATCAACGTCAAGGTCATACTCGGAAAGTCTCAGTGCTAGGACGTTAAGCGCGACAAGGGTTCATTATTATCTCCTTGAAAACAAATTAGTGACATATTGGATAGCGGTGACACGTTCGCTGTCGTACTTTTTCACATGGTTACCATTTCCCACACAGAAACAAATATGCAGCTCACTTATAAACAAACATATCTAAGAGAAACGTTGAACAATATTAAAAATGAAAATGTATTTGAGCCGTTGTTCCACGTGACAACCAACAGTATAGCATATGCGTAATGTATACGACCCAGTCCGCGCATGCTTATCCGGGCCAAAACATTCCGTCTTTGGGGAATCAAGGCATAGAGCAATGATTAATGAAACAGAAATTCACAGGAGACGAAAAGTGTCTGTCCGGGTTAGCCTGCGCGGCATACTTATGCTGATCCAGGTTGAAACTGAACGCAGCGTTGGTTTTTCTCATGGAACGGCTCATTTCTATTCACTGCATTGTGATTTAAGGAGAAATTGCTCATCATGAGGCTATTTCTCCTTTTGTCAAAGTGTTTCAAAATTCATCTCTTGAAGGGGCGTGTAGATCCGTATATCAATTTGGAAAGGAATAACCCTTCAACCCTGATTAACACGGTTTAGACACTTCCGAACTGAATACAACTAATGATAATGAGGGGAATAATGGACAACTGAACGCAGCAGTTGTATTTAGACAGAGTAAAACATTCTTTCGAGAAATGGACTCATGTTCTCATGATTTATTAGCTCGACTTTTCGACGAAAATGGAGAGCTATTACAGCCAATTATGCGTTGGCGTCGGGGGTGGCGTCGGCGGTGGCGTCGGTGGTGGCGTCGGCGTTGCAACCTTGGTAAAAGTTTTGCATGCATGGCTTTTTCTCACAAACCACCGACGCTATTGCTTTGAAACTTCACACTCTTATTAGACCTCATTAAACAACCTTGCAGGACAAGTTCCAAAATTCTACATTATATTTCAATATAAGTATACCCCTTTTTGAACTTAGAAATGTTGGTTAAACTTTTGCATGCAAGATACTATCATGGACATATCTCAGTAACAACTAATGATATTGATTAGAAAGTTGATCTATGTCTTCAGAGGTGTCAGACAGTCAAATAAGATAACTCTTATATGAATTTAGTACAAATGATGGCCCTTGTTTGACTTTGACAATTTAGCTAAAGTTTGGCATGCAAGTTACTTTCATGCACATATTTCATTAACCACTGTTTACTATAGAATCAAATGGCAAATAGTCGAGCATGCTGTCTGATTTATTATGCTCTTGTTTTATATACTCTCTTCACATTGCTCCAGTAGAGCGTCGGCATCTCGGACAAAAGCTCCCGGGTTCAAATCCTGTGATGAGCGGGTTCTGCCTTTGGGATTTTCCCCCTCAAACGACGCGAGTACAGGTTACAGTTTTAAATGATTGATAAATTGAACGTCTGGTGTTTAAAGCCGCTTTCAACAATCTTTCAGTTATATAACGGCGTTTAATGGTTAAGTTACCAGTTCTACTTGTCCATTTATCTTGACACCAGCCAGTCAGTTGTAATGCTAACCCCGCAACCCTGAGCGCCAAGGAGGGTAGCTATTACTACAATTTATTAAAGTCTTTGGTATGATGACTCGACCGGGGATCTAACCCGTGACCTCTCGCACCCGAGGCGGACACTATACCACTACACCACCGGTATACAGCTTTAAATGAGCACTGGCCGAGTGCACAATTTGTTAGGAAAACAGACCTGGTACTGGGTAAAGGGTTTGATGCAGTGTGATGCGCGCAATTAAGGCAACATCTGATATGCGCGGTTCTTGACATCCACTTGTTTCAGACCAATCTAGAAAATCATTGAGATAACAGCGGACATTAGCCCTCGTGTCTGAGGACGTTGATTTGTTATTGCATACAGAGAGAATGTTTATCAGTTTTGTTTCTATGGAGTTTTACGTCGTTTACAACACTTTTTTCAGTTAAATATTGGTGTTTTCTGGGTACTTTACCATTACATTTACACCACCGACGCCGTCACACTTATATTCTAGAATAGAACGACGTGTATGTTCGGTATGAGTTCCTTATTCATACAGAGACAATATTTATCAGATTTGTTTGAAAAGGATAACATATTTACTCCGAACACCATAAATAAATCAACATCTTCGATTGTTTTTATCTGTGGCAGAAGAAGTAAAGGAGAAAAACATCCGAGTGCATGCTCTCTTTATTCCATAACTAACTTAAGTGGTGTGCTTGTCTGTTGACGTACGGTTCCACTGACCCAGAAATTCAGAGATCGAATTAGTGAAATATTGTACATGCTAATTTTAGTATTGTTCCCGATTTTAACCCTTAAACCTCTGAATTCCTGTAACTGGTATCAATACTCCTTGGATTTCCGAGACATTCCTGCAACTGGTATCAGTAACCATTGGATTTCCGAGACATTCCTGCAACTGGTATCAATAACCATTGGATTTCCGAGACATTCCTGCAACTGGTGTCAATAACCATTGGCTTTCCGAGTCGTTCCTGTAACTGGTATCAATAACCATTGTATTTCCGAGACATTCCTGTAACTGGTATCAATAATCCTTGGATTTCCGAGACATTCCTGTAACTGGTATCAATAACTCTTGGATTTCCGACACATTCCTGTAACTGGTATCAATAACCGTTGGATTTCAGAGACATTTCTGCAACTGGTATCAATAACCATTGGATTTCCGAGTCGTTCCTGTAACTGGTATCAATATCCAATCGATTTCCGAGACATTCCTGTAACTGGTATCAATAATCCTTGGACTTCCGAGAAATTCCAGTAACTGGTATCAATAACCATTGGATTTCCGACACGTTCCTGTAACTGGTATCAATAGTCCTTAGATTTCCGAGACATTCATGCAACTGGTATCAATAACTCTTGGATTTCCGAGACATTCCTGTAATTGTACCAATAACCATTGGATTTCCGAGACATTCCTGCAACTGGTATCAATAACCATTGGATTTCCGAGACATTCCTGCAACTGGTATCAATAACCATTGGATTGCCGAGACATTCCTGCAACTGGTATCAATAACCAATGGATGTCCGAGACATTCCTGCAACTGGTATCAATAACCATTGGATTTCGAAGACATACCTGCAACTGGTATCAATAACCATTGGATTTCCGAGACATTCCTGCATATTTAAGAACTAATTGCTGCTTTGAATTTTAATTAATAAGATAAGGCTTACCTCTGTCTACAATGTTCGTAAATGTTGTTTTAACTAGTCCCAAGAACGTCGACCTCGGTTGCTGGAGGTCACGGGTTCGATTTCCAGTGTGGTAATACCAAAAGATAGTAATAGATTTCCACATTGTTGCTCAGGAGTGTGGATAAATGGACTAGTAGTACATGTAACTAACACAGAAACGCATTGATATAACTGACCAATTATTGAAAGCAGCATAAATATCAAATACATCAAAGCAAAAGTTAGGAAGGTGCAACGTATATGTTCATAAAAAATGAATGCCACACCCTGTGTCACATACTACCGTTGCAATAAGTGTCATATATATATTGTTTACCCATCTTTGATTCATGTAATTGTTTTCATTACATTTTGGTATTTACAATACTTATTCTTGGGACAATAGTTATGGGAACCCCCATCTTTCAGCAAAAGCCAAAATACTAATTAGGCTATGTTGACACCAATCAACATATGTCAGTCAATATGTGTTCTATGCCCCAGGAACATCAATACATGCAAAACACCTCAAGGTCATACTGAAAACCATACGGTGGATTATCTTCCTTAGTATTCTTTGCCATTATACCTGCACTACCTGCCCAAGCTGTTGCAACGGGATGCAACGATAGGAGTATATTGCGAACGGTACAACCAAACACATCCCTAATGTGTTCGATCGGTGACATGTCTGGAGCTTCTGATAGCCAGGGCAAGTTGGGGATACCTTGGTACCTCAGAATGTCAACAGCAGCTCCAGCTCTGTATGGACACTCATTGTCACCCTGGAACTCAAAGTTTCGACCGACGCGCTGTGCGAATGGGAGGACCACTGGACGAAAAGGTTGGTCTACATGACTTTGATCAGTCATGCTTCCTTGCCCGATTGTCAAAATCGACATGCGGTCATAACAGATACCTATCCAGACCATGATGATGCCAACACTACCCATCGTGTCACATATTGCTCCGGCAATAAATGCCGTATATATTTTCCCCATCTTTGATTCATGTTTGACATTGTAACTGTTTTCATTAGATTTTGTAATTAACAATACTTATTCTGGGAACAATATTTATGGAAACCCCCTAATTTCAGCAGAAAGCCAAAATACTAAATAGGCGATGTGGACACCAATCAACATATGCCAGTTAATATTTGGTCCATGCCCCATGATCATCAATGCATCCACGAAACCTCCTGGGCATACTGAAAACCATACGGTATATTATGTTCCTTGGTATTCTTCTCCATTATTCCTGCACTACCTACCCAAAGCTGTTGTGCAATGTTGCAACAATGGGGTCTAATGCGAACAGTGCGACCCAATACATCCCAAAATTGTTCGATCGGAGACGTATCTGGAGCTTTGGATAGCCAGGGCAAGTTGGGGATGCCTAGGTGCCTCAGAAAGTCAACAGCAACTCGAGCTCTGTATGGACGCCCAATGTCATCCCGGAACTCACAAATTGTTGTCCACATAACATTTACCAGTCATGTTTCCTTGCACGATTGTCAAGTTCGTCCTGTGGTCATAACAGATGCCTGCCCATACTATGATGCTGCCAACACTTTACCTATCGTGCTGCCGGACAACTGCCGGATGGTACCTCTCTTGAAGCCATATCCATACACGCCCCCCATCCCCCTACCTGTAAGCTCCAAACAGTTCCACGATTCATCGGAGAACATTGTGTATCGCCATTGCCGTTGTTGCCACCCTACCTATCGCAGTGCCCACTGGTTTCTGTGAGGCGTGTGTGCCCTAGTAAGACGCATCCAGGACGTCTCGAGGTCAGTCCCGCCTCTTTCAGTATGTTGTGAATGGTTGACTTCGTAAGTCGGATTCCGATTGCAGCCCTGAAGTCGACCCTAATTTCGGGTACAGTAATGAATCTGTTTTTAGATGCATGGGATTGGTCTTTTTAGGCCTCCCTATACCCTCCCTAATTGCCAACAGTCTTGAAATCGTACCGTTTGAAAGCCAAAGTATTTGGCCATTGACTTCTGTGATTGACCAGCTTCAAACATGCCTATTGCGCGCAATGTTTCATGGTCCGCCATGTACACTTTCCGGGCTAATCCGGGCCGACACATTCCGTCTCAGGGGGATAAGAGTAATGATTCCTGAAAAAAACAAAAAAAAAAACACAGGAGGCGAAAAGTGTCAGTCCGGGTTATACTGCACGGTATGCTTAGGCTGATCTGGGTCGATACTTTACGCAGAGTCCACACTGTTGGTTTTCTCGTGGAACGGCTCAAATGTCCGTCGCAAAAGGATTAAGCTTTTCTTACTTATAAGACGCATTCTGACACATCTGAAGCAGATGGATTTTGAAAAGATTGTGGCAATCTCTATTTAATAATTAAACTCTCATTCAAGAAGATATTTCATATGTTTGTCAAGATGCTTTCGAAGTCGTCTGCTGCTGATGTGTTGTATGAGGAAAAACCTCCCTAACTGTGTATGGATGCAAAACGCAGACATTTAGGGTGAACCCAGGAAAACTGCCATTCAACGGAATTGAACGCATTTGTATTGTCTAACAAACATATACATATAAACATGCATGCTTATATATCTATTCAAATAACCTTCTACTCTGTTTAGCATAAGATACGAGTATACCCTGTTAGTTCAGACGTTTTTACACTGTTACAATAATTTAACGATTATATGTCGAAACTTGGAGGAGTTTCAATATTTCAAAACTCCTTTAATGCGTAAGACCGTCACGTCCAGTGTGCTTCCAATATGACAAGAAATTAATTGAACCTGTGTGGAAGATTGCGAGTGTTGTTTTCGGATATCTAGAGGTTAATTTAGGTCGAAAGTTTTGGGTTTTTCATCGTGCTGTTGTTAGTTCGAACCCCAGCTCGGCCAACAAGCTTTCTGACGTTTGACAAAAGGGAAATAGAGGTATGGAGTAATGATTCCTGAAACAAAAAATACACAGGAGGCGAAAAGTTTATATCCGGGTCAGCTTTCGCGGCATGCATAGACCGATCCGGGACGATACTTTACGAGACGGCTCAAATAGACAAGTTTCAGTTTAAAATATACGATAACAATACGAAAAGAGCTTCACTTATGCTTCAGGTCGTGATATATATTAATAAGTTCGCGAACACTGAGATTTATTCTCGCTCTCCAATGAAACAGTTCAATCACATTTTTAATGTATTTAGAAGCAACAGAATCTCGGGAATTTATAGTCTGATAAGAAAATCCATAAATATGATAGAACAATGATCCAATGATGATACAACAATCATTTTCTATTGAAGAGCTACTAGTACTTTGGCACACCATTGGAATATAGACAACCGGGCATTTGCGATCGATGAAGATCCATATCAGTCTGCACCCTCGCGCAGTCTGATCACCAATTTACATTATAATCGTAACAACATCACAGAATAAACCAACATTGATTGTTAACAAATGTGTAATTTAATCGTAAGGTCGGTTTTTGTGTGACGTGAAATATGATAAATATGATATTAGTTTTGATAAAGAAGATCCCGAGTGCTTTAACCCTTTCCCTTATATAGACGCTTTCTGACGCCTCTGCAGCAGACGGCTCTTTGAAAACATAGTGACAAAAGAAGAAATTGTTCAAAACGGGCAATTTCTCCTTTTGCCACAATGTTTTCCACTTTTAGTCATAGGTTATCCATTCAATTATAAAGATTTTCTACTTATTGACAAAATACGTTCAAAGTCGTCTGCTGCAGAATTGTCGTATGAGGGAAAGGGTTAAAATATATTTCATCGTTGGCAGGTGTTTTTCTTAGACCTTTCCTACATAGAAGATATCTGCAGCAGATGGCTATGAACACAGCACTTGGTGATTATAGAAATATTTATATCAAATTGTGATTATTCAAAATCTTTATAAATTCTTTATGAAACAATGTTTATAGAACATAGTAGATCCATTGTGGGAAGAGCAATGGGCAATGTCTGACTTTTGCTGCAAACGCGACAAATTGTGAGAAAGGGTTAAGTCATACAGTGTAAACGGAAATAATTTAGAAAATAAGGAAACTGAAAACTATTATCTTTCAATGACGCTCCAAGATTACTTAAAACCCGACATCTAATAGGATAAGGTTGTTTGTACAGTTTCACTTAAATTGAAGAGTTATGCGATGTCGTAATAATCGAATGTATCCAAATTAAACAGGTTTTGTAACGTTAATGTAATATATTCAATAGTTGGACTATGCCTTGAATTGTTACGGTTTAGAGCTGATTCCAGGTACCTCAGTCGGTAGCTGGGGGGCTGTTAATCAAGGGTTGGTGAGTTCAAACCACAGCTCGAACAACATAATTTCCGACGATTGGCAAATGTAGATGCGACAATCGACATTCATCTTCCACTTGTGGGCTTACAGTCTATGTGGTGATTGCAGCTCGATGCTTGCGAAGAGTTCTCGTGTGGGAAAGCCAGGAAACACATGGGTATGTGAATTGGCCGCCGTGATATAACGGATATGTCAAAGTTTTTGATTGTTATGCAATTGCGATCAAATTTCATAAACGTTTCAGATTCGAGCCGCGATAGCTCATAATGAGCCGTCCCGCGAGAAAACCAACATAGTGGACTATGCGTAAAGTATCGCCCGGATCAGCCTAACATGCCGCGCAGGCTTACCCGGATAGACACGTTTCGCCTCCTGTGGATTTTCTGTTTCAGGAATCATTACTCTATACCTCTATCACCCTGAGACGGAATGTGTCGCTCGGGTCAATCTGCGCAAGACTGCGCAGGCTGATCTGGATCGATACATTACGCAGGGGCAATACTGTTGGTTTTCTCGCGGGACGGCTCATATGATAACGATGGTGGTTATCGAAACAGGAAGGGTTGCCAGTTGCCTGGTACGAATAGTTTGTGAAATCTAGAACACGCATTGGTATATGCACTGGCAACCGTGACATAACATATAGATGGCCGGTCTTGTGATCCAAAAGTCCAGGGTTCGATTCCAAAACCGCCTCAAATGCCTTTTGTTTCAATGTTTTATTCCGAAACCACACCATAGAAAAACCGATACCTAGAGGACAGAGATCAGCCTAAATATTCGTCTGATCAGTGTCGTTACTATAGCATGTAGCTATTCAATGAATAACTAATTCCCTAACCCTTTCCCCAGCACCACAAAATTGCGTCAGACAGTTTTGAAATCATCTAGGTAAAACTGGAAAAGCTCTATGTATGAAAGTATTACTTTGACCGGCTGGACGAAAACCGATCTTCTGAGTTCTTGTGATGAATGGTTTAAATCTAAACAGGTCAAATTACGCCGAATACATCCGCGGCTATGCAGAACCAAATAGTCCCTATAAAACCTTTGCTTGCGTAGAAATGTGTGTATACCTTCACCAGAATGTATCGAATATGTGACAATGAGTTTAAATTCACTCTAGATATGTATAGGATTCACTGGAACTGTTTGATTTTATCATTTTTAGTATATTCACCTTGTTTGAAAGTGAAAGTAGTTTATGTGAAAAACCACTTTCGTCCCAGCACGATTTCGTTCAAAATGATGTTAACCATCTTCGAGCGGTGAGTTAATTATTGTATAATTCATGACCCAAGCTTTTAACTCACTATTTTCAATGATATAGGTAGGGTGTTCGACTTGTAAAATTAAAAGAATGTGTGACAAATTAGGGTTGACACTGGATGATTTACATGGAAACAAAGAAGGAATTAAATTGAAGTAACGTGACCTACATCTACTGACGGGTTGCCGCCATAGCCGGTCTCGAGAGGCTTCAAGGATCGTTGTAGGACTAGATGACGAACAGGGAAGATCCTGATCAGACTCGGATTGCTAGATCGGATCATCAGTTGATACGAAGTCCGGAACGCAAGTTTTGGTGTGAAGTGCCCTAGTTATTGATTTCGGCAAATTGAGATCTTGCTTATCTTGAGCAATTTCTCCTTTTGCATTTTTTTTTAAAGTCGCTAGCTACTGGTGCGTCTTCACGATGGTTGGAAAGGGGATATTTTACATTAAGAAACTTTGTATTCAGGTCAGAACCTGTTTAAAAACATTCAAATGTCGGATTTCATGTGGCGTGAATAATCCAGCACTGCATTTAGAAGCATGAGCAGCAGACTACTTTTGAAGAAATGGAAAGGGATAACTTGCTCATAATGAATAATTTTTTCGTTTCGAACAATTTTTCTTAGGTGTTAAGCAGGCAAGACTCATTTCAGACTAACTGCTGGTATTGAAAATAATCTTACATTATATATCGTTCACAGGGAAATTGGTAATGAGTGGCGGGTCGTCCGGGTTATATTTTCATGATGTATTTTTTATCACAGAAAATACTTGAAATAAAGATTTATCCGAGACATGTTTATGACGTGTAATCTAGTGAGAATAGTAAATTCGATCTGGTTTTTTTTTTATCCGTAGCAGTATATCCAAGACAATGTGTCAATAACCTTAAAATGAAATAAACCGCCCCGTTAGCAAACCAACATAATGTCCTCTGCGTAATATATCGACCCAAATCAGCCTGTGCAGTCGGCGCAGACTGATCCGTACCGACACATTTCGTCTCAGGGAGATAGAGGAATAGAATAATGATTCCTGAAACAGAAAATACATAGGCGGCAAAAAGTGTCTATCCGGACAATGTTGGTTTTCTCGCTGGACGGCTCAAATTACTTTCATAGTATTACTTTGTATAGATCTTTTCATTTCTATTGAAACTAAAGTTTTACTCGAAACAATATAGTTTATGGATGTATCTTATTATCTTACAAATAAAACAAAAGAATAAAAATAGTTTTTGTACAAATTTAACTTTAATATATTTGCATATTAATTCTATGTTACCGTTTGTCATTTGTTATGACCTAACGTAATGTGGAGTAATTTAGAAATATAGAACGGCAAGAAACGTAAACAAATAGTATAAATCACAAGCTCATTTTATTATTTGTAGACACATAAATAAACAAGTATTTACTTTAAAACACTGAATATCAAGAATATCGGTGAAATTATAGGATATATTAAAGTAAAAAATATAGCATCTCTTGCATGAGTGAAATCTCGATTAAAGCTGCAATGACCCTTCGTATTGTAAACAAAAAAGGGGGAGGAGGGTCTTATTGGCTGTTGAATTTGTTATACAAATGTTGTTTTTTTACACAAATTAGAAATTAACACTGAGTCTTAAAAATATACACATTCATCAAATTGTATTTGTAAAATTGCAAACGTTATTTTCTCAGTGATATTATTAATATAATGGAGGAATCCGCTGTGGTCGATAGTTAGCGTCGGGGATTTTGAAACCGGGTGTCCCGGGTTCGATCCCCAGTCGCGGCACTACGGTCATGGTGGAGTGCCCTTCGGCAAGGCACATTGTCTAGCCTAGTACTGGTTTGTTTATCCAGGGATCATGAAAAAGTGAACTGTCGCCGTGATATAACTGAAATAATGTTGAAAGCGGCGTAAAACCCCAATAAATAAATTATAGGATTGAAATGGACTTTATTGCAAGAGTTAACCCTGATTCCACAAAGTTCTTACATATTTTTCATCTTTTCATCCCTGGTTTTTGGTCTGGGGCTTTAGCCCCTGGTCATAGTAGTAAAGTCACTTTTTAGGAGTTGGCACCTGCCGATTGCTGTTAACACCCAACAAGCATTTTAGGGTGAGACTGCGCGAGAAAAATAGTTCATCATGGATTCAACAAAACTGCATTTAAAAGGTTAAAATCTCCCAAAAAAAGATCATTATAATGTTGTTGGAATATAGGTGAAAAACTTAAAGCGACTGAAATCAGGATGGCACGAAAAAACCCCAAAAAACCCCCTCGAATTCGCCCTAAATGTTATTTTTTAATGTTATCCAAGTAAAACCAGGGTAGAAAATGTATCGTTTTTTATCAATGAAGTGAACTTGAGTCGTTTTCAATTGTCCCGATGAAGGGTTTCCTATTTAAAAATACTTACCCCGTTACTGACAGGGTAGAATTTGCGATGGAAAAAGTATCAAAAACAAGAAAATCTCACCGATTATAGGGGTATGTAATATGTCAGTTATCATATTTTAATGCCCCAAATACAAAAATAACACTTATTTTCTTAAAATTGGATTTTTTGTTTTTTTTCGACAGTTGGGTATCTGGAGTTCAGTCGCTTTAAGGCGTAAGTACTCCAATATAAGTGTATAACAAATGCTTTAGAAATTAATGCGACGAGAGGTCAAACATGGAAGCTTATTAACATTCGCGAAGTGGAACGGAAAAGTACAAAGAAGTCGAGTGGAAAATGTAATGGCGGATTAACCTGGGGACCCGTAGCGCCCGTTCGGCGAAAAATGATAATTTGTATACTTGTAAGCTCTTACACTCAGGTAAGCGATATATGGCCAACAAAGTCCTCCTGCTTTACGATTGCCAGTTTCATAAAATTAACTATTTTTGATTTGATCTGTTAACTTCTTAACAATAAATACATAGATATAAGCTGCAATTGTTATTTTCTTTCACATTTTCCCTACTTCTCCTTTCTTCATGCAGCCGCAAGGCCGTCAGCACTTCAGTGCTTTGAATTTTTACAGTTCTTACTTATTTTAGGGCTAGTCTTTGCTAAAAAATTGTTTAATTGAATAGCAACTAATTTAAACCAAAATCGGACTGCATGAATGTGCTGGCTGATCTTGGACTACACTGTCAACGATTGAGAATTTGTGTACAGTATGAAGCGCAAATGGTGTTTAAAATAATAATATTTTGGTAGCTTATGAATCAAGTTACAACTACAACACAGAAGTGTTCGATTCTTGATGTGTTCTGATCTGGAACTGCACTGTTCGCTTAAAAGTCAAGAATCGTGTGATATATAGTGTACATTTCGACGACATAGTGTGGATGTGTACGTTGGTCGATTCGTATACTCGTCAAAACTACCCTTAGTCTAATGTCTACAGTACAAGGCCAATAAGTGCTCTGTTGCCTAGATATAATTCAAATTATGTTAAAACTAGCGTTGTAGAGGATTTGTTTGTTTTAATACATTTTCAACATTATTTCAGTTACATCACGGCGACAGTTCACTTATTCATGATCCATGGGTAATAAACAAACAGTACTAGTCTAGGAAATGTGCCTTGTACAAACAAGGGCACTCCACCATGACCGCTGCGTTTTGTAGGAGAATACGACTTGGCAAAACAAATACTTTTAATGGGCATATGTAAATTACACTGAAAGCTCTTGTTCGTAATTGAAATAAACAAGTATGTCTTGACACCAAACAGACATACATAGATGTACACATTAACAAAGTGTTTGATGAATGTGTCCGACACAAATTAACTACTCCAATAGATCGACCTGCCTCACATGTATCCTTTCCCACATATAGATGTATTTTTACACACCTGCTACAGACGACATTGGAAAACAGTGTGAAAAAAAAGAAAGTGCTCATAATGAACACTTTCACCTTTTGTCACACTGTTTTCAACTCTATTAACTATTTAAACATTGATTTATAAAGATGTTCTTTATTTTTACCTACATGTTTTGAAAGTCGTCTGCTGCAGATTTGTTGTATGTGGGAGATGGTTAACGTGAGTTATTGATATATTTACGTAAAGTTGATGAAAACCACATGTTCGCTGTCCAAGAAAATAGTCTATCTAATATGTCCCTGTTAACTGCCAGAGGTCAGCGATTACTAGTTTTTGTTTAATTGATCTCTTTCAATTTCTGTGCTATGTTTTTGAGCGATAATTTGTATACTTGTAAGCTCTTACACTCAGGTAAGCGATATATGGCCAACAAAGTCCTCCTGCTTTACGATTGCCAGTTTCATAAAATTAACTATTTTTGATTTGATCTGTTAACTTCTTAACAATAAATACATAGATATAAGCTGCAATTGTTATTTCCTTTCACATTTTCCCTACTTCTCCTTTCTTCATGCAGCCGCAAGGCCGTCAGCACTTCAGTGCTTTGAATTTTTACAGTTCTTACTTATTTTAGGGCTAGTCTTTGCTAAAAAATTGTTTAATTGAATAGCAACTAATTTAAACCAAAATCGGACTGCATGAATGTGCTGGCTGATCTTGGACTACACTGTCAACGATTGAGAATTTGTGTACAGTATGAAGCGCAAATGGTGTTTAAAATAATAATATTTTGGTAGCTTATGAATCAAGTTACAACTACAACACAGAAGTGTTCGATTCTTGATGTGTTCTGATCTGGAACTGCACTGTTCGCTTAAAAGTCAAGAATCGTGTGATATATAGTGTACATTTCGACGACATAGTGTGGATGTGTACGTTGGTCGATTCGTATACTCGTCAAAACTACCCTTAGTCTAATGTCTACAGTACAAGGCCAATAAGTGCTCTGTTGCCTAGATATAATTCAAATTATGTTAAAACTAGCGTTGTAGAGGATTTGTTTGTTTTAATACATTTTCAACATTATTTCAGTTACATCACGGCGACAGTTCACTTATTCATGATCCATGGGTAATAAACAAACAGTACTAGTCTAGGAAATGTGCCTTGTACAAACAAGGGCACTCCACCATGACCGCTGCGTTTTGTAGGAGAATACGACTTGGCAAAACAAATACTTTTAATGGGCATATGTAAATTACACTGAAAGCTCTTGTTCGTAATTGAAATAAACAAGTATGTCTTGACACCAAACAGACATACATAGATGTACACATTAACAAAGTGTTTGATGAATGTGTCCGACACAAATTAACTACTCCAATAGATCGACCTGCCTCACATGTATCCTTTCCCACATATAGATGTATTTTTACACACCTGCTACAGACGACATTGGAAAACAGTGTGAAAAAAAAGAAAGTGCTCATAATGAACACTTTCACCTTTTGTCACACTGTTTTCAACTCTATTAACTATTTAAACATTGATTTATAAAGATGTTCTTTATTTTTACCTACATGTTTTGAAAGTCGTCTGCTGCAGATTTGTTGTATGTGGGAGATGGTTAACGTGAGTTATTGATATATTTACGTAAAGTTGATGAAAACCACATGTTCGCTGTCCAAGAAAATAATCTATCTAATATGTCCCTGTTAACTGCCAGAGGTCAGCGATTACTAGTTTTTGTTTAATTGATCTCTTTCAATTTCTGTGCTATGTTTTTGAGCGAAGGGTCGCGAAGCGATCCGAAAGCTCATAGCATGCCTGCTTTCGAAAATCCAACTTAAAGCTGCAACCACACTCAACCGCGGAAGGATTTGAGATTACTTCATTTGATTGGCTTTCATTCGCATCGCACTACTTTCGACAGGCCTTTTTGCCCGAGTCCGCCTTCCTCATGAATGAGTTCAAAAAGTAATTCCACTGTGGACTAGATTGTTATCAATATGTACAATGTCAAATACTTTTGATTTCATTCAATATTATCACACTGTAGACTAGTCACCCAGTCACTTTAAAAAACGTTTTATAATATCATAATGTATATACACAGAAAACTGATAAACTCAGAGGAACACTTTGAAATGGCAGGCTTCGAACGTTTTCATTAATGAACTGTCAGTGTTCACGCTTTACATGATAGAATACGACACAAATCAAGCGGGCGAATTTTGAAAACTTTTCTAGAAAATGTAACAATTACTCAAAATGACTTATTCCTCCCTTTTTACACAATGTCTCAAACCTGTAGCATGAAAATTAATTCAATATTCTAGATATCACACACACTTTTCTACAGCAATTCTTATACCATTTTCCGCCACTTATCTGCGTTCATGTTATTAGGGGAAATTAAGCAGAACACTTGAAAATCATTGTGCCAACGCTTCCCGCTTTATTCAGTTAAACTTATTATTCCCATATTTTTGTTTGGATATGTTCCAATTCGCCGGCTTCTAATTTCGGTTTAGAGAAAAAGGGTAAGTAAGTTGTAAAACTATCAGATATCATAAACGGTTATGAGGTCTCCTGTTACTATTTCGATTATATAACTGATTCTCGCTCAATAAGTTCAGAGAGCGGTCATACAGGGCATGAATAAATGGTCTCTTCCTTTATTCCTTTCCTCTGTGTTTTGAATTAAGGTTTAATTAATGTCTTTCGGATAAACATACACAAGGATAATATAATATTTTGCAAAACCTTTTTTGTATCAAAAGTAGCACTTTTAACAATAGGGGTAAGTCCATATATTTTGATGCAAATAAGATGTAAAATGTGTTTCAACAACAATACACTTATCCATGATAATACCAAGGTAGTGTTATTGCATTATTTACTGCGAATGTACAGATACTCAAATTATACTTTAAGGTCAATTAGCGCATCTGCGTATTCCGATCAGGATCTGCATTGCACACACAAATTAGTCATAGAAAGTTTAACCCTTTCCTTCATATAGACGCTTTCTGACGCATCTACAGCAGACAACTTTTTGAAAACATAGTGACAAAAGGAGAAATTGCACAACACGTGCAATTTCTCCTTTTGACACTCTGTTTTCAACTTTTAGTCTTATGTTTTCCATTCAAATATAGAGATTTTCCATTTTTTGTAAAAAATATGTTCAAAGTCGTCTGCTACAGAATTGCCGTATGAAGGAAAGTGTTAAAGGATTTTTTTTACAGCGTCAACATCAATGAAGGTACTTCGCTCATTAGTGCTATCAGCGCTTTGATCGTTGTTGGTCTGTTACCATGTCGTGTACAGAGACATGTATATTGGGTCATACTTAAGGCAACACGAACTTATATTATTCAAGAGAATTTACATGGCATCCATTAATTTTCGGGACGTTTTGTTCTAAATTTAGGATCTCGAGGCAAGGATCAAATATCGGCTGTAAAATACAATATCACATTTAAAATCAGGGGCGTAGCTTTCTTTAGGCACTGTCGGCACGTGCCTACACATCTTTTCTAAAAATTCCCCAAAATGTAGCTGCGGCGATACACATTTGCGTAATGTATCGACCAGATCAGCCAGTGCTGTCCGCGCAGACTGATCCGGCCGACACATTCCGTGTTAGGTGGGGGGGGGGGGGGGGGGGGGGAAATAGATATAGTAGTGATTCCTGAAACAGAAAATCCACATGAGGCGAAAAGTGTCTATCCGGGTAGGCCTGTGTGGCATGCTTAGGCTGATCTGGGTCGATACTTTACCGAGAGTCCACACTGTTGATTTTCTCACGAGACGGCCTACACATTGATTATTGCCAAGCTACGCCCCTGAAAATAGGATGTTTACGAGATGACTTGTTGAAAACATTAACAGAAAAGGAGATAATACCCATAATTAGCATTTGTTCTCAACATTTTTAACTCAATTTAAAAATCAAACTTAATTAAATTCGTATATGTATATCTTGCATACATATGTTGTCAAGCTCTGCTGCATATTGTTTAGTATGTGGAAAGGTTAATAATAATAAATGAAAAAAAGAGTTTTGCCATGGGAAATTCGAGCTGTAGGATTTCACGACCACTGATATTCCAGGACTGCTAGTACCTCCGCACATTCTGATCAGGATCTTTCTTGTTTGATAACGAAACGTACGCACCTGAAGAATGTCCGTCGTTCACTAAAATCCAACTAAAGGGAAATGAAATGTGATCGCTATAAGTCAGGAAACACACGTAAGGGGAACTTGCCGTGATAGAACCGGGTTGTATTCAGATTGTGCTAACACACCGAACGCTCGGTAATGCGCTTGTCAAATCAACCAATCAAATAACAGCGTTCGACTAGCACTCACTGAACTGTCAGTGTGTAAGCATAAACTGAATACGCACCTACAAATACCGATGTAAATGGCGTTTAACTCGAACTTATCGATCAAGCAACCTACTTTCCGCGTAACCCCGCTGTGCCCGCCTTCAAGCAACATTCGTGAACAATACAGAGCAAGATAAACCTGCATATAGTGCTATACAAGAGAAAGTTGATGCAAGGCATCAATGTCGCCGGAAAAGACTGCATTGATTTATTTTTTAACACACATGTATTCTTGACTTTCATAAGGACTAATTCCAGGATTTTTGAAATTCCACATAGATCTACAAATATTACTGTGTTATTACAGTACAGCTCACGCGGAAAACGCGTTTTCCGCGATCCCACGATGGACAAATATTTTTCATCGCGGATAATCACCGCAATTCAACCTATATGATCACCGCAATACCGCCTACGGGCTATTTATATCACCGCGATTGACATGTCGTCGATTCGAGCTTCTTATCTATTCTTATCTATTTTGAAATCACCGCGATTCCACCGCAATATTTACCTGTAAAAATGTTATACTTTTATTAAAAAGTATTTTTTTTTCCGATTATGTACATGTACACGTTTATTGACGAATTGCGATTATTTTATGACACAACTTGCTAAAATTCATTCCATTTCAGCAAATTATTCGAAAAACAGTGGAAGATTGTGTTTGTTTACAATAAGGTCAAGTTTCGTAATAGAAAATGGCAGACATCGGATATACGTTTATCGTACATATGATTATCTCACATGTTTTAATAAGAGAGAAATATTGTTAAATTACAATACATGTACATTGTATATATATCTTTGAATTCTGTATATACAGTACATGTACTTGAATCTCTTAATAAATATATTTGCGACTTTTGAAAACATATATTGAAAAGGTATTTACAATATCTACAAATAAAAGTGTAAATATTGATAAAAGTTCAAAAATTGTATGTTACATTTTGGAGAATAAAGTCGTTAGTCCTTTCCCACGTATAGACGTTTACCCTTTCCCATATCAAAAGACGATTTTACACGCCACTGTAGTGGACGACTTTTGAAAACATTGTGGCAAAGATGAAATATATTCACGACTTTTGTAAACATATACTGTATTGAAAAGATATTTACACTATATACAAATAAAAGTTTAAAACAGTTGTTTGTTGCGTTTTGGAGACTATAGTCATTAGCCCTTTCCCACATTCAAACATGGTAAGTACTAAGTACAGTACAGATAATGATGTTCATATGCATCCATGTATTCTGATCTGACTGAAACCTTTGGTGACAAATTATCGAGCAGCGCAGGACCAGATCAACAGTGCGGATGCGCAGGTTGATCTTGGTCTACATTGATCATATCCACCTACATGCTTTACTGTGTACTCCGTGTTATCAGAATCTACACACTAAGTAAGTTTCATGTGTGAAAATTGTTGATATTGATGGACTGACTCATATAAAATATAAAAAAAAGCGCACGACGATCAGCAAAATAGAACACCGAAAGTAACCTCAAGCATAATCAGGTTCGAATATTAAAGTGTTATGAAGATCAGTTGTTAACCCTTTCCCACATATAGACGTATCTTGACGCATCTGCAGCAGACGACTTTTGAAAACATTGCTTTCATTTTTTTTTTCAGTAATTATAACTACAACAATAACGATTTTCCATAGTTTTGAGTAGACATTTTTAAAGTCGTCTGCTGCAGATACTTTTGTATGAGGGAAAAGGATAAGTTGTGTGAGAAACGTTATAAATTACCTTATCTGTATCCTTAATGAATCCTCTGCTTCTCACTTGAAAATGTTCATCAATATCGTAACGTACCAGAAAGAAAGAGTGCTGCTTAGATAACTGTCTTAAAGACAATGTTCTTTGACACGAAAAAAGCACTTACAATTCACAAAATATCCCTTTTAAATGTGAACACTGAATTTCAATTGACATACGCAAGTTGAAGACAAGAGTAAATCGTCATCAAATCAGATTATATAGCGTAATGAATTTAAGTGTCCGCCCCCGAAAATAATTGCTTAATTTGTATGAAAACATGTATAGATGAGAGAAACACATTTTAATTTGTTTGCGTCACCTTAATTCACAAGTATTTTTATGAGTAAAACATGCCAATTAATGAGACTTTGTAATCTCTTTCAATTCAGATAATTAGTTTTTGGTTGTTTAATTAAATCCGGGACTAACAGGGGCGCTTCACACTTCTTTGTTTGCAAAGTTTGTTTTTGTTATTCAGCCGACTTTGAAACAGGTTTTAAAGAAATAATTTATAGGCGATTAAGAATGAACAATGCATTGGTAATTGTGGTGATTGACAATGGAATTACGGCATTTATTAGTGATATTTAAAGTAAGCTACACATCTTTCAGGCAGAATTAACAGTTTTATTATCACGTAGTTGTATCGTTTACAGAATACATCAAGTTTAGGGGAATTGTATTGATGAATTTTAATGAATTAAGTTGTTACGCATATATGCTGCTTTATAGTTAGTACTGATTTATAATCATTATCCTCTTCAACAACATTTATTAGTACTGTAATGAAATAAAAATTAAAAAATAAAAAAAAACTCCCAGCAAAACGGCGAGAAAAAGCTTATCTATTCAAAAAAATATCACCGCGATTCCGCGGTGGTTCCACCGCAACTCCACGATGATCGGTCTTATCAACCCCCTGGGGTTATCTTGTTGCGTCCGCGATGGACATAAAAATAAATTGCGGTGATGGGTGGAATTCCACCCACCTTCGCGGACCAAAATATTTGTCCGCGGTGGCTCGCGGACGATGCGTTATCCGCGTGAGCTGTACTGTAGGTCTTTGAACTAGGTCACGAACTGAGGAAAAGTCGTTTCGACGTTCACGACCGATAAACAGGCTTATATTTGAGACATATTTTCACAAAATAATTCTTATTTTTATTTGTTTGGAACAAACAAATTTAGTGATAGCTGAAATTCTGAAGCCATACGTCTTATCGAAAATTCTCTAAATTTCATACGCGTGAAAGTAGTACTCAATACTTGCTCTTACTTTTCAAATGTATCACGATATTTGAAATAATGATATATTTATATCGTCTTTGTTTTCTTATGTGGTTCTTATACTCAAAGAGAATTTGGAAATAAAATAAAACATTGTATTTTAAAACATGAACGCGGAGAGATTTATACATCTCAATGAGTGAACTGCCACAGGGAGAACTATTTCCGATTTAAGCTCCAGATACGGTATTTCAATTTTCAATCACGCATTGAAAATGTAGATAAAAACAGAATTGAAAATATTTTCTTTGTGCCTTGTCGGCCATATAAATATAGCATAAATAGTTAAAAAAGCAAATATGTGCGTCATAAAATGCATTTAAAATGAGAGTAACATATTTGCAGAGAAATCGTGATCGTCGAATTCTATTTATAAATACAACGCCATGGGGGGAGGGTCTAAAGTGCGGACGCGATCTGCGGACAAATACATTATAGAGGGAAAATGCGGACAAATGCAATATAGAGGGAAAATGCGGACGCTATAGAATATAGAGCAAATCTGCGGACGCTATGATTTGTTGTAAAAAATGTTTAATTAAAGATAGGCAAATGTGTATAATTTGTTACATATGATCATATCCTGGGTTTTCTTTGTAAATATATAATGTGTTTGATTGCTTTTATCAGTGATATAGATTACACCAAAAATCGAGATCATGCTGAAATGGAATCTCTTTGTAAAGTGTTTTAACGACTTTCCTCTTTATATCATATCTATAGATATCAATAACGCGAATTGATGGATTGATTTTCCGACAAGTAAATGTCTTTTGACGCATCTGCAGCGGACGAAATTTGAAAACATTGCAAGAATAGAATAGGTTGCTAGTAACTAGCCATAGGTTTTGCTTCAATTATATCCTCTCCTTTACAATCGATTGAAGGGTCATGGGTTCTAGTTATTGTTTGGCCTCTTCATTTTCTACTTTGTAACTTTCAACAGTTTTCCATGTGCCATACTACGGGGCAAATGATCCATGCAACATTCTATTCTGTAGGGTACTTGGAAGGGGCAGAACAATTTAAGTAACAAATAAACAATAAGTATATATATATATACAACACTTTTAATCTTAATTTGTTTCTAGTAATTATATATATATACAACAATAATACTAATCTATAACAAATAAGTTAAATGTTTTTTTCTTGCTGTGTAAACAGTAAAAAGCAACATATATTGAAAACATTGTGGGAAAAGGAGAATTTGCTTATTTAAACAATTTCTTAATTCCCATAACCTTTCTTTACCGTCGTATAAACTAAATTTGTATTTGAAGGCTGTTATAAGTAAAAAACTTAAATGTTGCCAATTTAATCACATATCTTATCATTATAATAGCCAAATAATTAACAAAAGTTACAATTAAAGTCCGCATCTGTTGTCGAAATATCCACAGGTGCATTAACACAAGATTTGTGAAACCAATTTGTGCATATATCACATTGTACCATGACGGTATCGACACATCCCGGCAAGTTACAAATACATAAATGTATATGATAGGTTTATTGAGAAAAGGGGTTACATTTATAATTTGTTTGGAATGACACTCGTACACAATGGTAATTAACAGTGTATGGTCACGCATCCTTAATTGATTTGGCAAGCTTAAACACCCTTTAAAGGAAACAGCGGCCAGCTTAGGTGTATACTGTAGAGTAAAATAGGGACGGCACAGGTATTGGTTTTCTCTAGAGCATTTAATCCTTTTATAATGCAAATGAATATTAAAAAGCCTCTGAAGTCTGAAGCATGTTTCTTTTAAAGTGCTCATATAAATATTAGTACTGCCTTTTTCCACAATATTTTCTACATGATTTCAATTATTCTTTCATTTGGATAGATGTTTCTTTTTTAGCTCACCTGAGCACGAAGTGCTGAAAGTTAGTTATTGTGATCTCCTTTTATCCGGCGTCTGTCGTCCGTCAACATCTTCTACTCAGTAACGAGTGGGTCAATTGGGATGAAACTTCACAGAAAGCATCCTCTCATTGACCTCACCAGAATTCCTTCAAATGTTTGTGATTCATGCAGAATTATGGTTTCAATGGCAACGAAAATAAAACTATAACTTTAAAATTCTTCTTCTACCAAACTGGTTGGCAGATTTTCAAATTATTTTAAAGAAGTGTTCCTTGGCCGCCAGGGAGCGGGGCTTTTTTGCCTTATATGGCTATAGTGTAAACTCAAAAAAATCTTCTCCTCCAAAAGTGTGAGGCCGATTTTCAAATAATTTTGTAGAAATGTTCCAAGGGTGACCCTCTATCAGATTCCTTCCAGCCAAGTTGATTAGTCGAACAACATGGCCGCCAGCGTGCGGGGCTTTTTTGCCTAAAATGGCTATAGTAAAAACTTGAAAAATATTCTCCTCCGAAAGTGTTTGGCCAATTTTCAATTCTTTTTGTAGAAATGTTCATTGGGAAACCATCTATCAGATTCCTCCAAGCCATGTTGATTGGTCGAAAAACATGGCCGCCAGGGGGCAGGCTATTTGGCCTTATATGGCTATAGTGAAAACTTGAAAAATCTCTTGTTAAGCAGGAAGCTTTCGAGTAATATTTTAGAAAACCCTTGGTCAATTGAGTTGTTTTTTTGTAACTTAAATGAATGAGTCGGGGCCATAATGGTTATCCATTTGTTTTACATGTCTTTTGAAACTTGGAAATTAAATATAATATTCACATGTATGTCTCATGATTTATTTTTATAGACAACTAAAATGGCATTTAATTTTAACGGATGCGTCATTTATTCTTTTACTCGAAGTTGTAATATTTATAAACAATGCATAGTTTATAAATCACACATCTATGCAAAGGCAAATGTTTGGACAATTTTATGTACCCAAACAAATTCAGTGCCTTCAGCGCTTTGATTGTTTCTGTTACCAGTTTATGTTGATACTTATCTATTAAAAGGATTTTCATATCGATAGTCTGCTGCAAACAGGTGCGCGTAAATAAAACAATTAGACTGTGCGACGTAAAGGTTTGTAGTTATCGCCTTTTGATTACATAGTTTATGAAAATAAAGTATCCCAGTCAGCTAATAGGGACTGTTTTGTCTTCGTAAATAAAACACAAAAACGTAAATGCCAGTCAAAATAAAGAAACTGCACATACTTAAAACATCGGAATATTTATTTCATTTTAGATGTGTCATAACTTAGTGTTTTTAAACAAACGCAATTGTAATATGTTCAAGACATTTAAACAAAAAAAATCTAATAATAACCCCCCCTCCCATGTCATTTCCGAAAACCTATTAAAAATAGAAATCGCGGGCTTCTGCCTGGCGACTAATTATCGTTTGCTATCCCAGTTATTGATTGATGGCAGGATTGCTAAAGATCCTAACAGGGACGTGTCAAAACAAACAAGGAGTGTAACATACAATTGCATTAATTTAGCGGGATGAAGGTTTGTTGTGTCTGAAAATTCATATCAGAATACCGTATGTATTGTACAGCTGATTACCATATCCATTCTTATATCTCAAAAATAATTTTAGAACG
>JASEVX010000303.1:93507-201437 GCA_031761405.1 Serripes groenlandicus | reverse complement strand
TGATGAGCAATGGCTGTTTTTACCACAATGTTTTCGATAGTTCATTTATATGGAGTTCATGCATGTGGGAACGGGGTTATGGGAAAATCGTTCACTGTACCGCCGAAAGGGATTAAGCCTGCAGAGGTGCGAAGACCAGTGAACACAAAATCAACCCTTTCCCACATGCATATACTTTCCACACTTATTTAGTCATGCAACAACTCGCTTCCAAGATCAAAATCCCTACAATGAGCAATGGCTGTTTTTACCACAATGTTTTCGATAGTTCATTTATAGCTATGTTCTGTTCTCACACAGTGATATGACGGAAACATTGTGGAAACTGACGCGGTCATATGACTGGAATGATGTGGACAACGGCCTAAAACACCCAAGAATACAAACAAAACGACCTCTGAAAGCAGGGCGGGCAATTGCTCCCTTTCTCACAGTGTGTTCGTACTATTGAGTAGCTGGGTTGAATCACCCAGGACGCATGAGTATGTGAACAGTGCGTGTGATTTGAAATACATGATGTTGAAAACGGCCTATAAACCCAACAGTGCAATCACATTGACCTTTGAAAACATGATGAGCAATGGCTCCTGTTACCACACTGTTTTCGGTCCTATCGCGTAGATGGGTTGATTCACCAAGGAAGCATGTGTGTGTCAGCAGTGAGGGGTATCTAACATAAATGCTGTTGAAAAAACATCCTAAACAAACAAACAACGCAATCAAAACGCCCTTTGAAAACACGACGAGCAATGGCCCCTCTTACAACACTGCTTTCAGTCCTATTGCCTAGCGTGGTAGAATCACCCAGAAAGCATGAGTATGTGCACTGTGATGGCGACTGGGCATACACGCTGTTGGAAACGGCCTAAAACCACAACAATGCAAGCAAACGACATGTTAAAGCACGGCGGGCAATTGCTTCTCTTCCCACATGGTGTTCAGGTCTATTGCATAGCTGGGTTGATTCACCCAGGGATCACGAGTGTGTGAACTGACGGGGTGGTATGACTGGAATGCTGTGGAAAACGGCTTAAAACACCCAACAATACAAACAAAACGACCTCTAAATGCAGGGCGGGCAATTGCTCCCTGTGTCACAGTGTGTTCAGTACTATTGAGTAGCCGGATTAAATCGCCCAGGACGCATGAGTATGTGGACAGTGCGGGAGATATGACATATATGATGTTGAAAACGGCGTAAAACACCCAACAATACAAACGAAACGACCTTTGAAATCATGATTAGCAATGGCTACTCTTTCCACACTGTTTTCAGTCCTAACGCATAGCTGGGTTGATTCACCCAGTCCCATGAGTGTGTGAAGTTTGAGAGAGTGATTGGACATAAATGCTGTTGAAAACGGCCTATAAACCCCAACAATGCAATCACATTGACCTTTGAAAACATGCTGAGCAATGGCTCCTTATACCGCACTGTTGTCAGTCCTATCGCGTAGATGGGTTGATTCACCCAGGAAGCATGTGTGTGTCAGCAGTGAGGGGTATTTAACATAAATGCTGTTGAAACCGGCCTAAAGAAATAAACAACGCAATCAAAACGACCCTTGAAAACATGATGAGCAATGGCTCCGTTTACCACACTGTTTTCAGTCCTATTGCCTAGCTGGGTACAATCACCCAGCAAATATGAGTATGTGCACTGTGATGGCGATTGGGCATACATGCTGTTGAAAACGGCCTAAAACCCCAACAATGCAAGCAAAACGACCTTTGAAAACATGATGAGCAATGGCTGTTTTTACCACAATGTTTTCGATAGTTCATTTATATGGAGTTCATGCATGTGGGAACGGGGTTATGGGAAAATCGTTCACTGTACCGCCGAAAGGGATTAAGCCTGCAGAGGTGCGAAGACCAGTGAACACAAAATCAACCCTTTCCCACATGCATATACTTTCCACACTTATTTAGTCATGCAACAACTCGCTTCCAAGATCAAAATCCCTACAATGAGCAATGGCTGTTTTTACCACAATGTTTTCGATAGTTCATTTATAGCTATGTTCTGTTCTCACACAGTGATATGACGGAAACATTGTGGAAACTGACGCGGTCATATGACTGGAATGATGTGGACAACGGCCTAAAACACCCAAGAATACAAACAAAACGACCTCTGAAAGCAGGGCGGGCAATTGCTCCCTTTCTCACAGTGTGTTCGTACTATTGAGTAGCTGGGTTGAATCACCCAGGACGCATGAGTATGTGAACAGTGCGTGTGATTTGAAATACATGATGTTGAAAACGGCCTATAAACCCAACAGTGCAATCACATTGACCTTTGAAAACATGATGAGCAATGGCTCCTGTTACCACACTGTTTTCGGTCCTATCGCGTAGATGGGTTGATTCACCAAGGAAGCATGTGTGTGTCAGCAGTGAGGGGTATCTAACATAAATGCTGTTGAAAAAACATCCTAAACAAACAAACAACGCAATCAAAACGCCCTTTGAAAACACGACGAGCAATGGCCCCTCTTACAACACTGCTTTCAGTCCTATTGCCTAGCGTGGTAGAATCACCCAGAAAGCATGAGTATGTGCACTGTGATGGCGACTGGGCATACACGCTGTTGGAAACGGCCTAAAACCACAACAATGCAAGCAAACGACATGTTAAAGCACGGCGGGCAATTGCTTCTCTTCCCACATGGTGTTCAGGTCTATTGCATAGCTGGGTTGATTCACCCAGGGATCACGAGTGTGTGAACTGACGGGGTGGTATGACTGGAATGCTGTGGAAAACGGCTTAAAACACCCAACAATACAAACAAAACGACCTCTAAATGCAGGGCGGGCAATTGCTCCCTGTGTCACAGTGTGTTCAGTACTATTGAGTAGCCGGATTAAACCGCCCAGGACGCATGAGTATGTGGACAGTGCGGGAGATATGACATATATGATGTTGAAAACGGCGTAAAACACCCAACAATACAAACGAAACGACCTTTGAAATCATGATTAGCAATGGCTACTCTTTCCACACTGTTTTCAGTCCTAACGCATAGCTGGGTTGATTCACCCAGTCCCATGAGTGTGTGAAGTTTGAGAGAGTGATTGGACATAAATGCTGTTGAAAACGGCCTATAAACCCCAACAATGCAATCACATTGACCTTTGAAAACATGCTGAGCAATGGCTCCTTATACCGCACTGTTGTCAGTCCTATCGCGTAGATGGGTTGATTCACCCAGGAAGCATGTGTGTGTCAGCAGTGAGGGGTATTTAACATAAATGCTGTTGAAACCGGCCTAAAGAAATAAACAACGCAATCAAAACGACCCTTGAAAACATGATGAGCAATGGCTCCGTTTACCACACTGTTTTCAGTCCTATTGCCTAGCTGGGTACAATCACCCAGCAAATATGAGTATGTGCACTGTGATGGCGATTGGGCATACATGCTGTTGAAAACGGCCTAAAACCCCAACAATGCAAGCAAAACGACCTTTGAAAACATGATGAGCAATGGCTGTTTTTACCACAATGTTTTCGATAGTTCATTTATATGGAGTTCATGCATGTGGGAACGGGGTTATGGGAAAATCGTTCACTGTACCGCCGAAAGGGATTAAGCCTGCAGAGGTGCGAAGACCAGTGAACACAAAATCAACCCTTTCCCACATGCATATACTTTCCACACTTATTTAGTCATGCAACAACTCGCTTCCAAGATCAAAATCCCTACAATGAGCAATGGCTGTTTTTACCACAATGTTTTCGATAGTTCATTTATAGCTATGTTCTGTTCTCACACAGTGATATGACGGAAACATTGTGGAAACTGACGCGGTCATATGACTGGAATGATGTGGACAACGGCCTAAAACACCCAAGAATACAAACAAAACGACCTCTGAAAGCAGGGCGGGCAATTGCTCCCTTTCTCACAGTGTGTTCGTACTATTGAGTAGCTGGGTTGAATCACCCAGGACGCATGAGTATGTGAACAGTGTGTGTGATTTGAAATACATGATGTTGAAAACGGCCTATAAACCCAACAGTGCAATCACATTGACCTTTGAAAACATGATGAGCAATGGCTCCTGTTACCACACTGTTTTCGGTCCTATCGCGTAGATGGGTTGATTCACCAAGGAAGCATGTGTGTGTCAGCAGTGAGGGGTATCTAACATAAATGCTGTTGAAAAAACATCCTAAACAAACAAACAACGCAATCAAAACGCCCTTTGAAAACACGACGAGCAATGGCCCCTCTTACAACACTGCTTTCAGTCCTATTGCCTAGCGTGGTAGAATCACCCAGAAAGCATGAGTATGTGCACTGTGATGGCGACTGGGCATACACGCTGTTGGAAACGGCCTAAAACCACAACAATGCAAGCAAACGACATGTTAAAGCACGGCGGGCAATTGCTTCTCTTCCCACATGGTGTTCAGGTCTATTGCATAGCTGGGTTGATTCACCCAGGGATCACGAGTGTGTGAACTGACGGGGTGGTATGACTGGAATGCTGTGGAAAACGGCTTAAAACACCCAACAATACAAACAAAACGACCTCTAAATGCAGGGCGGGCAATTGCTCCCTGTGTCACAGTGTGTTCAGTACTATTGAGTAGCCGGATTAAATCGCCCAGGACGCATGATTATGTGGACAGTGCGGGAGATATGACATATATGATGTTGAAAACGGCGTAAAACACCCAACAATACAAACGAAACGACCTTTGAAATCATGATTAGCAATGGCTACTCTTTCCACACTGTTTTCAGTCCTAACGCATAGCTGGGTTGATTCACCCAGTCCCATGAGTGTGTGAAGTTTGAGAGAGTGATTGGACATAAATGCTGTTGAAAACGGCCTATAAACCCCAACAATGCAATCACATTGACCTTTGAAAACATGCTGAGCAATGGCTCCTTATACCGCACTGTTGTCAGTCCTATCGCGTAGATGGGTTGATTCACCCAGGAAGCATGTGTGTGTCAGCAGTGAGGGGTATTTAACATAAATGCTGTTGAAACCGGCCTAAAGAAATAAACAACGCAATCAAAACGACCCTTGAAAACATGATGAGCAATGGCTCCGTTTACCACAATGTTTTCAGTCCTATTGCCTAGCTGGGTACAATCACCCAGCAAATATGAGTATGTGCACTGTGATGGCGATTGGGCATACATGCTGTTGAAAACGGCCTAAAACCCCAACAATGCAAGCAAAACGACCTTTGAAAACATGATGAGCAATGGCTGTTTTTACCACAATGTTTTCGATAGTTCATTTATATGGAGTTCATGCATGTGGGAATGGGGTTATGGGAAAATCGTTCACTGTACCGCCGAAAGGGATTAAGCCTGCAGAGGTGCGAAGACCAGTGAACACAAAATCAACCCTTTCCCACATGCATATACTTTCCACACTTATTTAGTCATGCAACAACTCGCTTCCAAGATCAAAATCCCTACAATGAGCAATGGCTGTTTTTACCACAATGTTTTCGATAGTTCATTTATAGCTATGTTCTGTTCTCACACAGTGATATGACGGAAACATTGTGGAAACTGACGCGGTCATATGACTGGAATGATGTGGACAACGGCCTAAAACACCAAAGAATACAAACAAAACGACCTCTGAAAGCAGGGCGGCCAATTGCTCCCTTTCTCACAGTGTGTTCGTACTATTGAGTAGCTGGGTTGAATCACCCAGGACGCATGAGTATGTGAACAGTGCGTGTGATTTGAAATACATGATGTTGAAAACGGCCTATAAACCCAACAGTGCAATCACATTGACCTTTGAAAACATGATGAGCAATGGCTCCTGTTACCACACTGTTTTCGGTCCTATCGCGTAGATGGGTTGATTCACCAAGGAAGCATGTGTGTGTCAGCAGTGAGGGGTATCTAACATAAATGCTGTTGAAAAAACATCCTAAACAAACAAACAACGCAATCAAAACGCCCTTTGAAAACACGACGAGCAATGGCCCCTCTTACAACACTGCTTTCAGTCCTATTGCCTAGCGTGGTAGAATCACCCAGAAAGCATGAGTATGTGCACTGTGATGGCGACTGGGCATACACGCTGTTGGAAACGGCCTAAAACCACAACAATGCAAGCAAACGACATGTTAAAGCACGGCGGGCAATTGCTTCTCTTCCCACATGGTGTTCAGGTCTATTGCATAGCTGGGTTGATTCACCCAGGGATCACGAGTGTGTGAACTGACGGGGTGGTATGACTGGAATGCTGTGGAAAACGGCTTAAAACACCCAACAATACAAACAAAACGACCTCTAAATGCAGGGCGGGCAATTGCTCCCTGTGTCACAGTGTGTTCAGTACTATTGAGTAGCCGGATTAAATCGCCCAGGACGCATGATTATGTGGACAGTGCGGGAGATATGACATATATGATGTTGAAAACGGCGTAAAACACCCAACAATACAAACGAAACGACCTTTGAAATCATGATTAGCAATGGCTACTCTTTCCACACTGTTTTCAGTCCTAACGCATAGCTGGGTTGATTCACCCAGTCCCATGAGTGTGTGAAGTTTGAGAGAGTGATTGGACATAAATGCTGTTGAAAACGGCCTATAAACCCCAACAATGCAATCACATTGACCTTTGAAAACATGCTGAGCAATGGCTCCTTATACCGCACTGTTGTCAGTCCTATCGCGTAGATGGGTTGATTCACCCAGGAAGCATGTGTGTGTCAGCAGTGAGGGGTATTTAACATAAATGCTGTTGAAACCGGCCTAAAGAAATAAACAACGCAATCAAAACGACCCTTGAAAACATGATGAGCAATGGCTCCGTTTACCACAATGTTTTCAGTCCTATTGCCTAGCTGGGTACAATCACCCAGCAAATATGAGTATGTGCACTGTGATGGCGATTGGGCATACATGCTGTTGAAAACGGCCTAAAACCCCAACAATGCAAGCAAAACGACCTTTGAAAACATGATGAGCAATGGCTGTTTTTACCACAATGTTTTCGATAGTTCATTTATATGGAGTTCATGCATGTGGGAATGGGGTTATGGGAAAATCGTTCACTGTACCGCCGAAAGGGATTAAGCCTGCAGAGGTGCGAAGACCAGTGAACACAAAATCAACCCTTTCCCACATGCATATACTTTCCACACTTATTTAGTCATGCAACAACTCGCTTCCAAGATCAAAATCCCTACAATGAGCAATGGCTGTTTTTACCACAATGTTTTCGATAGTTCATTTATAGCTATGTTCTGTTCTCACACAGTGATATGACGGAAACATTGTGGAAACTGACGCGGTCATATGACTGGAATGATGTGGACAACGGCCTAAAACACCAAAGAATACAAACAAAACGACCTCTGAAAGCAGGGCGGCCAATTGCTCCCTTTCTCACAGTGTGTTCGTACTATTGAGTAGCTGGGTTGAATCACCCAGGACGCATGAGTATGTGAACAGTGCGTGTGATTTGAAATACATGATGTTGAAAACGGCCTATAAACCCAACAGTGCAATCACATTGACCTTTGAAAACATGATGAGCAATGGCTCCTGTTACCACACTGTTTTCGGTCCTATCGCGTAGATGGGTTGATTCACCAAGGAAGCATGTGTGTGTCAGCAGTGAGGGGTATCTAACATAAATGCTGTTGAAAAAACATCCTAAACAAACAAACAACGCAATCAAAACGCCCTTTGAAAACACGACGAGCAATGGCCCCTCTTACAACACTGCTTTCAGTCCTATTGCCTAGCGTGGTAGAATCACCCAGAAAGCATGAGTATGTGCACTGTGATGGCGACTGGGCATACACGCTGTTGGAAACGGCCTAAAACCACAACAATGCAAGCAAACGACATGTTAAAGCACGGCGGGCAATTGCTTCTCTTCCCACATGGTGTTCAGGTCTATTGCATAGCTGGGTTGATTCACCCAGGGATCACGAGTGTGTGAACTGACGGGGTGGTATGACTGGAATGCTGTGGAAAACGGCTTAAAACACCCAACAATACAAACAAAACGACCTCTAAATGCAGGGCGGGCAATTGCTCCCTGTGTCACAGTGTGTTCAGTACTATTGAGTAGCCGGATTAAATCGCCCAGGACGCATGAGTATGTGGATAGTGCGGGAGATATGACATATATGATGTTGAAAACGGCGTAAAACACCCAACAATACAAACGAAACGACCTTTGAAATCATGATTAGCAATGGCTACTCTTTCCACACTGTTTTCAGTCCTAACGCATAGCTGGGTTGATTCACCCAGTCCCATGAGTGTGTGAAGTTTGAGAGAGTGATTGGACATAAATGCTGTTGAAAACGGCCTATAAACCCCAACAATGCAATCACATTGACCTTTGAAAACATGCTGAGCAATGGCTCCTTATACCGCACTGTTGTCAGTCCTATCGCGTAGATGGGTTGATTCACCCAGGAAGCATGTGTGTGTCAGCAGTGAGGGGTATTTAACATAAATGCTGTTGAAACCGGCCTAAAGAAATAAACAACGCAATCAAAACGACCCTTGAAAACATGATGAGCAATGGCCCCGTTTACCACACTGTTTTCAGTCCTATTGCCTAGCTGGGTACAATCACCCAGCAAATATGAGTATGTGCACTGTGATGGCGATTGGGCATACATGCTGTTGAAAACGGCCTAAAACCCCAACAATGCAAGCAAAACGACCTTTGAAAACATGATGAGCAATGGCTGTTTTTACCACAATGTTTTCGATAGTTCATTTATATGGAGTTCATGCATGTGGGAACGGGGTTATGGGAAAATCGTTCACTGTACCGCCGAAAGGGATTAAGCCTGCAGAGGTGCGAAGACCAGTGAACACAAAATCAACCCTTTCCCACATGCATATACTTTCCACACTTATTTAGTCATGCAACAACTCGCTTCCAAGATCAAAATCCCTACAATGAGCAATGGCTGTTTTTACCACAATGTTTTCGATAGTTCATTTATAGCTATGTTCTGTTCTCACACAGTGATATGACGGAAACATTGTGGAAACTGACGCGGTCATATGACTGGAATGATGTGGACAACGGCCTAAAACACCCAAGAATACAAACAAAACGACCTCTGAAAGCAGGGCGGGCAATTGCTCCCTTTCTCACAGTGTGTTCGTACTATTGAGTAGCTGGGTTGAATCACCCAGGACGCATGAGTATGTGAACAGTGCGTGTGATTTGAAATACATGATGTTGAAAACGGCCTATAAACCCAACAGTGCAATCACATTGACCTTTGAAAACATGATGAGCAATGGCTCCTGTTACCACACTGTTTTCGGTCCTATCGCGTAGATGGGTTGATTCACCAAGGAAGCATGTGTGTGTCAGCAGTGAGGGGTATCTAACATAAATGCTGTTGAAAAAACATCCTAAACAAACAAACAACGCAATCAAAACGCCCTTTGAAAACACGACGAGCAATGGCCCCTCTTACAACACTGCTTTCAGTCCTATTGCCTAGCGTGGTAGAATCACCCAGAAAGCATGAGTATGTGCACTGTGATGGCGACTGGGCATACACGCTGTTGGAAACGGCCTAAAACCACAACAATGCAAGCAAACGACATGTTAAAGCACGGCGGGCAATTGCTTCTCTTCCCACATGGTGTTCAGGTCTATTGCATAGCTGGGTTGATTCACCAGGGATCACGAGTGTGTGAACTGACGGGGTGGTATGACTGGAATGCTGTGGAAAACGGCTTAAAACACCCAACAATACAAACAAAACGACCTCTAAATGCAGGGCGGGCAATTGCTCCCTGTGTCACAGTGTGTTCAGTACTATTGAGTAGCCGGATTAAATCGCCCAGGACGCATGAGTATGTGGACAGTGCGGGAGATATGACATATATGATGTTGAAAACGGCGTAAAACACCCAACAATACAAACGAAACGACCTTTGAAATCATGATTAGCAATGGCTACTCTTTCCACACTGTTTTCAGTCCTAACGCATAGCTGGGTTGATTCACCCAGTCCCATGAGTGTGTGAAGTTTGAGAGAGTGATTGGACATAAATGCTGTTGAAAACGGCCTATAAACCCCAACAATGCAATCACATTGACCTTTGAAAACATGCTGAGCAATGGCTCCTTATACCGCACTGTTGTCAGTCCTATCGCGTAGATGGGTTGATTCACCCAGGAAGCATGTGTGTGTCAGCAGTGAGGGGTATTTAACATAAATGCTGTTGAAACCGGCCTAAAGAAATAAACAACGCAATCAAAACGACCCTTGAAAACATGATGAGCAATGGCTCCGTTTACCACACTGTTTTCAGTCCTATTGCCTAGCTGGGTACAATCACCCAGCAAATATGAGTATGTGCACTGTGATGGCGATTGGGCATACATGCTGTTGAAAACGGCCTAAAACCCCAACAATGCAAGCAAAAACGACCTTTGAAAACATGATGAGCAATGGCTGTTTTTACCACAATGTTTTCGATAGTTCATTTATATGGAGTTCATGCATGTGGGAATGGGGTTATGGGAAAATCGTTCACTGTACCGCCGAAAGGGATTAAGCCTGCAGAGGTGCGAAGACCAGTGAACACAAAATCAACCCTTTCCCACATGCATATACTTTCCACACTTATTTAGTCATGCAACAACTCGCTTCCAAGATCAAAATCCCTACAATGAGCAATGGCTGTTTTTACCACAATGTTTTCGATAGTTCATTTATAGCTATGTTCTGTTATCACACAGTGATATGACGGAAACATTGTGGAAACTGACGCGGTCATATGACTGGAATGATGTGGACAACGGCCTAAAACACCCAAGAATACAAACAAAACGACCTCTGAAAGCAGGGCGGCCAATTGCTCCCTTTCTCACAGTGTGTTCGTACTATTGAGTAGCTGGGTTGAATCACCCAGGACGCATGAGTATGTGAACAGTGCGTGTGATTTGAAATACATGATGTTGAAAACGGCCTATAAACCCAACAGTGCAATCACATTGACCTTTGAAAACATGATGAGCAATGGCTCCTGTTACCACACTGTTTTCGGTCCTATCGCGTAGATGGGTTGATTCACCAAGGAAGCATGTGTGTGTCAGCAGTGAGGGGTATCTAACATAAATGCTGTTGAAAAAACATCCTAAACAAACAAACAACGCAATCAAAACGCCCTTTGAAAACACGACGAGCAATGGCCCCTCTTACAACACTGCTTTCAGTCCTATTGCCTAGCGTGGTAGAATCACCCAGAAAGCATGAGTATGTGCACTGTGATGGCGACTGGGCATACACGCTGTTGGAAACGGCCTAAAACCACAACAATGCAAGCAAACGACATGTTAAAGCACGGCGGGCAATTGCTTCTCTTCCCACATGGTGTTCAGGTCTATTGCATAGCTGGGTTGATTCACCCAGGGATCACGAGTGTGTGAACTGACGGGGTGGTATGACTGGAATGCTGTGGAAAACGGCTTAAAACACCCAACAATACAAACAAAACGACCTCTAAATGCAGGGCGGGCAATTGCTCCCTGTGTCACAGTGTGTTCAGTACTATTGAGTAGCCGGATTAAATCGCCCAGGACGCATGAGTATGTGGACAGTGCGGGAGATATGACATATATGATGTTGAAAACGGCGTAAAACACCCAACAATACAAACGAAACGACCTTTGAAATCATGATTAGCAATGGCTACTCTTTCCACACTGTTTTCAGTCCTAACGCATAGCTGGGTTGATTCACCCAGTCCCATGAGTGTGTGAAGTTTGAGAGAGTGATTGGACATAAATGCTGTTGAAAACGGCCTATAAACCCCAACAATGCAATCACATTGACCTTTGAAAACATGCTGAGCAATGGCTCCTTATACCGCACTGTTGTCAGTCCTATCGCGTAGATGGGTTGATTCACCCAGGAAGCATGTGTGTGTCAGCAGTGAGGGGTATTTAACATAAATGCTGTTGAAACCGGCCTAAAGAAATAAACAACGCAATCAAAACGACCCTTGAAAACATGATGAGCAATGGCCCCGTTTACCACACTGTTTTCAGTCCTATTGCCTAGCTGGGTACAATCACCCAGCAAATATGAGTATGTGCACTGTGATGGCGATTGGGCATACATGCTGTTGAAAACGGCCTAAAACCCCAACAATGCAAGCAAAACGACCTTTGAAAACATGATGAGCAATGGCTGTTTTTACCACAATGTTTTCGATAGTTCATTTATATGGAGTTCATGCATGTGGGAACGGGGTTATGGGAAAATCGTTCACTGTACCGCCGAAAGGGATTAAGCCTGCAGAGGTGCGAAGACCAGTGAACACAAAATCAACCCTTTCCCACATGCATATACTTTCCACACTTATTTAGTCATGCAACAACTCGCTTCCAAGATCAAAATCCCTACAATGAGCAATGGCTGTTTTTACCACAATGTTTTCGATAGTTCATTTATAGCTATGTTCTGTTCTCACACAGTGATATGACGGAAACATTGTGGAAACTGACGCGGTCATATGACTGGAATGATGTGGACAACGGCCTAAAACACCCAAGAATACAAACAAAACGACCTCTGAAAGCAGGGCGGGCAATTGCTCCCTTTCTCACAGTGTGTTCGTACTATTGAGTAGCTGGGTTGAATCACCCAGGACGCATGAGTATGTGAACAGTGCGTGTGATTTGAAATACATGATGTTGAAAACGGCCTATAAACCCAACAGTGCAATCACATTGACCTTTGAAAACATGATGAGCAATGGCTCCTGTTACCACACTGTTTTCGGTCCTATCGCGTAGATGGGTTGATTCACCAAGGAAGCATGTGTGTGTCAGCAGTGAGGGGTATCTAACATAAATGCTGTTGAAAAAACATCCTAAACAAACAAACAACGCAATCAAAACGCCCTTTGAAAACACGACGAGCAATGGCCCCTCTTACAACACTGCTTTCAGTCCTATTGCCTAGCGTGGTAGAATCACCCAGAAAGCATGAGTATGTGCACTGTGATGGCGACTGGGCATACACGCTGTTGGAAACGGCCTAAAACCACAACAATGCAAGCAAACGACATGTTAAAGCACGGCGGGCAATTGCTTCTCTTCCCACATGGTGTTCAGGTCTATTGCATAGCTGGGTTGATTCACCCAGGGATCACGAGTGTGTGAACTGACGGGGTGGTATGACTGGAATGCTGTGGAAAACGGCTTAAAACACCCAACAATACAAACAAAACGACCTCTAAATGCAGGGCGGGCAATTGCTCCCTGTGTCACAGTGTGTTCAGTACTATTGAGTAGCCGGATTAAATCGCCCAGGACGCATGAGTATGTGGACAGTGCGGGAGATATGACATATATGATGTTGAAAACGGCGTAAAACACCCAACAATACAAACGAAACGACCTTTGAAATCATGATTAGCAATGGCTACTCTTTCCACACTGTTTTCAGTCCTAACGCATAGCTGGGTTGATTCACCCAGTCCCATGAGTGTGTGAAGTTTGAGAGAGTGATTGGACATAAATGCTGTTGAAAACGGCCTATAAACCCCAACAATGCAATCACATTGACCTTTGAAAACATGCTGAGCAATGGCTCCTTATACCGCACTGTTGTCAGTCCTATCGCGTAGATGGGTTGATTCACCCAGGAAGCATGTGTGTGTCAGCAGTGAGGGGTATTTAACATAAATGCTGTTGAAACCGGCCTAAAGAAATAAACAACGCAATCAAAACGACCCTTGAAAACATGATGAGCAATGGCTCCGTTTACCACACTGTTTTCAGTCCTATTGCCTAGCTGGGTACAATCACCCAGCAAATATGAGTATGTGCACTGTGATGGCGATTGGGCATACATGCTGTTGAAAACGGCCTAAAACCCCAACAATGCAAGCAAAACGACCTTTGAAAACATGATGAGCAATGGCTGTTTTTACCACAATGTTTTCGATAGTTCATTTATATGGAGTTCATGCATGTGGGAACGGGGTTATGGGAAAATCGTTCACTGTACCGCCGAAAGGGATTAAGCCTGCAGAGGTGCGAAGACCAGTGAACACAAAATCAACCCTTTCCCACATGCATATACTTTCCACACTTATTTAGTCATGCAACAACTCGCTTCCAAGATCAAAATCCCTACAATGAGCAATGGCTGTTTTTACCACAATGTTTTCGATAGTTCATTTATAGCTATGTTCTGTTCTCACACAGTGATATGACGGAAACATTGTGGAAACTGACGCGGTCATATGACTGGAATGATGTGGACAACGGCCTAAAACACCCAAGAATACAAACAAAACGACCTCTGAAAGCAGGGCGGGCAATTGCTCCCTTTCTCACAGTGTGTTCGTACTATTGAGTAGCTGGGTTGAATCACCCAGGACGCATGAGTATGTGAACAGTGCGTGTGATTTGAAATACATGATGTTGAAAACGGCCTATAAACCCAACAGTGCAATCACATTGACCTTTGAAAACATGATGAGCAATGGCTCCTGTTACCACACTGTTTTCGGTCCTATCGCGTAGATGGGTTGATTCACCAAGGAAGCATGTGTGTGTCAGCAGTGAGGGGTATCTAACATAAATGCTGTTGAAAAAACATCCTAAACAAACAAACAACGCAATCAAAACGCCCTTTGAAAACACGACGAGCAATGGCCCCTCTTACAACACTGCTTTCAGTCCTATTGCCTAGCGTGGTAGAATCACCCAGAAAGCATGAGTATGTGCACTGTGATGGCGACTGGGCATACACGCTGTTGGAAACGGCCTAAAACCACAACAATGCAAGCAAACGACATGTTAAAGCACGGCGGGCAATTGCTTCTCTTCCCACATGGTGTTCAGGTCTATTGCATAGCTGGGTTGATTCACCCAGGGATCACGAGTGTGTGAACTGACGGGGTGGTATGACTGGAATGCTGTGGAAAACGGCTTAAAACACCCAACAATACAAACAAAACGACCTCTAAATGCAGGGCGGGCAATTGCTCCCTGTGTCACAGTGTGTTCAGTACTATTGAGTAGCCGGATTAAATCGCCCAGGACGCATGAGTATGTGGACAGTGCGGGAGATATGACATATATGATGTTGAAAACGGCGTAAAACACCCAACAATACAAACGAAACGACCTTTGAAATCATGATTAGCAATGGCTACTCTTTCCACACTGTTTTCAGTCCTAACGCATAGCTGGGTTGATTCACCCAGTCCCATGAGTGTGTGAAGTTTGAGAGAGTGATTGGACATAAATGCTGTTGAAAACGGCCTATAAACCCCAACAATGCAATCACATTGACCTTTGAAAACATGCTGAGCAATGGCTCCTTATACCGCACTGTTGTCAGTCCTATCGCGTAGATGGGTTGATTCACCCAGGAAGCATGTGTGTGTCAGCAGTGAGGGGTATTTAACATAAATGCTGTTGAAACCGGCCTAAAGAAATAAACAACGCAATCAAAACGACCCTTGAAAACATGATGAGCAATGTTTACCACACTGTTTTCAGTCCTATTGCCTAGCTGGGTACAATCACCCAGCAAATATGAGTATGTGCACTGTGATGGCGATTGGGCATACATGCTGTTGAAAACGGCCTAAAACCCCAACAATGCAAGCAAAACGACCTTTGAAAACATGATGAGCAATGGCTGTTTTTACCACAATGTTTTCGATAGTTCATTTATATGGAGTTCATGCATGTGGGAACGGGGTTATGGGAAAATCGTTCACTGTACCGCCGAAAGGGATTAAGCCTGCAGAGGTGCGAAGACCAGTGAACACAAAATCAACCCTTTCCCACATGCATATACTTTCCACACTTATTTAGTCATGCAACAACTCGCTTCCAAGATCAAAATCCCTACAATGAGCAATGGCTGTTTTTACCACAATGTTTTCGATAGTTCATTTATAGCTATGTTCTGTTCTCACACAGTGATATGACGGAAACATTGTGGAAACTGACGCGGTCATATGACTGGAATGATGTGGACAACGGCCTAAAACACCCAAGAATACAAACAAAACGACCTCTGAAAGCAGGGCGGGCAATTGCTCCCTTTCTCACAGTGTGTTCGTACTATTGAGTAGCTGGGTTGAATCACCCAGGACGCATGAGTATGTGAACAGTGCGTGTGATTTGACATACATGATGTTGAAAACGGCCTATAAACCCAACAGTGCAATCACATTGACCTTTGAAAACATGATGAGCAATGGCTCCTGTTACCACACTGTTTTCGGTCCTATCGCGTAGATGGGTTGATTCACCAAGGAAGCATGTGTGTGTCAGCAGTGAGGGGTATCTAACATAAATGCTGTTGAAAAAACATCCTAAACAAACAAACAACGCAATCAAAACGCCCTTTGAAAACACGATGAGCAATGGCCCCTCTTACAACACTGCTTTCAGTCCTATTGCCTAGCGTGGTAGAATCACCCAGAAAGCATGAGTATGTGCACTGTGATAGCGACTGGGCATACACGCTGTTGGAAACGGCCTAAAACCACAACAATGCAAGCAAACGACATGTTAAAGCACGGCGGGCAATTGCTTCTCTTCCCACATGGTGTTCAGGTCTATTGCATAGCTGGGTTGATTCACCCAGGGATCACGAGTGTGTGAACTGACGGGGTGGTATGACTGGAATGCTGTGGAAAACGGCTTAAAACACCCAACAATACAAACAAAACGACCTCTAAATGCAGGGCGGGCAATTGCTCCCTGTGTCACAGTGTGTTCAGTACTATTGAGTAGCCGGATTAAATGGCCCAGGACGCATGAGTATGTGGACAGTGCGGGAGATATGACATATATGATGTTGAAAACGGCGTAAAACACCCAACAATACAAATGAAACGACCTTTGAAATCATGATTAGCAATGGCTACTCTTTCCACACTGTTTTCAGTCCTAACGCATAGCTGGGTTGATTCACCCAGTCCCATGAGTGTGTGAAGTTTGAGAGAGTGATTGGACATAAATGCTGTTGAAAACGGCCTATAAACCCCAACAATGCAATCACATTGACCTTTGAAAACATGCTGAGCAATGGCTCCTTATACCGCACTGCTGTCAGTCCTATCGCGTAGATGGGTTGATTCACCCAGGAAGCATGTGTGTGTCAGCAGTGAGGGGTATTTAACATAAATGCTGTTGAAACCGGCGTAAAGAAATAAACAACGCAATCAAAACGACCCTTGAAAACATGATGAGCAATGGCTCCGTTTACCACACTGTTTTCAGTCCTATTGCCTAGCTGGGTACAATCACCCAGCAAATATGAGTATGTGCACTGTGATGGCGATTGGGCATACATGCTGTTGAAAACGGCCTAAAACCCCAACAATGCAAGCAAAACGACCTTTGAAAACATGATGAGCAATGGCTGTTTTTACCACAATGTTTTCGATAGTTCATTTATATGGAGTTCATGCATGTGGGAACGGGGTTATGGGAAAATCGTTCACTGTACCGCCGAAAGGGATTAAGCCTGCAGAGGTGCGAAGACCAGTGAACACAAAATCAACCCTTTCCCACATGCATATACTTTCCACACTTATTTAGTCATGCAACAACTCGCTTCCAAGATCAAAATCCCTACAATGAGCAATGGCTGTTTTTACCACAATGTTTTCGATAGTTCATTTATAGCTATGTTCTGTTCTCACACAGTGATATGACGGAAACATTGTGGAAACTGACGCGGTCATATGACTGGAATGATGTGGACAACGGCCTAAAACACCCAAGAATACAAACAAAACGACCTCTGAAAGCAGGGCGGGCAATTGCTCCCTTTCTCACAGTGTGTTCGTACTATTGAGTAGCTGGGTTGAATCACCCAGGACGCATGAGTATGTGAACAGTGCGTGTGATTTGACATACATGATGTTGAAAACGGCCTATAAACCCAACAGTGCAATCACATTGACCTTTGAAAACATGATGAGCAATGGCTCCTGTTACCACACTGTTTTCGGTCCTATCGCGTAGATGGGTTGATTCACCAAGGAAGCATGTGTGTGTCAGCAGTGAGGGGTATCTAACATAAATGCTGTTGAAAAAACATCCTAAACAAACAAACAACGCAATCAAAACGCCCTTTGAAAACACGATGAGCAATGGCCCCTCTTACAACACTGCTTTCAGTCCTATTGCCTAGCGTGGTAGAATCACCCAGAAAGCATGAGTATGTGCACTGTGATGGCGACTGGGCATACACGCTGTTGGAAACGGCCTAAAACCACAACAATGCAAGCAAACGACATGTTAAAGCACGGCGGGCAATTGCTTCTCTTCCCACATGGTGTTCAGGTCTATTGCATAGCTGGGTTGATTCACCCAGGGATCACGAGTGTGTGAACTGACGGGGTGGTATGACTGGAATGCTGTGGAAAACGGCTTAAAACACCCAACAATACAAACAAAACGACCTCTAAATGCAGGGCGGGCAATTGCTCCCTGTGTCACAGTGTGTTCAGTACTATTGAGTAGCCGGATTAAATCGCCCAGGACGCATGAGTATGTGGACAGTGCGGGAGATATGACATATATGATGTTGAAAACGGCGTAAAACACCCAACAATACAAACGAAACGACCTTTGAAATCATGATTAGCAATGGCTACTCTTTCCACACTGTTTTCAGTCCTACCGCATAGCTGGGTTGATTCACCCAGTCCCATGAGTGTGTGAAGTTTGAGAGAGTGATTGGACATAAATGCTGTTGAAAACGGCCTATAAACCCCAACAATGCAATCACATTGACCTTTGAAAACATGCTGAGCAATGGCTCCTTATACCGCACTGCTGTCAGTCCTATCGCGTAGATGGGTTGATTCACCCAGGAAGCATGTGTGTGTCAGCAGTGAGGGGTATTTAACATAAATGCTGTTGAAACCGGCGTAAAGAAATAAACAACGCAACCAAAACGACCCTTGAAAACATGATGAGCAATGGCTCCGTTTACCACACTGTTTTCAGTCCTATTGCCTAGCTGGGTACAATCACCCAGCAAATATGAGTATGTGCACTGTGATGGCGATTGGGCATACATGCTGTTGAAAACGGCCTAAAACCCCAACAATGCAAGCAAAACGACCTTTGAAAACATGATGAGCAATGGCTGTTTTTACCACAATGTTTTCGATAGTTCATTTATATGGAGTTCATGCATGTGGGAACGGGGTTATGGGAAAATCGTTCACTGTACCGCCGAAAGGGATTAAGCCTGCAGAGGTGCGAAGACCAGTGAACACAAAATCAACCCTTTCCCACATGCATATACTTTCCACACTTATTTAGTCATGCAACAACTCGCTTCCAAGATCAAAATCCCTACAATGAGCAATGGCTGTTTTTACCACAATGTTTTCGATAGTTCATTTATAGCTATGTTCTGTTCTCACACAGTGATATGACGGAAACATTGTGGAAACTGACGCGGTCATATGACTGGAATGATGTGGACAACGGCCTAAAACACCCAAGAATACAAACAAAACGACCTCTGAAAGCAGGGCGGGCAATTGCTCCCTTTCTCACAGTGTGTTCGTACTATTGAGTAGCTGGGTTGAATCACCCAGGACGCATGAGTATGTGAACAGTGCGTGTGATTTGACATACATGATGTTGAAAACGGCCTATAAACCCAACAGTGCAATCACATTGACCTTTGAAAACATGATGAGCAATGGCTCCTGTTACCACACTGTTTTCGGTCCTATCGCGTAGATGGGTTGATTCACCAAGGAAGCATGTGTGTGTCAGCAGTGAGGGGTATCTAACATAAATGCTGTTGAAAAAACATCCTAAACAAACAAACAACGCAATCAAAACGCCCTTTGAAAACACGATGAGCAATGGCCACTCTTACAACACTGCTTTCAGTCCTATTGCCTAGCGTGGTAGAATCACCCAGAAAGCATGAGTATGTGCACTGTGATGGCGACTGGGCATACACGCTGTTGGAAACGGCCTAAAACCACAACAATGCAAGCAAACGACATGTTAAAGCACGGCGGGCAATTGCTTCTCTTCCCACATGGTGTTCAGGTCTATTGCATAGCTGGGTTGATTCACCCAGGGATCACGAGTGTGTGAACTGACGGGGTGGTATGACTGGAATGCTGTGGAAAACGGCTTAAAACACCCAACAATACAAACAAAACGACCTCTAAATGCAGGGCGGGCAATTGCTCCCTGTGTCACAGTGTGTTCAGTACTATTGAGTAGCCGGATTAAATCGCCCAGGATGCATGAGTATGTGGACAGTGCGGGAGATATGACATATATGATGTTGAAAACGGCGTAAAACACCCAGCAATACAAACGAAACGACCTTTGAAATCATGATTAGCAATGGATACTCTTTCCACACTGTTTTCAGTCCTAACGCATAGCTGGGTTGATTCACCCAGTCCCATGAGTGTGTGAAGTTTGAGAGAGTGATTGGACATAAATGCTGTTGAAAACGGCCTATAAACCCCAACAATGCAATCAAATTGACCTTTGAAAACATGCTGAGCAATGGCTCCTTATACCGCACTGCTGTCAGTCCTATCGCGTAGATGGGTTGATTCACCCAGGAAGCATGTGTGTGTCAGCAGTGAGGGGTATTTAACATAAATGCTGTTGAAACCGGCCTAAAGAAATAAACAACGCAATCAAAACGACCCTTGAAAACATGATGAGCAATGGCTCCGTTTACCACACTGTTTTCAGTCCTATTGCCTAGCTGGGTACAATCACCCAGCAAATATGAGTATGTGCACTGTGATGGCGATTGGGCATACATGCTGTTGAAAACGGCCTAAAACCCCAACAATGCAAGCAAAACGACCTTTGAAAACATGATGAGCAATGGCTGTTTTTACCACAATGTTTTCGATAGTTCATTTATATGGAGTTCATGCATGTGGGAACGGGGTTATGGGAAAATCGTTCACTGTACCGCCGAAAGGGATTAAGCCTGCAGAGGTGCGAAGACCAGTGAACACAAAATCAACCCTTTCCCACATGCATATACTTTCCACACTTATTTAGTCATGCAACAACTCGCTTCCAAGATCAAAATCCCTACAATGAGCAATGGCTGTTTTTACCACAATGTTTTCGATAGTTCATTTATAGCTATGTTCTGTTCTCACACAGTGATATGACGGAAACATTGTGGAAACTGACGCGGTCATATGACTGGAATGATGTGGACAACGGCCTAAACCACCCAATAATACAAACAAAACGACCTCTGAAAGCAGGGCGGGCAATTGCTCCCTTTCTCACAGTGTGTTCGTACTATTGAGTAGCTGGGTTGAATCACCCAGGACGCATGAGTATGTGAACAGTGCGTGTGATTTGACATACATGATGTTGAAAACGGCCTATAAACCCAACAGTGCAATCACATTGACCTTTGAAAACATGATGAGCAATGGCTCCTGTTACCACACTGTTTTCGGTCCTATCGCGTAGATGGGTTGATTCACCAAGGAAGCATGTGTGTGTCAGCAGTGAGGGGTATCTAACATAAATGCTGTTGAAAAAACATCCTAAACAAACAAACAACGCAATCAAAACGCCCTTTGAAAACACGATGAGCAATGGCCCCTCTTACAACACTGCTTTCAGTCCTATTGCCTAGCGTGGTAGAATCACCCAGAAAGCATGAGTATGTGCACTGTGATGGCGACTGGGCATACACGCTGTTGGAAACGGCCTAAAACCACAACAATGCAAGCAAACGACATGTTAAAGCACGGCGGGCAATTGCTTCTCTTCCCACATGGTGTTCAGGTCTATTGCATAGCTGGGTTGATTCACCCAGGGATCACGAGTGTGTGAACTGACGGGGTGGTATGACTGGAATGCTGTGGAAAACGGCTTAAAACACCCAACAATACAAACAAAACGACCTCTAAATGCAGGGCGGGCAATTGCTCCCTGTGTCACAGTGTGTTCAGTACTATTGAGTAGCCGGATTAAATCGCCCAGGACGCATGAGTATGTGGACAGTGCGGGAGATATGACATATATGATGTTGAAAACGGCGTAAAACACCCAACAATACAAACGAAACGACCTTTGAAATCATGATTAGCAATGGCTACTCTTTCCACACTGTTTTCAGTCCTAACGCATAGCTGGGTTGATTCACCCAGTCCCATGAGTGTGTGAAGTTTGAGAGAGTGATTGGACATAAATGCTGTTGAAAACGGCCTATAAACCCCAACAATGCAATCACATTGACCTTTGAAAACATGCTGAGCAATGGCTCCTTATACCGCACTGTTGTCAGTCCTATCGCGTAGATGGGTTGATTCACCCAGGAAGCATGTGTGTGTCAGCAGTGAGGGGTATTTAACATAAATGCTGTTGAAACCGGCCTAAAGAAATAAACAACGCAATCAAAACGACCCTTGAAAACATGATGAGCAATGTTTACCACACTGTTTTCAGTCCTATTGCCTAGCTGGGTACAATCACCCAGCAAATATGAGTATGTGCACTGTGATGGCGATTGGGCATACATGCTGTTGAAAACGGCCTAAAACCCCAACAATGCAAGCAAAACGACCTTTGAAAACATGATGAGCAATGGCTGTTTTTACCACAATGTTTTCGATAGTTCATTTATATGGAGTTCATGCATGTGGGAACGGGGTTATGGGAAAATCGTTCACTGTACCGCCGAAAGGGATTAAGCCTGCAGAGGTGCGAAGACCAGTGAACACAAAATCAACCCTTTCCCACATGCATATACTTTCCACACTTATTTAGTCATGCAACAACTCGCTTCCAAGATCAAAATCCCTACAATGAGCAATGGCTGTTTTTACCACAATGTTTTCGATAGTTCATTTATAGCTATGTTCTGTTCTCACACAGTGATATGACGGAAACATTGTGGAAACTGACGCGGTCATATGACTGGAATGATGTGGACAACGGCCTAAAACACCCAAGAATACAAACAAAACGACCTCTGAAAGCAGGGCGGGCAATTGCTCCCTTTCTCACAGTGTGTTCGTACTATTGAGTAGCTGGGTTGAATCACCCAGGACGCATGAGTATGTGAACAGTGCGTGTGATTTGACATACATGATGTTGAAAACGGCCTATAAACCCAACAGTGCAATCACATTGACCTTTGAAAACATGATGAGCAATGGCTCCTGTTACCACACTGTTTTCGGTCCTATCGCGTAGATGGGTTGATTCACCAAGGAAGCATGTGTGTGTCAGCAGTGAGGGGTATCTAACATAAATGCTGTTGAAAAAACATCCTAAACAAACAAACAACGCAATCAAAACGCCCTTTGAAAACACGATGAGCAATGGCCCCTCTTACAACACTGCTTTCAGTCCTATTGCCTAGCGTGGTAGAATCACCCAGAAAGCATGAGTATGTGCACTGTGATGGCGACTGGGCATACACGCTGTTGGAAACGGCCTAAAACCACAACAATGCAAGCAAACGACATGTTAAAGCACGGCGGGCAATTGCTTCTCTTCCCACATGGTGTTCAGGTCTATTGCATAGCTGGGTTGATTCACCCAGGGATCACGAGTGTGTGAACTGACGGGGTGGTATGACTGGAATGCTGTGGAAAACGGCTTAAAACACCCAACAATACAAACAAAACGACCTCTAAATGCAGGGCGGGCAATTGCTCCCTGTGTCACAGTGTGTTCAGTACTATTGAGTAGCCGGATTAAATCGCCCAGGACGCATGAGTATGTGGACAGTGCGGGAGATATGACATATATGATGTTGAAAACGGCGTAAAACACCCAACAATACAAACGAAACGACCTTTGAAATCATGATTAGCAATGGCTACTCTTTCCACACTGTTTTCAGTCCTAACGCATAGCTGGGTTGATTCACCCAGTCCCATGAGTGTGTGAAGTTTGAGAGAGTGATTGGACATAAATGCTGTTGAAAACGGCCTATAAACCCCAACAATGCAATCACATTGACCTTTGAAAACATGCTGAGCAATGGCTCCTTATACCGCACTGTTGTCAGTCCTATCGCGTAGATGGGTTGATTCACCCAGGAAGCATGTGTGTGTCAGCAGTGAGGGGTATTTAACATAAATGCTGTTGAAACCGGCCTAAAGAAATAAACAACGCAATCAAAACGACCCTTGAAAACATGATGAGCAATGGCTCCGTTTACCACACTGTTTTCAGTCCTATTGCCTAGTTGGGTACAATCACCCAGCAAATATGAGTATGTGCACTGTGATGGCGATTGGGCATACATGCTGTTGAAAACGGCCTAAAACCCCAACAATGCAAGCAAAACGACCTTTGAAAACATGATGAGCAATGGCTGTTTTTACCACAATGTTTTCGATAGTTCATTTATATGGAGTTCATGCATGTGGGAACGGGGTTATGGGAAAATCGTTCACTGTACCGCCGAAAGGGATTAAGCCTGCAGAGGTGCGAAGACCAGTGAACACAAAATCAACCCTTTCCCACATGCATATACTTTCCACACTTATTTAGTCATGCAACAACTCGCTTCCAAGATCAAAATCCCTACAATGAGCAATGGCTGTTTTTACCACAATGTTTTCGATAGTTCATTTATAGCTATGTTCTGTTCTCACACAGTGATATGACGGAAACATTGTGGAAACTGACGCGGTCATATGACTGGAATGATGTGGACAACGGCCTAAAACACCCAAGAATACAAACAAAACGACCTCTGAAAGCAGGGCGGGCAATTGCTCCCTTTCTCACAGTGTGTTCGTACTATTGAGTAGCTGGGTTGAATCACCCAGGACGCATGAGTATGTGAACAGTGCGTGTGATTTGACATACATGATGTTGAAAACGGCCTATAAACCCAAAAGTGCAATCACATTGACCTTTGAAAACATGATGAGCAATGGCTCCTGTTACCACACTGTTTTCGGTCCTATCGCGTAGATGGGTTGATTCACCAAGGAAGCATGTGTGTGTCAGCAGTGAGGGGTATCTAACATAAATGCTGTTGAAAAAACATCCTAAACAAACAAACAACGCAATCAAAACGCCCTTTGAAAACACGATGAGCAATGGCCCCTCTTACAACACTGCTTTCAGTCCTATTGCCTAGCGTGGTATAATCACCCAGAAAGCATGAGTATGTGCACTGTGATGGCGACTGGGCATACACGCTGTTGGAAACGGCCTAAAACCACAACAATGCAAGCAAACGACATGTTAAAGCACGGCGGGCAATTGCTTCTCTTCCCACATGGTGTTCAGGTCTATTGCATAGCTGGGTTGATTCACCCAGGGATCACGAGTGTGTGAACTGACGGGGTGGTATGACTGGAATGCTGTGGAAAACGGCTTAAAACACCCAACAATACAAACAAAACGACCTCTAAATGCAGGGCGGGCAATTGCTCCCTGTGTCACAGTGTGTTCAGTACTATTGAGTAGCCGGATTAAATCGCCCAGGACGCATGAGTATGTGGACAGTGCGGGAGATATGACATATATGATGTTGAAAACGGCGTAAAACACCCAACAATACAAACGAAACGACCTTTGAAATCATGATTAGCAATGGCTACTCTTTCCACACTGTTTTCAGTCCTAACGCATAGCTGGGTTGATTCACCCAGTCCCATGAGTGTGTGAAGTTTGAGAGAGTGATTGGACATAAATGCTGTTGAAAACGGCCTATAAACCCCAACAATGCAATCACATTGACCTTTGAAAACATGCTGAGCAATGGCTCCTTATACCGCACTGTTGTCAGTCCTATCGCGTAGATGGGTTGATTCACCCAGGAAGCATGTGTGTGTCAGCAGTGAGGGGTATTTAACATAAATGCTGTTGAAACCGGCCTAAAGAAATAAACAACGCAATCAAAACGACCCTTGAAAATATGATGAGCAATGGCTCCGTTTACCACACTGTTTTCAGTCCTATTGCCTAGCTGGGTACAATCACCCAGCAAATATGAGTATGTGCACTGTGATGGCGATTGGGCATACATGCTGTTGAAAACGGCCTAAAACCCCAACAATGCAAGCAAAACGACCTTTGAAAACATGATGAGCAATGGCTGTTTTTACCACAATGTTTTCGATAGTTCATTTATATGGAGTTCATGCATGTGGGAACGGGGTTATGGGAAAATCGTTCACTGTACCGCCGAAAGGGATTAAGCCTGCAGAGGTGCGAAGACCAGTGAACACAAAATCAACCCTTTCCCACATGCATATACTTTCCACACTTATTTAGTCATGCAACAACTCGCTTCCAAGATCAAAATCCCTACAATGAGCAATGGCTGTTTTTACCACAATGTTTTCGATAGTTCATTTATAGCTATGTTCTGTTCTCACACAGTGATATGACGGAAACATTGTGGAAACTGACGCGGTCATATGACTGGAATGATGTGGACAACGGCCTAAAACACCCAATAATACAAACAAAACGACCTCTGAAAGCAGGGCGGGCAATTGCTCCCTTTCTCACAGTGTGTTCGTACTATTGAGTAGCTGGGTTGAATCACCCAGGACGCATGAGTATGTGAACAGTGCGTGTGATTTGACATACATGATGTTGAAAACGGCCTATAAACCCAACAGTGCAATCACATTGACCTTTGAAAACATGATGAGCAATGGCTCCTGTTACCACACTGTTTTCGGTCCTATCGCGTAGATGGGTTGATTCACCAAGGAAGCATGTGTGTGTCAGCAGTGAGGGGTATCTAACATAAATGCTGTTGAAAAAACATCCTAAACAAACAAACAACGCAATCAAAACGCCCTTTGAAAACACGATGAGCAATGGCCCCTCTTACAACACTGCTTTCAGTCCTATTGCCTAGCGTGGTAGAATCACCCAGAAAGCATGAGTATGTGCACTGTGATGGCGACTGGGCATACACGCTGTTGGAAACGGCCTAAAACCACAACAATGCAAGCAAACGACATGTTAAAGCACGGCGGGCAATTGCTTCTCTTCCCACATGGTGTTCAGGTCTATTGCATAGCTGGGTTGATTCACCCAGGGATCACGAGTGTGTGAACTGACGGGGTGGTATGACTGGAATGCTGTGGAAAACGGCTTAAAACACCCAACAATACAAACAAAACGACCTCTAAATGCAGGGCGGGCAATTGCTCCCTGTGTCACAGTGTGTTCAGTACTATTGAGTAGCCGGATTTAATCGCCCAGGACGCATGAGTATGTGGACAGTGCGGGAGATATGACATATATGATGTTGAAAACGGCGTAAAACACCCAACAATACAAACGAAACGACCTTTGAAATCATGATTAGCAATGGCTACTCTTTCCACACTGTTTTCAGTCCTAACGCATAGCTGGGTTGATTCACCCAGTCCCATGAGTGTGTGAAGTTTGAGAGAGTGATTGGACATAAATGCTGTTGAAAACGGCCTATAAACCCCAACAATGCAATCACATTGACCTTTGAAAACATGCTGAGCAATGGCTCCTTATACCGCACTGTTGTCAGTCCTATCGCGTAGATGGGTTGATTCACCCAGGAAGCATGTGTGTGTCAGCAGTGAGGGGTATTTAACATAAATGCTGTTGAAACCGGCCTAAAGAAATAAACAACGCAATCAAAACGACCCTTGAAAACATGATGAGCAATGGCTCCGTTTACCACACTGTTTTCAGTCCTATTGCCCAGCTGGGTACAATCACCCAGCAAATATGAGTATGTGCACTGTGATGGCGATTGGGCATACATGCTGTTGAAAACGGCCTAAAACCCCAACAATGCAAGCAAAACGACCTTTGAAAACATGATGAGCAATGGCTGTTTTTACAACAATGTTTTCGATAGTTCATTTATATGGAGTTCATGCATGTGGGAACGGGGTTATGGGAAAATCGTTCACTGTACCGCCGAAAGGGATTAAGCCTGCAGAGGTGCGAAGACCAGTGAACACAAAATCAACCCTTTCCCACATGCATATACTTTCCACACTTATTTAGTCATGCAACAACTCGCTTCCAAGATCAAAATCCCTACAATGAGCAATGGCTGTTTTTACCACAATGTTTTCGATAGTTCATTTATAGCTATGTTCTGTTCTCACACAGTGATATGACGGAAACATTGTGGAAACTGACGCAGTCATATGACTGGAATGATGTGGACAACGGCCTAAAACACCCAAGAATACAAACAAAACGACCTCTGAAAGCAGGGCGGGCAATTGCTCCCTTTCTCACAGTGTGTTCGTACTATTGAGTAGCTGGATTGAATCACCCAGGACGCATGAGTATGTGAACAGTGCGTGTGATTTGACATACATGATGTTGAAAACGGCCTATAAACCCAACAGTGCAATCACATTGACCTTTGAAAACATGATGAGCAATGGCTCCTGTTACCACACTGTTTTCGGTCCTATCGCGTAGATGGGTTGATTCACCAAGGAAGCATGTGTGTGTCAGCAGTGAGGGGTATCTAACATAAATGCTGTTGAAAAAACATCCTAAACAAACAAACAACGCAATCAAAACGCCCTTTGAAAACACGATGAGCAATGGCCCCTCTTACAACACTGCTTTCAGTCCTATTGCCTAGCGTGGTAGAATCACCCAGAAAGCATGAGTATGTGCACTGTGATGGCGACTGGGCATACACGCTGTTGGAAACGGCCTAAAACCACAACAATGCAAGCAAACGACATGTTAAAGCACGGCGGGCAATTGCTTCTCTTCCCACATGGTGTTCAGGTCTATTGCATAGCTGGGTTGATTCACCCAGGGATCACGAGTGTGTGAACTGACGGGGTGGTATGACTGGAATGCTGTGGAAAACGGCTTAAAACACCCAACAATACAAACAAAACGACCTCTAAATGCAGGGCGGGCAATTGCTCCCTGTGTCACAGTGTGTTCAGTACTATTGAGTAGCCGGATTAAATCGCCCAGGACGCATGAGTATGTGGACAGTGCGGGAGATATGACATATATGATGTTGAAAACGGCGTAAAACACCCAACAATACAAACGAAACGACCTTTGAAATCATGATTAGCAATGGCTACTCTTTCCACACTGTTTTCAGTCCTAACGCATAGCTGGGTTGATTCACCCAGTCCCATGAGTGTGTGAAGTTTGAGAGAGTGATTGGACATAAATGCTGTTGAAAACGGCCTATAAACCCCAACAATGCAATCACATTGACCTTTGAAAACATGCTGAGCAATGGCTCCTTATACCGCACTGTTGTCAGTCCTATCGCGTAGATGGGTTGATTCACCCAGGAAGCATGTGTGTGTCAGCAGTGAGGGGTATTTAACATAAATGCTGTTGAAACCGGCCTAAAGAAATAAACAACGCAATCAAAACGACCCTTGAAAACATGATGAGCAATGGCTCCGTTTACCACACTGTTTTCAGTCCTATTGCCTAGCTGGGTACAATCACCCAGCAAATATGAGTATGTGCACTGTGATGGCGATTGGGCATACATGCTGTTGAAAACGGCCTAAAACCCCAACAATGCAAGCAAAACGACCTTTGAAAACATGATGAGCAATGGCTGTTTTTACCACAATGTTTTCGATAGTTCATTTATATGGAGTTCATGCATGTGGGAACGGGGTTATGGGAAAATCGTTCACTGTACCGCCGAAAGGGATTAAGCCTGCAGAGGTGCGAAGACCAGTGAACACAAAATCAACCCTTTCCCACATGCATATACTTTCCACACTTATTTAGTCATGCAACAACTCGCTTCCAAGATCAAAATCCCTACAATGAGCAATGGCTGTTTTTACCACAATGTTTTCGATAGTTCATTTATAGCTATGTTCTGTTCTCACACAGTGATATGACGGAAACATTGTGGAAACTGACGCGGTCATATGACTGGAATGATGTGGACAACGGCCTAAAACACCCAAGAATACAAACAAAACGACCTCTGAAAGCAGGGCGGGCAATTGCTCCCTTTCTCACAGTGTGTTCGTACTATTGAGTAGCTGGGTTGAATCACCCAGGACGCATGAGTATGTGAACAGTGCGTGTGATTTGACATACATGATGTTGAAAACGGCCTATAAACCCAACAGTGCAATCACATTGACCTTTGAAAACATGATGAGCAATGGCTCCTGTTACCACACTGTTTTCGGTCCTATCGCGTAGATGGGTTGATTCACCAAGGAAGCATGTGTGTGTCAGCAGTGAGGGGTATCTAACATAAATGCTGTTGAAAAAACATCCTAAACAAACAAACAACGCAATCAAAACGCCCTTTGAAAACACGATGAGCAATGGCCCCTCTTACAACACTGCTTTCAGTCCTATTGCCTATCGTGGTAGAATCACCCAGAAAGCATGAGTATGTGCACTGTGATGGCGACTGGGCATACACGCTGTTGGAAACGGCCTAAAACCACAACAATGCAAGCAAACGACATGTTAAAGCACGGCGGGCAATTGCTTCTCTTCCCACATGGTGTTCAGGTCTATTGCATAGCTGGGTTGATTCACCCAGGGATCACGAGTGTGTGAACTGACGGGGTGGTATGACTGGAATGCTGTGGAAAACGGCTTAAAACACCCAACAATACAAACAAAACGACCTCTAAATGCAGGGCGGGCAATTGCTCCCTGTGTCACAGTGTGTTCAGTACTATTGAGTAGCCGGATTAAATCGCCCAGGACGCATGAGTATGTGGACAGTGCGGGAGATATGACATATATGATGTTGAAAACGGCGTAAAACACCCAACAATACAAACGAAACGACCTTTGAAATCATGATTAGCAATGGCTACTCTTTCCACACTGTTTTCAGTCCTAACGCATAGCTGGGTTGATTCACCCAGTCCCATGAGTGTGTGAAGTTTGAGAGAGTGATTGGACATAAATGCTGTTGAAAACGGCCTATAAACCCCAACAATGCAATCACATTGACCTTTGAAAACATGCTGAGCAATGGCTCCTTATACCGCACTGTTGTCAGTCCTATCGCGTAGATGGGTTGATTCACCCAGGAAGCATGTGTGTGTCAGCAGTGAGGGGTATTTAACATAAATGCTGTTGAAACCGGCCTAAAGAAATAAACAACGCAATCAAAACGACCCTTGAAAACATGATGAGCAATGGCTCCGTTTACCACACTGTTTTCAGTCCTATTGCCTAGCTGGGTACAATCACCCAGCAAATATGAGTATGTGCACTGTGATGGCGATTGGGCATACATGCTGTTGAAAACGGCCTAAAACCCCAACAATGCAAGCAAAACGACCTTTGAAAACATGATGAGCAATGGCTGTTTTTACCACAATGTTTTCGATAGTTCATTTATATGGAGTTCATGCATGTGGGAACGGGGTTATGGGAAAATCGTTCACTGTACCGCCGAAAGGGATTAAGCCTGCAGAGGTGCGAAGACCAGTGAACACAAAATCAACCCTTTCCCACATGCATATACTTTTCACACTTATTTAGTCATGCAACAACTCGCTTCCAAGATCAAAATCCCTACAATGAGCAATGGCTGTTTTTACCACAATGTTTTCGATAGTTCATTTATAGCTATGTTCTGTTCTCACACAGTGATATGACGGAAACATTGTGGAAACTGACGCGGTCATATGACTGGAATGATGTGGACAACGGCCTAAAACACCCAAGAATACAAACAAAACGACCTCTGAAAGCAGGGCGGGCAATTGCTCCCTTTCTCGCAGTGTGTTCGTACTATTGAGTAGCTGGGTTGAATCACCCAGGACGCATGAGTATGTGAACAGTGCGTGTGATTTGACATACATGATGTTGAAAACGGCCTATAAACCCAACAGTGCAATCACATTGACCTTTGAAAACATGATGAGCAATGGCTCCTGTTACCACACTGTTTTCGGTCCTATCGCGTAGATGGGTTGATTCACCAAGGAAGCATGTGTGTGTCAGCAGTGAGGGGTATCTAACATAAATGCTGTTGAAAAAACATCCTAAACAAACAAACAACGCAATCAAAACGCCCTTTGAAAACACGATGAGCAATGGCCCCTCTTACAACACTGCTTTCAGTCCTATTGCCTAGCGTGGTAGAATCACCCAGAAAGCATGAGTATGTGCACTGTGATGGCGACTGGGCATACACGCTGTTGGAAACGGCCTAAAACCACAACAATGCAAGCAAACGACATGTTAAAGCACGGCGGGCAATTGCTTCTCTTCCCACATGGTGTTCAGGTCTATTGCATAGCTGGGTTGATTCACCCAGGGATCACGAGTGTGTGAACTGACGGGGTGGTATGACTGGAATGCTGTGGAAAACGGCTTAAAACACCCAACAATACAAACAAAACGACCTCTAAATGCAGGGCGGGCAATTGCTCCCTGTGTCACAGTGTGTTCAGTACTATTGAGTAGCCGGATTAAATCGCCCAGGACGCATGAGTATGTGGACAGTGCGGGAGATATGACATATATGATGTTGAAAACGGCGTAAAACACCCAACAATACAAACGAAACGACCTTTGAAATCATGATTAGCAACGGCTACTCTTTCCACACTGTTTTCAGTCCTAACGCATAGCTGGGTTGATTCACCCAGTCCCATGAGTGTGTGAAGTTTGAGAGAGTGATTGGACATAAATGCTGTTGAAAACGGCCTATAAACCCCAACAATGCAATCACATTGACCTTTGAAAACATGCTGAGCAATGGCTCCTTATACCGCACTGTTGTCAGTCCTATCGCGTAGATGGGTTGATTCACCCAGGAAGCATGTGTGTGTCAGCAGTGAGGGGTATTTAACATAAATGCTGTTGAAACCGGCCTAAAGAAATAAACAACGCAATCAAAACGACCCTTGAAAACATGATGAGCAATGGCTCCGTTTACCACACTGTTTTCAGTCCTATTGCCTAGCTGGGTACAATCACCCAGCAAATATGAGTATGTGCACTGTGATGGCGATTGGGCATACATGCTGTTGAAAACGGCCTAAAACCCCAACAATGCAAGCAAAACGACCTTTGAAAACATGATGAGCAATGGCTGTTTTTACCACAATGTTTTCGATAGTTCATTTATATGGAGTTCATGCATGTGGGAACGGGGTTATGGGAAAATCGTTCACTGTACCGCCGAAAGGGATTAAGCCTGCAGAGGTGCGAAGACCAGTGAACACAAAATCAACCCTTTCCCACATGCATATACTTTCTACACTTATTTAGTCATGCAACAACTCGCTTCCAAGATCAAAATCCCTACAATGAGCAATGGCTGTTTTTACCACAATGTTTTCGATAGTTCATTTATAGCTATGTTCTGTTCTCACACAGTGATATGACGGAAACATTGTGGAAACTGACGCGGTCATATGACTGGAATAATGTGGACAACGGCCTAAAACACCCAAGAATACAAACAAAACGACCTCTGAAAGCAGGGCGGGCAATTGCTCCCTTTCTCACAGTGTGTTCGTACTATTGAGTAGCTGGGTTGAATCACCCAGGACGCATGAGTATGTGAACAGTGCGTGTGATTTGACATACATGATGTTGAAAACGGCCTATAAACCCAACAGTGCAATCACATTGACCTTTGAAAACATGATGAGCAATGGCTCCTGTTACAACACTGTTTTCGGTCCTATCGCGTAGATGGGTTGATTCACCAAGGAAGCATGTGTGTGTCAGCAGTGAGGGGTATCTAACATAAATGCTGTTGAAAAAACATCCTAAACAAACAAACAACGCAATCAAAACGCCCTTTGAAAACACGATGAGCAATGGCCCCTCTTACAACACTGCTTTCAGTCCTATTGCCTAGCGTGGTAGAATCACCCAGAAAGCATGAGTATGTGCACTGTGATGGCGACTGGGCATACACGCTGTTGGAAACGGCCTAAAACCACAACAATGCAAGCAAACGACATGTTAAAGCACGGCGGGCAATTGCTTCTCTTCCCACATGGTGTTCAGGTCTATTGCATAGCTGGGTTGATTCACCCAGGGATCACGAGTGTGTGAACTGACGGGGTGGTATGACTGGAATGCTGTGGACAACGGCTTAAAACACCCAACAATACAAACAAAACGACCTCTAAATGCAGGGCGGGCAATTGCTCCCTGTGTCACAGTGTGTTCAGTACTATTGAGTAGCCGGATTAAATCGCCCAGGACGCATGAGTATGTGGACAGTGCGGGAGATATGACATATATGATGTTGAAAACGGCGTAAAACACCCAACAATACAAACGAAACGACCTTTGAAATCATGATTAGCAATGGCTACTCTTTCCACACTGTTTTCAGTCCTAACGCATAGCTGGGTTGATTCACCCAGTCCCATGAGTGTGTGAAGTTTGAGAGAGTGATTGGACATAAATGCTGTTGAAAACGGCCTATAAACCCCAACAATGCAATCACATTGACCTTTGAAAACATGCTGAGCAATGGCTCCTTATACCGCACTGTTGTCAGTCCTATCGCGTAGATGGGTTGATTCACCCAGGAAGCATGTGTGTGTCAGCAGTGAGGGGTATTTAACATAAATGCTGTCGAAACCGGCCTAAAGAAATAAACAACGCAATCAAAACGACCCTTGAAAACATGATGAGCAATGGCTCCGTTTACCACACTGTTTTCAGTCCTATTGCCTAGCTGGGTACAATCACCCAGCAAATATGAGTATGTGCACTGTGATGGCGATTGGGCATACATGCTGTTGAAAACGGCCTAAAACCCCAACAATGCAAGCAAAACGACCTTTGAAAACATGATGAGCAATGGCTGTTTTTACCACAATGTTTTCGATAGTTCATTTATATGGAGTTCATGCATGTGGGAACGGGGTTATGGGAATATCGTTCACTGTACCGCCGAAAGGGATTAAGCCTGCAGAGGTGCGAAGACCAGTGAACACAAAATCAACCCTTTCCCACATGCATATACTTTCCACACTTATTTAGTCATGCAACAACTCGCTTCCAAGATCAAAATCCCTACAATGAGCAATGGCTGTTTTTACCACAATGTTTTCGATAGTTCATTTATAGCTATGTTCTGTTCTCACACAGTGATATGACGGAAACATTGTGGAAACTGACGCGGTCATATGACTGGAATGATGTGGACAACGGCCTAAAACACCCAAGAATACAAACAAAACGACCTCTGAAAGCAGGGCGGGCAATTGCTCCCTTTCTCGCAGTGTGTTCGTACTATTGAGTAGCTGGGTTGAATCACCCAGGACGCATGAGTATGTGAACAGTGCGTGTGATTTGACATACATGATGTTGAAAACGGCCTATAAACCCAACAGTGCAATCACATTGACCTTTGAAAACATGATGAGCAATGGCTCCTGTTACCACACTGTTTTCGGTCCTATCGCGTAGATGGGTTGATTCACCAAGGAAGCATGTGTGTGTCAGCAGTGAGGGGTATCTAACATAAATGCTGTTGAAAAAACATCCTAAACAAACAAACAACGCAATCAAAACGCCCTTTGGAAACACGATGAGCAATGGCCCCTCTTACAACACTGCTTTCAGTCCTATTGCCTAGCGTGGTAGAATCACCCAGAAAGCATGAGTATGTGCACTGTGATGGCGACTGGGCATACACGCTGTTGGAAACGGCCTAAAACCACAACAATGCAAGCAAACGACATGTTAAAGCACGGCGGGCAATTGCTTCTCTTCCCACATGGTGTTCAGGTCTATTGCATAGCTGGGTTGATTCACCCAGGGATCACGAGTGTGTGAACTGACGGGGTGGTATGACTGGAATGCTGTGGAAAACGGCTTAAAACACCCAACAATACAAACAAAACGACCTCTAAATGCAGGGCGGGCAATTGCTCCCTGTGTCACAGTGTGTTCAGTACTATTGAGTAGCCGGATTAAATCGCCCAGGACGCATGAGTATGTGGACAGTGCGGGAGATATGACATATATGATGTTGAAAACGGCGTAAAACACCCAACAATACAAACGAAACGACCTTTGAAATCATGATTAGCAATGGCTACTCTTTCCACACTGTTTTCAGTCCTAACGCATAGCTGGGTTGATTCACCCAGTCCCATGAGTGTGTGAAGTTTGAGAGAGTGATTGGACATAAATGCTGTTGAAAACGGCCTATAAACCCCAACAATGCAATCACATTGACCTTTGAAAACATGCTGAGCAATGGCTCCTTATACCGCACTGTTGTCAGTCCTATCGCGTAGATGGGTTGATTCACCCAGGAAGCATGTGTGTGTCAGCAGTGAGGGGTATTTAACATAAATGCTGTTGAAACCGGCCTAAAGAAATAAACAACGCAATCAAAACGACCCTTGAAAACATGATGAGCAATGGCTCCGTTTACCACACTGTTTTCAGTCCTATTGCCTAGCTGGGTACAATCACCCAGCAAATATGAGTATGTGCACTGTGATGGCGATTGGGCATACATGCTGTTGAAAACGGCCTAAAACCCCAACAATGCAAGCAAAACGACCTTTGAAAACATGATGAGCAATGGCTGTTTTTACCACAATGTTTTCGATAGTTCATTTATATGGAGTTCATGCATGTGGGAACGGGGTTATGGGAAAATCGTTCACTGTACCGCCGAAAGGGATTAAGCCTGCAGAGGTGCGAAGACCAGTGAACACAAAATCAACCCTTTCCCACATGCATATACTTTTCACACTTATTTAGTCATGCAACAACTCGCTTCCAAGATCAAAATCCCTACAATGAGCAATGGCTGTTTTTACCACAATGTTTTCGATAGTTCATTTATAGCTATGTTCTGTTCTCACACAGTGATATGACGGAAACATTGTGGAAACTGACGCGGTCATATGACTGGAATGATGTGGACAACGGCCTAAAACACCCAAGAATACAAACAAAACGACCTCTGAAAGCAGGGCGGGCAATTGCTCCCTTTCTCGCAGTGTGTTCGTACTATTGAGTAGCTGGGTTGAATCACCCAGGACGCATGAGTATGTGAACAGTGCGTGTGATTTGACATACATGATGTTGAAAACGGCCTATAAACCCAACAGTGCAATCACATTGACCTTTGAAAACATGATGAGCAATGGCTCCTGTTACCACACTGTTTTCGGTCCTATCGCGTAGATGGGTTGATTCACCAAGGAAGCATGTGTGTGTCAGCAGTGAGGGGTATCTAACATAAATGCTGTTGAAAAAACATCCTAAACAAACAAACAACGCAATCAAAACGCCCTTTGAAAACACGATGAGCAATGGCCCCTCTTACAACACTGCTTTCAGTCCTATTGCCTAGCGTGGTAGAATCACCCAGAAAGCATGAGTATGTGCACTGTGATGGCGACTGGGCATACACGCTGTTGGAAACGGCCTAAAACCACAACAATGCAAGCAAACGACATGTTAAAGCACGGCGGGCAATTGCTTCTCTTCCCACATGGTGTTCAGGTCTATTGCATAGCTGGGTTGATTCACCCAGGGATCACGAGTGTGTGAACTGACGGGGTGGTATGACTGGAATGCTGTGGAAAACGGCTTAAAACACCCAACAATACAAACAAAACGACCTCTAAATGCAGGGCGGGCAATTGCTCCCTGTGTCACAGTGTGTTCAGTACTATTGAGTAGCCGGATTAAATCGCCCAGGACGCATGAGTATGTGGACAGTGCGGGAGATATGACATATATGATGTTGAAAACGGCGTAAAACACCCAACAATACAAACGAAACGACCTTTGAAATCATGATTAGCAACGGCTACTCTTTCCACACTGTTTTCAGTCCTAACGCATAGCTGGGTTGATTCACCCAGTCCCATGAGTGTGTGAAGTTTGAGAGAGTGATTGGACATAAATGCTGTTGAAAACGGCCTATAAACCCCAACAATGCAATCACATTGACCTTTGAAAACATGCTGAGCAATGGCTCCTTATACCGCACTGTTGTCAGTCCTATCGCGTAGATGGGTTGATTCACCCAGGAAGCATGTGTGTGTCAGCAGTGAGGGGTATTTAACATAAATGCTGTTGAAACCGGCCTAAAGAAATAAACAACGCAATCAAAACGACCCTTGAAAACATGATGAGCAATGTTTACCACACTGTTTTCAGTCCTATTGCCTAGCTGGGTACAATCACCCAGCAAATATGAGTATGTGCACTGTGATGGCGATTGGGCATACATGCTGTTGAAAACGGCCTAAAACCCCAACAATGCAAGCAAAACGACCTTTGAAAACATGATGAGCAATGGCTGTTTTTACCACAATGTTTTCGATAGTTCATTTATATGGAGTTCATGCATGTGGGAACGGGGTTATGGGAAAATCGTTCACTGTACCGCCGAAAGGGATTAAGCCTGCAGAGGTGCGAAGACCAGTGAACACAAAATCAACCCTTTCCCACATGCATATACTTTCCACACTTATTTAGTCATGCAACAACTCGCTTCCAAGATCAAAATCCCTACAATGAGCAATGGCTGTTTTTACCACAATGTTTTCGATAGTTCATTTATAGCTATGTTCTGTTCTCACACAGTGATATGACGGAAACATTGTGGAAACTGACGCGGTCATATGACTGGAATGATGTGGACAACGGCCTAAAACACCCAAGAATACAAACAAAACGACCTCTGAAAGCAGGGCGGGCAATTGCTCCCTTTCTCACAGTGTGTTCGTACTATTGAGTAGCTGGGTTGAATCACCCAGGACGCATGAGTATGTGAACAGTGCGTGTGATTTGACATACATGATGTTGAAAACGGCCTATAAACCCAACAGTGCAATCACATTGACCTTTGAAAACATGATGAGCAATGGCTCCTGTTACCACACTGTTTTCGGTCCTATCGCGTAGATGGGTTGATTCACCAAGGAAGCATGTGTGTGTCAGCAGTGAGGGGTATCTAACATAAATGCTGTTGAAAAAACATCCTAAACAAACAAACAACGCAATCAAAACGCCCTTTGAAAACACGATGAGCAATGGCCCCTCTTACAACACTGCTTTCAGTCCTATTGCCTAGCGTGGTAGAATCACCCAGAAAGCATGAGTATGTGCACTGTGATGGCGACTGGGCATACACGCTGTTGGAAACGGCCTAAAACCACAACAATGCAAGCAAACGACATGTTAAAGCACGGCGGGCAATTGCTTCTCTTCCCACATGGTGTTCAGGTCTATTGCATAGCTGGGTTGATTCACCCAGGGATCACGAGTGTGTGAACTGACGGGGTGGTATGACTGGAATGCTGTGGAAAACGGCTTAAAACACCCAACAATACAAACAAAACGACCTCTAAATGCAGGGCGGGCAATTGCTCCCTGTGTCACAGTGTGTTCAGTACTATTGAGTAGCCGGATTAAATCGCCCAGGACGCATGAGTATGTGGACAGTGCGGGAGATATGACATATATGATGTTGAAAACGGCGTAAAACACCCAACAATACAAACGAAACGACCTTTGAAATCATGATTAGCAATGGCTACTCTTTCCACACTGTTTTCAGTCCTAACGCATAGCTGGGTTGATTCACCCAGTCCCATGAGTGTGTGAAGTTTGAGAGAGTGATTGGACATAAATGCTGTTGAAAACGGCCTATAAACCCCAACAATGCAATCACATTGACCTTTGAAAACATGCTGAGCAATGGCTCCTTATACCGCACTGTTGTCAGTCCTATCGCGTAGATGGGTTGATTCACCCAGGAAGCATGTGTGTGTCAGCAGTGAGGGGTATTTAACATAAATGCTGTTGAAACCGGCCTAAAGAAATAAACAACGCAATCAAAACGACCCTTGAAAACATGATGAGCAATGGCTCCGTTTACCACACTGTTTTCAGTCCTATTGCCTAGCTGGGTACAATCACCCAGCAAATATGAGTATGTGCACTGTGATGGCGATTGGGCATACATGCTGTTGAAAACGGCCTAAAACCCCAACAATGCAAGCAAAACGACCTTTGAAAACATGATGAGCAATGGCTGTTTTTACCACAATGTTTTCGAGAGTTCATTTATATGGAGTTCATGCATGTGGGAACGGGGTTATGGGAAAATCGTTCACTGTACCGGTACCGCCGAAAGGGATTAAGCCTGCAGAGGTGCGAAGACCAGTGAACACAAAATCAACCCTTTCCCACATGCATATACTTTCCACACTTATTTAGTCATGCAACAACTCGCTTACAAGATCAAAATCCCTACAATGAGCAATGGCTGTTTTTACCACAATGTTTTCGATAGTTCATTTATAGCTATGTTCTGTTCTCACACAGTGATATGACGGAAACATTGTGGAAACTGACGCGGTCATATGACTGGAATGATGTGGACAACGGCCTAAAACACCCAAGAATACAAACAAAACGAGCTCTGAAAGCAGGGCGGGCAATTGCTCCCTTTCTCACAGTGTGTTCGTACTATTGAGTAGCTGGGTTGAATCACCCAGGACGCATGAGTATGTGAACAGTGCGTGTGATTTGACATACATGATGTTGAAAACGGCCTATAAACCCAACAGTGCAATCACATTGACCTTTGAAAACATGATGAGCAATGGCTCCTGTTACCACACTGTTTTCGGTCCTATCGCGTAGATGGGTTGATTCACCAAGGAAGCATGTGTGTGTCAGCAGTGAGGGGTATCTAACATAAATGCTGTTGAAAAAACATCCTAAACAAACAAACAACGCAATCAAAACGCCCTTTGAAAACACGATGAGCAATGGCCCCTCTTACAACACTGCTTTCAGTCCTATTGCCTAGCGTGGTAGAATCACCCAGAAAGCATGAGTATGTGCACTGTGATGGCGACTGGGCATACACGCTGTTGGAAACGGCCTAAAACCACAACAATGCAAGCAAACGACATGTTAAAGCACGGCGGGCAATTGCTTCTCTTCCCACATGGTGTTCAGGTCTATTGCATAGCTGGGTTGATTCATCCAGGGATCACGAGTGTGTGAACTGACGGGGTGGTATGACTGGAATGCTGTGGAAAACGGCTTAAAACACCCAACAATACCAACAAAACGACCTCTAAATGCAGGGCGGGCAATTGCTCCCTGTGTCACAGTGTGTTCAGTACTATTGAGTAGCCGGATTAAATCGCCCAGGACGCATGAGTATGTGGACAGTGCGGGAGATATGACATATATGATGTTGAAAACGGCGTAAAACACCCAACAATACAAACGAAACGACCTTTGAAATCATGATTAGCAATGGCTACTCTTTCCACACTGTTTTCAGTCCTAACGCATAGCTGGGTTGATTCACCCAGTCCCATGAGTGTGTGAAGTTTGAGAGAGTGATTGGACATAAATGCTGTTGAAAACGGCCTATAAACCCCAACAATGCAATCACATTGACCTTTGAAAACATGCTGAGCAATGGCTCCTTATACCGCACTGTTGTCAGTCCTATCGCGTAGATGGGTTGATTCACCCAGGAAGCATGTGTGTGTCAGCAGTGAGGGGTATTTAACATAAATGCTGTTGAAACCGGCCTAAAGAAATAAACAACGCAATCAAAACGACCCTTGAAAACATGATGAGCAATGGCTCCGTTTACCACACTGTTTTCAGTCCTATTGCCTAGCTGGGTACAATCACCCAGCAAATATGAGTATGTGCACTGTGATGGCGATTGGGCATACATGCTGTTGGGAGGGAAACGGCCTAAAACCCCAACAATGCAAGCAAAACGACCTTTGAAAACATGATGAGCAATGGCTGTTTTTACCACAATGTTTTCGATAGTTCATTTATATGGAGTTCATGCATGTGGGAACGGGGTTATGGGAAAATCGTTCACTGTACCGCCGAAAGGGATTAAGCCTGCAGAGGTGCGAAGACCAGTGAACACAAAATCAACCCTTTCCCACATGCATATACTTTCCACACTTATTTAGTCATGCAACAACTCGCTTCCAAGATCAAAATCCCTACAATGAGCAATGGCTGTTTTTACCACAACGTTTTCGATAGTTCATTTATAGCTATGTTCTGTTCTCACACAGTGATATGACGGAAACATTGTGGAAACTGACGCGGTCATATGACTGGAATGATGTGGACAACGGCCTAAAACACCCAAGAATACAAACAAAACGACCTCTGAAAGCAGGGCGGGCAATTGCTCCCTTTCTCACAGTGTGTTCGTACTATTGAGTAGCTGGGTTGAATCACCCAGGACGCATGAGTATGTGAACAGTGCGTGTGATTTGACATACATGATGTTGAAAACGGCCTATAAACCCAACAGTGCAATCACATTGACCTTTGAAAACATGATGAGCAATGGCTCCTGTTACCACACTGTTTTCGGTCCTATCGCGTAGATGGGTTGATTCACCAAGGAAGCATGTGTGTGTCAGCAGTGAGGGGTATCTAACATAAATGCTGTTGAAAAAACATCCTAAACAAACAAACAACGCAATAAAAACGCCCTTTGAAAAACATCCTAAACAAACAAACAACGCAATCAAAACGCCCTTTGAAAACACGATGAGCAATGGCCCCTCTTACAACACTGCTTTCAGTCCTATTGCCTAGCGTGGTAGAATCACCCAGAAAGCATGAGTATGTGCACTGTGATGGCGACTGGGCATACACGCTGTTGGAAACGGCCTAAAACCACAACAATGCAAGCAAACGACATGTTAAAGCACGGCGGGCAATTGCTTCTCTTCCCACATGGTGTTCAGGTCTATTGCATAGCTGGGTTGATTCACCCAGGGATCACGAGTGTGTGAACTGACGGGGTGGTATGACTGGAATGCTGTGGAAAACGGCTTAAAACACCCAACAATACAAACAAAACGACCTCTAAATGCAGGGCGGGCAATTGCTCCCTGTGTCACAGTGTGTTCAGTACTATTGAGTAGCCGGATTAAATCGCCCAGGACGCATGAGTATGTGGACAGTGCGGGAGATATGACATATATGATGTTGAAAACGGCGTAAAACACCCAACAATACAAACGAAACGACCTTTGAAATCATGATTAGCAATGGCTACTCTTTCCACACTGTTTTCAGTCCTAACGCATAGCTGGGTTGATTCACCCAGTCCCATGAGTGTGTGAAGTTTGAGAGAGTGATTGGACATAAATGCTGTTGAAAACGGCCTATAAACCCCAACAATGCAATCACATTGACCTTTGAAAACATGCTGAGCAATGGCTCCTTATACCGCACTGTTGTCAGTCCTATCGCGTAGATGGGTTGATTCACCCAGGAAGCATGTGTGTGTCAGCAGTGAGGGGTATTTAACATAAATGCTGTTGAAACCGGCCTAAAGAAATAAACAACGCAATCAAAACGACCCTTGAAAACATGATGAGCAATGGCTCCGTTTACCACACTGTTTTCAGTCCTATTGCCTAGCTGGGTACAATCACCCAGCAAATATGAGTATGTGCACTGTGATGGCGATTGGGCATACATGCTGTTGAAAACGGCCTAAAACCCCAACAATGCAAGCAAAACGACCTTTGAAAACATGATGAGCAATGGCTGTTTTTACCACAATGTTTTCGATAGTTCATTTATATGGAGTTCATGCATGTGGGAACGGGGTTATGGGAAAATCGTTCACTGTACCGCCGAAAGGGATTAAGCCTGCAGAGGTGCGAAGACCAGTGAACACAAAATCAACCCTTTCCCACATGCATATACTTTCCACACTTATTTAGTCATGCAACAACTCGCTTCCAAGATCAAAATCCCTACAATGAGCAATGGCTGTTTTTACCACAATGTTTTCGATAGTTCATTTATAGCTATGTTCTGTTCTCACACAGTGATATGACGGAAACATTGTGGAAACTGACGCGGTCATATGACTGGAATGATGTGGACAACGGCCTAAAACACCCAAGAATACAAACAAAACGACCTCTGAAAGCAGGGCGGGCAATTGCTCCCTTTCTCACAGTGTGTTCGTACTATTGAGTAGCTGGGTTGAATCACCCAGGACGCATGAGTATGTGAACAGTGCGTGTGATTTGACATACATGATGTTGAAAACGGCCTATAAACCCAACAGTGCAATCACATTGACCTTTGAAAACATGATGAGCAATGGCTCCTGTTACCACACTGTTTTCGGTCCTATCGCGTAGATGGGTTGATTCACCAAGGAAGCATGTGTGTGTCAGCAGTGAGGGGTATCTAACATAAATGCTGTTGAAAAAACATCCTAAACAAACAAACAACGCAATCAAAACGCCCTTTGAAAACACGATGAGCAATGGCCCCTCTTACAACACTGCTTTCAGTCCTATTGCCTAGCGTGGTAGAATCACCCAGAAAGCATGAGTATGTGCACTGTGATGGCGACTGGGCATACACGCTGTTGGAAACGGCCTAAAACCACAACAATGCAAGCAAACGACATGTTAAAGCACGGCGGGCAATTGCTTCTCTTCCCACATGGTGTTCAGGTCTATTGCATAGCTGGGTTGATTCACCCAGGGATCACGAGTGTGTGAACTGACGGGGTGGTATGACTGGAATGCTGTGGAAAACGGCTTAAAACACCCAACAATACAAACAAAACGACCTCTAAATGCAGGGCGGGCAATTGCTCCCTGTGTCACAGTGTGTTCAGTACTATTGAGTAGCCGGATTAAATCGCCCAGGACGCATGAGTATGTGGACAGTGCGGGAGATATGACATATATGATGTTGAAAACGGCGTAAAACACCCAACAATACAAACGAAACGACCTTTGAAATCATGATTAGCAATGGCTACTCTTTCCACACTGTTTTCAGTCCTAACGCATAGCTGGGTTGATTCACCCAGTCCCATGAGTGTGTGAAGTTTGAGAGAGTGATTGGACATAAATGCTGTTGAAAACGGCCTATAAACCCCAACAATGCAATCACATTGACCTTTGAAAACATGCTGAGCAATGGCTCCTTATACCGCACTGTTGTCAGTCCTATCGCGTAGATGGGTTGATTCACCCAGGAAGCATGTGTGTGTCAGCAGTGAGGGGTATTTAACATAAATGCTGTTGAAACCGGCCTAAAGAAATAAACAACGCAATCAAAACGACCCTTGAAAACATGATGAGCCATGGCTCCGTTTACCACACTGTTTTCAGTCCTATTGCCTAGCTGGGTACAATCACCCAGCAAATATGAGTATGTGCACTGTGATGGCGATTGGGCATACATGCTGTTGAAAACGGCCTAAAACCCCAACAATGCAAGCAAAACGACCTTTGAAAACATGATGAGCAATGGCTGTTTTTACCACAATGTTTTCGATAGTTCATTTATATGGAGTTCATGCATGTGGGAACGGGGTTATGGGAAAATCGTTCACTGTACCGCCGAAAGGGATTAAGCCTGCAGAGGTGCGAAGACCAGTGAACACAAAATCAACCCTTTCCCACATGCATATACTTTCCACACTTATTTAGTCATGCAACAACTCGCTTCCAAGATCAAAATCCCTACAATGAGCAATGGCTGTTTTTACCACAATGTTTTCGATAGTTCATTTATAGCTATGTTCTGTTCTCACACAGTGATATGACGGAAACATTGTGGAAACTGACGCGGTCATATGACTGGAATGATGTGGACAACGGCCTAAAACACCCAAGAATACAAACAAAACGACCTCTGAAAGCAGGGCGGGCAATTGCTCCCTTTCTCACAGTGTGTTCGTACTATTGAGTAGCTGGGTTGAATCACCCAGGACGCATGAGTATGTGAACAGTGCGTGTGATTTGACATACATGATGTTGAAAACGGCCTATAAACCCAACAGTGCAATCACATTGACCTTTGAAAACATGATGAGCAATGGCTCCTGTTACCACACTGTTTTCGGTCCTATCGCGTAGATGGGTTGATTCACCAAGGAAGCATGTGTGTGTCAGCAGTGAGGGGTATCTAACATAAATGCTGTTGAAAAAACATCCTAAACAAACAAACAACGCAATCAAAACGCCCTTTGAAAACACGATGAGCAATGGCCCCTCTTACAACACTGCTTTCAGTCCTATTGCCTAGCGTGGTAGAATCACCCAGAAAGCATGAGTATGTGCACTGTGATGGCGACTGGGCATACACGCTGTTGGAAACGGCCTAAAACCACAACAATGCAAGCAAACGACATGTTAAAGCACGGCGGGCAATTGCTTCTCTTCCCACATGGTGTTCAGGTCTATTGCATAGCTGGGTTGATTCACCCAGGGATCACGAGTGTGTGAACTGACGGGGTGGTATGACTGGAATGCTGTGGAAAACGGCTTAAAACACCCAACAATACAAACAAAACGACCTCTAAATGCAGGGCGGGCAATTGCTCCCTGTGTCACAGTGTGTTCAGTACTATTGAGTAGCCGGATTAAATCGCCCAGGACGCATGAGTATGTGGACAGTGCGGGAGATATGACATATATGATGTTGAAAACGGCGTAAAACACCCAACAATACAAACGAAACGACCTTTGAAATCATGATTAGCAATGGCTACTCTTTCCACACTGTTTTCAGTCCTAACGCATAGCTGGGTTGATTCACCCAGTCCCATGAGTGTGTGAAGTTTGAGAGAGTGATTGGACATAAATGCTGTTGAAAACGGCCTATAAACCCCAACAATGCAATCACATTGACCTTTGAAAACATGCTGAGCAATGGCTCCTTATACCGCACTGTTGTCAGTCCTATCGCGTAGATGGGTTGATTCACCCAGGAAGCATGTGTGTGTCAGCAGTGAGGGGTATTTAACATAAATGCTGTTGAAACCGGCCTAAAGAAATAAACAACGCAATCAAAACGACCCTTGAAAACATGATGAGCAATGGCTCCGTTTACCACACTGTTTTCAGTCCTATTGCCTAGCTGGGTACAATCACCCAGCAAATATGAGTATGTGCACTGTGATGGCGATTGGGCATACATGCTGTTGAAAACGGCCTAAAACCCCAACAATGCAAGCAAAACGACCTTTGAAAACATGATGAGCAATGGCTGTTTTTACCACAATGTTTTCGATAGTTCATTTATATGGAGTTCATGCATGTGGGAACGGGGTTATGGGAAAATCGTTCACTGTACCGCCGAAAGGGATTAAGCCTGCAGAGGTGCGAAGACCAGTGAACACAAAATCAACCCTTTCCCACATGCATATACTTTCCACACTTATTTAGTCATGCAACAACTCGCTTCCAAGATCAAAATCCCTACAATGTGCAATGGCTGTTTTTACCACAATGTTTTCGATAGTTCATTTATAGCTATGTTCTGTTCTCACACAGTGATATGACGGAAACATTGTGGAAACTGACGCGGTTATATGACTGGAATGATGTGGACAACGGCCTAAAACACCCAAGAATACAAACAAAACGACCTCTGAAAGCAGGGCGGGCAATTGCTCCCTTTCTCACAGTGTGTTCGTACTATTGAGTAGCTGGGTTGAATCACCCAGGACGCATGAGTATGTGAACGGTGCGTGTGATTTGACATACATGATGTTGAAAACGGCCTATAAACCCAACAGTGCAATCACATTGACCTTTGAAAACATGATGAGCAATGGCTCCTGTTACCACACTGTTTTCGGTCCTATCGCGTAGATGGGTTGATTCACCAAGGAAGCATGTGTGTGTCAGCAGTGAGGGGTATCTAACATAAATGCTGTTGAAAAAACATCCTAAACAAACAAACAACGCAATCAAAACGCCCTTTGAAAACACGATGAGCAATAGCCCCTCTTACAACACTGCTTTCAGTCCTATTGCCTAACGTGGTAGAATCACCCAGAAAGCATGAGTATGTGCACTGTGATGGCGACTGGGCATACACGCTGTTGGAAACGGCCTAAAACCACAACAATGCAAGCAAACGACATGTTAAAGCACGGCGGGCAATTGCTTCTCTTCCCACATGGTGTTCAGGTCTATTGCATAGCTGGGTTGATTCACCCAGGGATCACGAGTGTGTGAACTGACGGGGTGGTATGACTGGAATGCTGTGGAAAACGGCTTAAAACACCCAACAATACAAACAAAACGACCTCTAAATGCAGGGCGGGCAATTGCTCCCTGTGTCACAGTGTGTTCAGTACTATTGAGTAGCCGGATTAAATCGCCCAGGACGCATGAGTATGTGGACAGTGCGGGAGATATGACATATATGATGTTGAAAACGGCGTAAAACACCCAACAATACAAACGAAACGACCTTTGAAATCATGATTAGCAATGGCTACTCTTTCCACACTGTTTTCAGTCCTAACGCATAGCTGGGTTGATTAACCCAGTCCCATGAGTGTGTGAAGTTTGAGAGAGTGATTGGACATAAATGCTGTTGAAAACGGCCTATAAACCCCAACAATGCAATCACATTGACCTTTGAAAACATGCTGAGCAATGGCTCCTTATACCGCACTGTTGTCAGTCCTATCGCGTAGATGGGTTGATTCACCCAGGAAGCATGTGTGTGTCAGCAGTGAGGGGTATTTAACATAAATGCTGTTGAAACCGGCCTAAAGAAATAAACAACGCAATCAAAACGACCCTTGAAAACATGATGAGCAATGGCTCCGTTTACCACACTGTTTTCAGTCCTATTGCCTAGCTGGGTACAATCACCCAGCAAATATGAGTATGTGCACTGTGATGGCGATTGGGCATACATGCTGTTGAAAACGGCCTAAAACCCCAACAATGCAAGCAAAACGACCTTTGAAAACATGATGAGCAATGGCTGTTTTTACCACAATGTTTTCGATAGTTCATTTATATGGAGTTCATGCATGTGGGAACGGGGTTATGGGAAAATCGTTCACTGTACCGCCGAAAGGGATTAAGCCTGCAGAGGTGCGAAGACCAGTGAACACAAAATCAACCCTTTCCCACATGCATATACTTTCCACACTTATTTAGTCATGCAACAACTCGCTTCCAAGATCAAAATCCCTACAATGAGCAATGGCTGTTTTTACCACAATGTTTTCGATAGTTCATTTATAGCTATGTTCTGTTCTCACACAGTGATATGACGGAAACATTGTGGAAACTGACGCGGTCATATGACTGGAATGATGTGGACAACGGCCTAAAACACCCAAGAATACAAACAAAACGACCTCTGAAAGCAGGGCGGGCAATTGCTCCCTTTCTCACAGTGTGTTCGTACTATTGAGTAGCTGGGTTGAATCACCCAGGACGCATGAGTATGTGAACAGTGCGTGTGATTTGACATACATGATGTTGAAAACGGCCTATAAACCCAACAGTGCAATCACATTGACCTTTGAAAACATGATGAGCAATGGCTCCTGTTACCACACTGTTTTCGGTCCTATCGCGTAGATGGGTTGATTCACCAAGGAAGCATGTGTGTGTCAGCAGTGAGGGGTATCTAACATAAATGCTGTTGAAAAAACATCCTAAACAAACAAACAACGCAATCAAAACGCCCTTTGAAAACACGATGAGCAATGGCCCCTCTTACAACACTGCTTTCAGTCCTATTGCCTAGCGTGGTAGAATCACCCAGAAAGCATGAGTATGTGCACTGTGATGGCGACTGGGCATACACGCTGTTGGAAACGGCCTAAAACCACAACAATGCAAGCAAACGACATGTTAAAGCACGGCGGGCAATTGCTTCTCTTCCCACATGGTGTTCAGGTCTATTGCATAGCTGGGTTGATTCACCCAGGGATCACGAGTGTGTGAACTGACGGGGTGGTATGACTGGAATGCTGTGGAAAACGGCTTAAAACACCCAACAATACAAACAAAACGACCTCTAAATGCAGGGCGGGCAATTGCTCCCTGTGTCACAGTGTGTTCAGTACTATTGAGTAGCCGGATTAAATCGCCCAGGACGCATGAGTAATTGGACAGTGCGGGAGATATGACATATATGATGTTGAAAACGGCGTAAAACACCCAACAATACAAACGAAACGACCTTTGAAATCATGATTAGCAATGGCTACTCTTTCCACACTGTTTTCAGTCCTAACGCATAGCTGGGTTGATTCACCCAGTCCCATGAGTGTGTGAAGTTTGAGAGAGTGATTGGACATAAATGCTGTTGAAGACGGCCTATAAACCCCAACAATGCAATCACATTGACCTTTGAAAACATGCTGAGCAATGGCTCCTTATACCGCACTGTTGTCAGTCCTATCGCGTAGATGGGTTGATTCACCCAGGAAGCATGTGTGTGTCAGCAGTGAGGGGTATTTAACATAAATGCTGTTGAAACCGGCCTAAAGAAATAAACAACGCAATCAAAACGACCCTTGAAAACATGATGAGCAATGGCTCCGTTTACCACACTGTTTTCAGTCCTATTGCCTAGCTGGGTACAATCACCCAGCAAATATGAGTATGTGCACTGTGATGGCGATTGGGCATACATGCTGTTGAAAACGGCCTAAAACCCCAACAATGCAAGCAAAACGACCTTTGAAAACATGATGAGCAATGGCTGTTTTTACCACAATGTTTTCGATAGTTCATTTATATGGAGTTCATGCATGTGGGAACGGGGTTTTGGGAAAATCGTTCACTGTACCGCCGAAAGGGATTAAGCCTGCAGAGGTGCGAAGACCAGTGAACACAAAATCAACCCTTTCCCACATGCATATACTTTCCACACTTATTTAGTCATGCAACAACTCGCTTCCAAGATCAAAATCCCTACAATGAGCAATGGCTGTTTTTACCACAATGTTTTCGATAGTTCATTTATAGCTATGTTCTGTTCTCACACAGTGATATGACGGAAACATTGTGGAAACTGACGCGGTCATATGACTGGAATGATGTGGACAACGGCCTAAAACACGCAAGAATACAAACAAAACGACCTCTGAAAGCAGGGCGGGCAATTGCTCCCTTTCTCACAGTGTGTTCGTACTATTGAGTAGCTAGGTTGAATCACCCAGGACGCATGAGTATGTGAACAATGCGTGTGATTTGACATACATGATGTTGAAAACGGCCTATAAACCCAACAGTGCAATCACATTGACCTTTGAAAACATGATGAGCAATGGCTCCTGTTACCACACTGTTTTCGGTCCTATCGCGTAGATGGGTTGATTCACCAAGGAAGCATGTGTGTGTCAGCAGTGAGGGGTATCTAACATAAATGCTGTTGAAAAAACATCCTAAACAAACAAACAACGCAATCAAAACGCCCTTTGAAAACACGATGAGCAATGGCCCCTCTTACAACACTGCTTTCAGTCCTATTGCCTAGCGTGGTAGAATCACCCAGAAAGCATGAGTATGTGCACTGTGATGGCGACTGGGCATACACGCTGTTGGAAACGGCCTAAAACCACAACAATGCAAGCAAACGACATGTTAAAGCACGGCGGGCAATTGCTTCTCTTCCCACATGGTGTTCAGGTCTATTGCATAGCTGGGTTGATTCACCCAGGGATCACGAGTGTGTGAACTGACGGGGTGGTATGACTGGAATGCTGTGGAAAACGGCTTAAAACACCCAACAATACAAACAAAACGACCTCTAAATGCAGGGCGGGCAATTGCTCCCTGTGTCACAGTGTGTTCAGTACTATTGAGTAGCCGGATTAAATCGCCCAGGACGCATGAGTATGTGGACAGTGCGGGAGATATGACATATATGATGTTGAAAACGGCGTAAAACACCCAACAATACAAACGAAACGACCTTTGAAATCATGATTAGCAATGGCTACTCTTTCCACACTGTTTTCAGTCCTAACGCATAGCTGGGTTGATTCACCCAGTCCCATGAGTGTGTGAAGTTTGAGAGAGTGATTGGACATAAATGCTGTTGAAAACGGCCTATAAACCCCAACAATGCAATCACATTGACCTTTGAAAACATGCTGAGCAATGGCTCCTTATACCGCACTGTTGTCAGTCCTATCGCGTAGATGGGTTGATTCACCCAGGAAGCATGTGTGTGTCAGCAGTGAGGGGTATTTAACATAAATGCTGTTGAAACCGGCCTAAAGAAATAAACAACGCAATTAAAACGACCCTTGAAAACATGATGAGCAATGGCTCCGTTTACCACACTGTTTTCAGTCCTATTGCCTAGCTGGGTACAATCACCCAGCAAATATGAGTATGTGCACTGTGATGGCGATTGGGCATACATGCTGTTGAAAACGGCCTAAAACCCCAACAATGCAAGCAAAACGACCTTTGAAAACATGATGAGCAATGGCTGTTTTTACCACAATGTTTTCGATAGTTCATTTATATGGAGTTCATGCATGTGGGAACGGGGTTATGGGAAAATCGTTCACTGTACCGCCGAAAGGGATTAAGCCTGCAGAGGTGCGAAGACCAGTGAACACAAAATCAACCCTTTCCCACATGCATATACTTTCCACACTTATTTAGTCATGCAACAACTCGCTTCCAAGATCAAAATCCCTACAATGAGCAATGGCTGTTTTTACCACAATGTTTTCGATAGTTCATTTATAGCTATGTTCTGTTCTCACACAGTGATATGACGGAAACATTGTGGAAACTGACGCGGTCATATGACTGGAATGATGTGGACAACGGCCTAAAACACCCAAGAATACAAACAAAACGACCTCTGAAAGCAGGGCGGGCAATTGCTCCCTTTCTCACAGTGTGTTCGTACTATTGAGTAGCTGGGTTGAATCACCCAGGACGCATGAGTATGTGAACAGTGCGTGTGATTTGACATACATGATGTTGAAAACGGCCTATAAACCCAACAGTGCAATCACATTGACCTTTGAAAACATGATGAGCAATGGCTCCTGTTACCACACTGTTTTCGGTCCTATCGCGTAGATGGGTTGATTCACCAAGGAAGCATGTGTGTGTCAGCAGTGAGGGGTATCTAACATAAATGCTGTTGAAAAAACATCCTAAACAAACAAACAACGCAATCAAAACGCCCTTTGAAAACACGATGAGCAATGGCCCCTCTTACAACACTGCTTTCAGTCCTATTGCCTAGCGTGGTAGAATCACCCAGAAAGCATGAGTATGTGCACTGTGATGGCGACTGGGCATACACGCTGTTGGAAACGGCCTAAAACCACAACAATGCAAGCAAACGACATGTTAAAGCACGGCGGGCAATTGCTTCTCTTCCCACATGGTGTTCAGGTCTATTGCATAGCTGGGTTGATTCACCCAGGGATCACGAGTGTGTGAACTGACGGGGTGGTATGACTGGAATGCTGTGGAAAACGGCTTAAAACACCCAACAATACAAACAAAACGACCTCTAAATGCAGGGCGGGCAATTGCCCCCTGTGTCACAGTGTGTTCAGTACTATTGAGTAGCCGGATTAAATCGCCCAGGACGCATGAGTATGTGGACAGTGCGGGAGATATGACATATATGATGTTGAAAACGGCGTAAAACACCCAACAATACAAACGAAACGACCTTTGAAATCATGATTAGCAATGGCTACTCTTTCCACACTGTTTTCAGTCCTAACGCATAGCTGGGTTGATTCACCCAGTCCCATGAGTGTGTGAAGTTTGAGAGAGTGATTGGACATAAATGCTGTTGAAAACGGCCTATAAACCCCAACAATGCAATCACATTGACCTTTGAAAACATGCTGAGCAATGGCTCCTTATACCGCACTGTTGTCAGTCCTATCGCGTAGATGGGTTGATTCACCCAGGAAGCATGTGTGTGTCAGCAGTGAGGGGTATTTAACATAAATGCTGTTGAAACCGGCCTAAAGAAATAAACAACGCAATCAAAACGACCCTTGAAAACATGATGAGCAATGGCTCCGTTTACCACACTGTTTTCAGTCCTACAGAACCCACAAGTGAGAGAGTGCAGAACCCACACAAGAGTGAGAGTGGCAGTGAAGTTAGTAAGACCATGCCTCCCCTCTTCAGTCACCAATGCACCACTAACTAAGTTGTAGCGGTAGAGTGCAAACGCCAAACTCTCTCTCAACCAGGCGACCCGATCGCGCTATACAGGTACATGCAAGCGATGTGGAGGTATCAACAGCGTTCTCGTAATAATGCTTGTCTAAGTGCTATCTAAGTCAAGTTCGAATATGAGTCATATTATATCAGAAACTAGGCCATTTGGCCAAATTGAAGGCTTATCTGGATATTATATTTTTAATTTGAGTATGTTGAAACTTTTTTCAAATGTTTGTCTTGATGATATGTAGGCCAAGTTTGAAAATGGGTCATGACGGGTTAAAAACTAGGTCACTAGGCCAAATTGAAGGAAAATCTTGATGATACTCTGGAGGCCGCATTCTTTGCTTCCGCAGCTTGCGACTTTGTCAGAATGTTTGTATTGATAATATCTAGTTCATTTTCGAATATGGATCATATCATGTAAACAACAAAAATACGTCCTAGGCCAAATGAAGGAAAATCTTGATAACACTCTGGAGGTTGCATTTTGAATCTTTGTCAGAATAATTGTCTTGATGAGTTTTGCATTGACCAAACACTTTCTTCCAGTCTAGAACATGGTTTAGAGAATTATTTCTACTTGATGGAAGTTGATTTAACTTTGACATATTATTCAATATAATAAGGCGGAAACTTCAAAATATTCTGCCCAAACCTGCTGTCAAATTTTCCTTTGATTCTTCATGTCTTAAATGTGTATACTTGTGCGCTCTTGCACTGAGGTGAGCGATATAGTGCCAGCAAGGTCCCCTTTTTTTGAAATTAGCAGTTTCATAATATTTTCTATTCTTGATATGATCTTTCAACTCATTAACAATAGATACATAAACATAAGCTGCAATTGTTATTTCCTTTCACATTTTCCCTACTTCTCCAACCTTCCTGCAGCCCCCAGGCCGTCAGCACTTTCAGTGCTTTGATTCATTTATACCGCCGAACGTATAACGAATAGCCAGAATCCTTCCAGTAATCTTTCAGTACATTTTCCGAACTGCTCGTACACTTCCAGAATGCACAATATGTTCCGTATGGTTTACGATCACCCCGAATGGAAATAGAACATGACGAACCCTTACCGAACGCTTTTAGAATGCATGCGGAATGACTTCTGTCCATTCTAGGTCGTTTCGCCTTGTTTTGAAAGTATTCGGAAAGCATACTGAAATCGTTCGGAAAGGAAACCTTCGAAGTCAACATGCGGGAATTATTCGGTCTTTTCTGAAAGCATTCTGAAACCATACTGAAAACATTCGGAAAGCAAACTGAAAGCATTCGGTGATACATTGGGTTAAACACAATCGGCGGGACATTCGGACAGTTTAAAAAATTACATCACTTTCGTATACGGAACACGAAGAAGATGGCATTCGGCGCAATGTGATCGCCCCATTACAGTTTTCCAAATTGTATCAATGTTTAAGCCTTAAACATTTAGACAGCTATGACTCAAATATTGCTGAAATTTCGATTTTCAATTTAACCCAATGTGTTCTCTTAAAACACTTACAAGTAATGTTTTCTGAATTGTATCGCTGTCATAAGCGTTAAACATTAAGACAGCTATAATTATTGAGACAGATATGTCCGTGGAATTACCAGTCTCATAAGGCGATCAAACCCGCCTGACCACATACTTGTGACCTCTTCATGAAACACGAGGTTTCAACGTCGTGCTCAATTTCCTTACATGAATAGCAGCCAGGCATTGCATACTGTAGCGTAGCCTCATGCATTGAGGGACTAACGTCCGGGATCATTGGTCTAACATGAGCTCGTTCATAATACGAACTGTGTATACGGTAATAGCGTTGAATAGTGACTGCACACGACCTATAGATAAATAGATCAGCAACTTTAACAGACAAACATGACCGCCATTTTGTTTAGCTAATTTTCTGTAACCATTTAAAACTTATAATTCGTATAAACTGTTGTATATATTGAACACTAATGACCAGATCTACTAGTCTGCATTTTAACGAATACAACGTTGCCATATTCAAACGAAAATGAACTAAAACATTCAAATACATGAAATGTTTTAATTTATATGATGCAATATAGGGATAATACACATTTTCGAGGGCGTGAACATCTGCGGACGCCCTTAAAATGTGTATTTTCGCTATTATTGCATAAAATAAGAGCAAACATCCAACATATAGTCCGTTGTACTACATGTAACGTTCAGTTGTACGATAACCACCGATGAACATGACGCGATAAGGATTGACACATGTGACGTCATAAAGTAAACAAGTTATGTTTTATATATCCACGAACCGGTTCTACATCAAGGTTGCCATCGCTGACTCGAATGGTTTTGGATTATGTTATGCTCTTTAACTGTGAGTCTATTGCATTTTACCGATTATCGAGTTAAAGAAGCTGATGTAATTGTTAACCCAACAATTGCTCCTATTCTAGGGGAGATGATGCGTCCATGTTTTGTTTACTAACGGTGCCCGGGTAATGCATATGTAAAACATCTAACCGGTCTGAAACGGCACGTACGCGCAAGAATCGCTTTGTTTATACACGTTTTCTCGCCGTTTACGCCCGGTTTTTGCAATGTTTCTGTATCCCCTAAGCGGGCGTAAAACATAGATTTTATGCAATAATAACAATTTAGTTCATTTCAATATAAAAACACAACAAAACAAGTGATATGATGGGATATTTGACGTCCAGATTCTAACGGACTTTACAAGTCTGTACCAGACTCTGGTTAGTCTTACCTCTATTAAGCACTCATTGTGTTTGTCATCCCATTAAGAAAACAAAACTTGTATCATTGTAACGTAAGCAACACTTTTAGATTTATTATTGCCTTTCGTTTAGATTTTTCTATCCTAAGCTTTTACAATATAACAGGTTACAGCATATCCATGATGATATATGCAAATTAGATTATTCATTAATACAAAAAAAACAACATAAATTTGTTTTTTTCGCTCATAGGTAACAGGTGTGAGATTTTTTTTTCATAACCCTTGAAGCTTTCTGAAATAAAACTGGCAAAATAATGGGAGTCGCCATGTTAGTTATGCATAAAATGTGGTCGGTCAGAAGTAAAACACAGATTGAAAATTATTGTCGTCTAGTGAATCATTTTGAATTCTTAACCGATACCTTATGTAATAAAAGAATTGCGTGATTTCGTGTGAACTAACATTTTTAAGAAAAAGCGAAAAATGCGTGGAACTGAGAATGAAATATTTTGTTCCCGTTTGTCAAAATAGCCGATTAGTACCGTACTAATAAAGGTGGACTAGACGCACGCCATTTACAGAACAGCGCTTTGAAGACACAACGAAAAATTGCCGTTTAAAGCCTTCATTTTCACTGTATCACGAATAATGACGACTAGAGACGTATCTGGTGAAATAGTTAAATAGAAACAACTCCAATCTATTGTCTAAAGTGTTGGTGAGTAGGCCTGACATTCTATTGTAGAGATGTCGGCAGTCTTCGTGAAAATCTTAAGTCTACATGTTCATGTCACATTCTTTATACATGTATCAAAATCCACCAAGGTGCTTGTGAATTGTTCCCAACTTCAAATGTAATCACATGAGAGTGGTATTTCAATGGTTAGATATTAATATTTTTCTGATTATGTAAGATACGATTCAACATGTTGTAATCACACAAGAAACTTATTATACTTGTGCCAAAATGACAAACATTTGTTTCCAGCTATGTTTTTTATTTATATTTCAGGTATAGTCAGTCCAGTTTTTTTGTGTTCGACGAACCAAGGAAAACCCATTTCCTGTCCCTAATAAGGCTTATTTTACACAGTAAACAACACCAGCAAGAAGACCTCTTATGTGACGGACAATTGAACTGAATATCCCTGTACAGCTCGCTACAGAACAAGATGAAGAGGCGTAATTCCCCCTCATGGAATGCGATTCTGAGTCAAACCTGACCTACACAGGCTACATTGGACCTCACTTATATACACATTACTAAGAATTCCAAAATTTCTAAATTAGTTTTTACTGGGTTATAAAATCATGGCTGTGAGAGGTTTTATTATATACGGCTATATTTCATGAAGGGAAGGAAACAACTTTCATAAGCAGAGACAATAGAAACTTGATGGATGTGACAGCTGCTTAGCGTATTCATGTGGAGCTGGCAAATTTGTGACTAAAAAATTACCGCACTCTGAAAACAGAACTAGGCATATAGTCATTGGAAATAATAAATACAATTTTATTGTGGACAGCAGTATTCAGAGAATCAATGATTGAAGAGGACACTTTAGATAACATAATTCTGATTTACACTGAAAGTGTTTGGTTGTTATTCATTGACTCATAATCATATAAAATAAATCCAATCATAGCTGTTATCATTTCACACATGAAGCAAATAAACTGAAAAATAAGCAAACTCTGGAAAACATTGTAGCATAGTTTAGCATTTTCTCACATAAATCAGACTACAGCAGACTTATTTGAAAAAAAAAATCGGCAAAAAACTGTACAAAATCCATCAATGGTCATGTTATAAATGTATACAATAGAAGACATTATGACAAAAAGAGAAATTATTTGTCAGGATTTTCTAATTTTGCAACAATGTTATTTAAAGTTATAACTTCATTATTATAAGTCATCTGCGTGGGACAGGGTTAAACACTAATACATGCTTGTACATAGAGCTTTGGGGCAAAACATTTTATATCGTGACAAATGATAGTTAGATGTTCCTGAAAAGAAAATATTTTTGGAATGGAAGAAATTTATCATTATCAGCATGTTCTCTTTTTCCAACAATTTTCTAGAAAAAATTGGAATGCATCTCTTAATATAATCTCTGTCTATAAAAAACGTTTTAAGGATTGAATTTTTTTTCTAATATGAGAAATTTCTCCTTCCCTACAATTAGTCAAGAAGTTGTCTGCTACTCTTGCACAGCAAAGCATTACAAGTTTTAGGTATTTTAATTTAACCTGTTACCTAATAGTAAATTTTGTACATGTAAATTATTTTTAGATTCTTTCTTAGTTAACCCTTTTCCACATACAGAAGTTACATCAGAAGTAGTCTGTAAGTGGTAAAGGGTTAACCATTTTCTACATGTATATGCTTTCTGACGCCTCTGCAGCAGACACATTTTGAAAACATTTTTGCATATTGAGAAATTGCTCAAAATGTGCAATTTCTCCCTTTGCCACAATGTTTTCATCTCTATTAAATTAATTGAGATTATCAGTATTTTTATTTAGATAGTTTCAAAGTCGTTTGCTGCAGATTTGTTGTATGTGGGAAATATATAATATTTGTAGAAAATTGCATCAAAACAAGAATTGAAAATAGAAAAGTATTCTGAACTGACGATAAGAAAATAAAAGATTTTTAGCTCACCTGAGCTCAAGGTGATCTGTTGTGAACGCATTTTGTCCGTCGTCCGTCCGTCGTGAATCATCAACAATTACGTGATACAGGCTGTATTTTGCATCTGATATTCATGAAAGTTTATCAGCATATTTATCTCAATCAAATCTTGGACAAGTTCGAAACTGGGCCATATGAGGTCAAAAACTAAGTCACTAGGTCAAATTGAAGGAATATCTTGTTAACACTCTATAGGCCGCATGTTTTACTTGAGCATGTTGAAACTTTATCAGAATGTTTGTCTTGATGATTTATTGCCAAGTATAACTATCATGTCAGGTCAAAAGGTTGGTCACTGGGCCAAATTGAGGGACAATCTTGTTAACTCTGTAGAGGCCGCACAGTTTGCTTCAGCAGCTTGAGATATTGTCAGAATGTCAAGTTTGAATATGGGTCATGTTGGGTCAAACATTAGGTCACTGGGTCAAATTTAAGTAAACTATTGTTGACACTGGAGTATTGAAACTTTGTCAGAATGTTTCTTTTCTTGATAGTGTAGGCTAAGTTTGAATATGGGTCATGATATGTATGGTCAGAAAGTAAGTTAGAAGGTCAAATTTAAGGGAAATCTTGTTAACACTCTAAGAGGACCCATTGTTTGCTTCAGCAGCTTCAGAAATTTTGTCAATTTTTTGTCTTAATGAAATCTAGGTCAAGTTTAGATATGGGTCATATTGACTCTAAAACTAGGTCACTGTGCCAAATTGAAGGAATATTTTTCAACACTTTGGAGACAGAATGTTTTATTTCGGCAGTTTGAGACTGTCATGTGTTTTGCATTAGAAATCTCATTACATAACTCAGTTGGGTGATCTAGGGCCACTATGGCCCTCTTGTTTAGTTTTTATTAATTATACATGTACATACATCTTATAGTACTTTCTGTTTTCTTAACCCTTTCCAACCTGGAACAAATCTTCAGCAAACCACTTTGAAAACATTTTGGTTTTATTTTAGAAAATGTCTTTATAGGAAAGTGTAATTATTTGATAGAGTAAGCAAATTGAGACAAAAGGGGAAATTGCTCATCATGAACAGTATGTTCTTTTGTCACAATGTTTTTCAAAATTGGTCTTATTCAGAGGTGGCAGAAAGCATCTTCATGTAGAAAAAAAGGTAAACCAGACACTCCAAGAAAGACACTCCAAGAACGGACACTCCAAGAACGGACACTCCAAGAAAGACACTCCAAGAAAGACAAACCAAGAACGGACACATCAGGAAAATCCAAATGCGGACACTCCTAGAAAGACACTCCATGAACGGACTCTCCAAGAAAGGTCACTTCAGGAAAGAAAAAACAAGGACGGACAAACCAAGAACGGACACATCAGGAAAATCCAAATGCAGACACTCCAAGAAAGACACTCCAAGAACGGACTCTCCAAGAAAGGACACTTAAGGAAAGAAAAAACAAGGACGGACAAACCAAGAACGGACACATCAGGAAAATCCAAATGCAGACACTCCAAGAAAGACACTCCAAGAACGGTCTCTCCAAGAAAGGACACTTTAGGAAAGAAAATCCAAATACGGACACTCCAAGAAAGACGCTCCAAGAACTGCAATGTTCTCTTGTTGAATGGGCAATATATATACACAATACAATATATACAATACAATACAATTGAAACCCCGTAGACGTGTTCTTTTAAATCTACCACTTTAGGTTATCTCGACTTCAGATGCGACACCTCAAACGGGTTGCAAATATTCGTATTGCTCAGGGTGACAGACTTTGCCATCAAAAATATGCCCGTCACGTCATGAAACCCAAACCTGCAAAACATATAATTTGACGACACCGAGAACGTGTAAACTGGACTCCGCTCAAACCTTCGATTTTTCCATCCAAAGATTCAGTGCAAAATGATATCAGTTAATAGGTGCGTTTTCATTTCGGAATAAATCTCGATTGATTTCAATATGCGACTTCTGCGCAGAAATCATTGAAAAAGTGTTTTCAAACATTTTCCCCAAGGGTAGAGTGTCCGTTCTTGGAGTGTCCGTATTTGGATTTTCCTGTTGTGTCCGTTCTTGGTTTGTCTTTCTTGAAGTGTCCTTTCTTGGAGTGTCCGTTCTTGGAGCGTCTTTCTTGGAGTGTCCGTATTTGGATTTTCTTCATGTGTCCGTTCTTGGTTTGTCCGTCCTTGTTTTTTCTTTCCTGAAGTGTCCTTTCTTGGAGGGTCCGTTCTTGGAGTGTCTTTCTTGGAGTGTCTGCATTTGGATTTTCCTGATGTGTCCGTTCTTGGTTTGTCCGTCCTTGTTTTTTCTTTCCTGAAGTGTCCTTTCTTGGAGTGTCCATTCTTGGAGTGTCTTTCTTGGAGTGTCTGTATTTGGATTTTCCTGATGTGTCCGTTCTTGGTTTGTCTTTCTTGGAGTGTCTTTCCTTGAGTGTCCGTTCTCGGAGTGTCCATTCTTGGAGTGTATTTCTTGGAGTGTTTTTCTTGGAGTGTCTGTGTTCTCGAAAAAGATTAACCCTTTACCACTTACAGACTACTTCTGATGTATCCGATGATATAAACACAGACATTTCTCATGATGAATATTTTTTTATTTTCCAATTAAGATTTGCATTAAATCTCAGAATTGCAATTTCTTAGATTTAAGATTTATCATGCTTTACTCAAGACTATGATAAATTTAAAGTAATCGCCATCAAAGTCCTTGTATGTGAAAATGGATTAATAACTGCTTCTGTTATGCCATTGTATCATAACTATTAGGTTATTTTTCAAAGCTTTGTGTGTAAAATATTTTCTTTCACAATATTTACAACAATTAAAGTTAAGATTTGAGCTTTATTGTTACGCTTTTACTATTCAGCTCACCTGTGCATGAAGTGCTCAATGTGAGCTATTGTGATCACATTTTGTCCTGCGTTCGTCCGTCGTCAACAATTGCCTTGTTAACACACTACAGGCTACATCTTCATGAAAGTATATCAGAACGTTTATCTCTATCAAATCCTGGGCAAGTTGGAATATGGGTCAGAAACTAGGTCACTAGGCCAAATTAAAAGGAAATATTGTTAACACTCTGGATGCTGCATTTTTAATTTAAGCATGTTGAAACTTTTTCAGGATGTTTGTCTTGATGATATGTAGTCCTAAGTTCAAATATTGGACATGTCTTTTCAAAAATTAGGTCAATAGGAAAAATTGAAGGAAAATCGAGTTAACACTGTAGAAGCCGAAGTTTGGTTCAGCATCAGCAAATTTTGTCAGAATGTTTCTCTCAGTCATATCTATGTCAAGGTCGAATATGGGTCATGACAGGTAAACAACTAGGTCACTATGCCACATTGAAGGAAACAGTTTTTAAAACTCAGCATTTCTACTTTGAATTGATGTTTTTTTACTTTCTTGTAGGATTATTTCAATATCAAAACATGACCCTTTCATTATTGTTTTCATTTCAGTTTCGATTGGTGACAGAAATTATACAGAATTCCTGACCTCAATGATATGAGATAATTGCCAGCCATATGCCTAAACTCTTAGGATGTCTAAGACGTGTGTGGGTCAAAAGAGGTCTACAGAGAAACCGTGACATTTTTTAGATTACAATTCAGTTAGATATATTACATATACGTTTTTGAAAGTAAGAAAAGATGAATGAAATTATCATGAATTGTAAACATTTTACATGTTTCCAGGGAAGTTTATACTAACCCTTTATCCATTCATGATTAATTTGGAGAGTCTCTTTAATCTGTAAACATTGTGACAAAAGGTGAAAAGTATTTTGAAAAAAGGCAGAATTTCTCGTCATGAGCAGTTTCTAATTTAGTCACATTGTTTTTAAAAGTCATCTGCTGGATATGTTTTAAAATGTGACTATAAGTATAAAAGGATAAATGTTGTCGAGCAATAACACTTAATATGCTATTTTAAGGACCGTATTCTGTGAAAACAAGTGCATGTAATATCTTGGAAATTGAAAAAGAAAATTGACATAAAATTGGAAATGTGGTGAGAAATAGAGATTTGTCACATTGCTTTCAACTCTAATCTAAAACTTAACTTTAATATATTATAGAGAGGTTCCCATATTTTTCTCCAGCTGATTTCAAATTCTTCTGCTTCTGATTTGTGGTATGTGGTAGAGTGTTAGATGATTTCTACGTTTTTCTATGTATTTTAAATATGTTAAAACAGAGGTGTAACAGTGTGGAGAAAAACAGGATATAGGGACAATCTATACTTATTTTAGGTCAATCTCAGAAACAGTAGGATCGGCCGGGCCTTAGTTAACAAAATATTATATTTAAATTATGTTAGAGTACATACATTTTAAGAAATTCTTTTTTAACAATTTCTCACATACAACAATTATGCAGCAGATGACTTTCAAAGCGTTTTTTTTAAAAAATAAGGAAACTCTTATGAAAGAACAATAATAATTATTGCAACAATATTTTTCAAAATTCATTTGCTGCAGATGCGCCAGAAAGTGTCTGTATGTATGAAAGGGTTAGACTAAGAACTGATCTCATTTTGTATTAAAAAACTGTTCAACCAGTGCATGAAAAATAAATGTCTTGATGTTAAATTTATATTTCGGTTCTCTTTAGGTAAATACTCGACTTGTAAATTTAATTAAATGAATTGTTATGTAGATGTCTTATTACCAAAACATATATCATAAACCTTTTCCACCTGCCATTCAGATGCGTATACAACATATTACTGTTGAAAACATTGTGGCAATGGTAGCAATTGATTGTTATGAGCAAGTTCTTAGTTTGCTACACAGTTTTCAACACAATTCAATAAAAAATACTTTCATTTAAAGAGATTTTCAATCTTTTTCCTATTTTATAGCTTTGGTACGCAGATGAATTACTTAATGTTAAAACCATTTATCAGAAAGCATATTGTAAAGCTATCTGCTTGACAATATCTTAGGGAAAATGTATTATATCTAGAAAATAGTATCGATAAGTTTCGAAAAGGCTTCAAAAGCTGTCTTTATTAGGAAAACGGTTTAAATGATGATATAATCATGCAATTCAATTAAGAAATAAACTATCAACAACCGTGGGTTATTGGCGAATAACCAATGGTTTGGAGTTCTGATGCGCAGGAATTAACCACGAAGGCCTACGGCCTGAGTGGTTAATTACAACGCATCAGAACGACAAATGCACTAAATGCACTATTTAGCAAACCAGTTTACCCACCAGTTTTACTTCCCTTAGAATGCGAGGACACATGTGTGCTGTTCCATCAATTGTGACTACCCACTGCATTATACGCATAATTGCAAGAAAAACGACAAAGAGCAACAACACAATGTTATTTTAATTATTTAATTAATTATTTAGTTTTCATTTGTACTACACAAGTTAACAATATGGTTTGACATTGACAAAAACATATCAACAACAACAAGTCTGTGCTGAACTGTTCTAAAAATAGAACTTGAATACACTTCAGTTCCGTCAATACACAGCGACATGTATAACAAATGTTTTATTCAACTGCGGATGTTGTGATTATTTGGCATTGTAAACATTAAGGGTGACGTTACTGTTGGATATAGCACCAGTAAACATGTGCATAGCCCTGCTTTCGTGTAGACTTATGTCTAGATTAGATTCTGTAGGACAACGTGAGATTGATGTGACAATGGGTGGGGTAATTACAGCCTCGTGTTTGTTGGTAGCTGATGCAACGCCAGAGAGACACTGAGATGGTGTTTTATGCGAGTTTTCGTTTGTGACAGTGAATGGACATAGTGCCCTGCTAAGACTCTCTCGTTCATCCTCGCTGGGTTTAATGTACGAGGCTAGACTAGCTACATTCCTGTGGCCTGTTACAGACATGATGGCCCTGCTAGAGAACCCCTGTGAATGAAGAGTGCTGGTGACATGGGCTCTGATGCAATGGTTAGTATACCTGTTACTTAACCCTGCCTCATTAGACATTCTTGCCATGAATGAAGATAACATATTGACTCCAACAGCCTTATTATAATACCAAATGTCCTTGTTTTCTTGTACATTTTTAAGTGGCCTTTGAAAAAAATCAGACAGACCAGGGTGAAGTTTTGAAACATATTTCTGAAAGGATTTGACAGGGCAGAACGGGCCTTCATTTACATACATTCGTGCTTGCTTTATATTTTCTCTACTATCCAAGCCATGATGATTTTTGTCAGCCTCATTATAAGCCATGCAAATATATTGGCGACCCTTTGCATCAACACAAGTTTTGAATGAATCTTTTCTTAAATTTCGCAAACCTTCCTGACCTCTCCGACCAAACTGACTTATGATATCATACATAACTTTATTTAGAAGTGTTTTAGCAGATTGGTCAGAAAATACACCAGAGTTGTACAGCTTCACCAAGTCTTCTTCACATATTGGCTCCTTGTGCTGACTAATGTCTTTTCCTTCTCTTTTCAGGGATTTTATCAGTCCAGTTAAAACTTGATTAGATGCCATGAAGTCACGGTCATTCATCAGATTGATGTTCCTAGTAAATGGAGGTGAATTCAGATGGCGATTAATAGCAGCTCGCATTCCAACAAGAGCAGCCTTGGAATATTCCTTTCCATCCTTAGTGCGAACAGAGGCATAGAAGTGTCTGAGTAGTGAGTCGAGTTCTTGGACATTCAATAGTTCAAATTCTTTGTTCAGATAGTGGGCCTCATTCATCCAGTCTAAAAGCACAGAAGAACACAGTATAAACATTACAACAAACAATGCTACAATGTTGTTTATTTTCTAAATTACATGTGGTATATATAAATGGGTTACTTCTTGATTTGGATAACAAATAAGTGACACAAAGTGACAGTTTATTTTCAAAGATTAAGTGTTTTCCGGATTTGCTTAATATTGACTTTAACCTAAATATTTCTAACAAATTGCATTAAATTTTCAAAATGCAAACAAGTTATTTAAACTATATTCTAACATGACGTTGTTTGTCTTGCCTATAAAGTGCAAAGAAAAATAACCGTTGTTTATTTTCCGATAAACAGCGATAAATAATATGACGTCATGTACCCAGTTAAACGTCATCAAAATGACGCCATGGATGCCACAAAAAGAAATAACGTTTTTGTGTCAAAATACACATGAATGAATGTCATGTTAGATTTATAAAAAAAAAGTCGTAGCATAGTTTGCTGTAGAATTAACAACTATCGTCGTTTTCATGCGAGTAATTCTGACCACTCGGGCTGACGCCCTTGTGGCCAAATTACTGCACATCTAATTATAAACTCCAACCATTAAAATTCAACAAAAAACAATGCTATGTCGTTTATTTTATAATTTTGCTATTAAATCTTAAAAATTGTTGTGCTTAAGAAAGACTACAGGAATATATTGTGTTTGTTCAACACTGAGCCTTTGTCGTTTTCTTTGCATCTAATTTCTAAGCATCAGAACTCCAAAATAATGTTAATTTGCAAATAAAAACACTTTTTTAATAGCTTGCTTCTCATTATATTTATATAATGCACACATTTTAATGTGGCTAACTGTGAATAAGTTTAAATTTTGGGAAATTTTATCTGCATACTCTCATTTAAAGTGATCAGTATGAATTTTTTGTTTGGCCGGATTGCTCTAGCAAATCGGGTCTATAGATTGGCGATGTCCGTCTGTCTGTCCGTCAAAGTTAAAGTTTCTGGTTGAGGCACAATCTCAGCAATGGAAAGGGGTACTGGTTTGCTAAATAGTGCATTTATTTCCCTTTGTTAAGGTGTCGGGTCATGTTAGAATCGAAATAAACTATCAAAAACCGTGGTTTATTGGCGAATAAACAATGGTTTGTCGTTTTGATGCGTTGTAATTAACCACTCAGGCCTGAGGCCTTCGTGGTTAATTCCTGCGCATCAGAACTCCAAACCATTGTTTATTCGCCAATAAACCACGGTTTTTGATAGTTTATTTCTTAAGTAACTTTGACCTTGTTATTGTTAGTCAAGGTCAAATTGCGACAATCCGGCCATACTGTGACAGTGTCTTCAGCGGTTTCTTGCGTATTTTTACAACATACATTTTTTTCTTTCTATGTCTATGAAAAGCATCCAAACGAAGATCTAAATCTTAAATTAAAAAATCTCTCAGTTTTCAATGTTTTTCATGGTAAGCCTGAAACTGTTAAAAATATATCTACCTTTAAGCAGTTTAACAGCCCACTTGGTCTGTTTCTCAGTGCTTCTTTCTGAGTTTTGTGCCATCAGATGGTTGATGTCGTGGTCAGCTACGCTTTTGAAGCGCTTACTTGGTGGCTCTTGTCCATTACTAGACATATTTGGGGCATTTTCTTGAATCAAGGTATCATCAGGGAGGTTTTCTAAGTCAAATGCTTCATCCAGATCTGCCAAGTCCTCCTGACTAAGGCCAGAAACACTCATCAGAAAGTCATTTATTTCTGCGTAAGTGCAGCTGGATAGCTCTGTGATTTCAAAGGTAAATCGTGTGGCCACCTGTTTAGTAGGGCCCATTGACTGTAATACGCATTTTCTCACAAGTCCGTCAGAGACATGTTCAATAATTCTCCATTGCCCATCTAATCGCCTGGCTGTACAAATAGCCCCAATAGGTGGCATGTACGGTAGATTTATCGAGTCGGCCATTGCAGACGACGTTGTATACTATACATGTATGTTTCATTACGTCACGTCACGTTACGCTGAATGACAGGCTTATACGCGGGGGGATAACTGGAATAGCCAATGTGAAAAGTAGTGCACATCCATTGGTTATTGACGAATAATCAACGGTTATTTTCTTCGCTCTCTATAGGCAAGGAAAACAACGTCATGTTAGAATTGTAATTTTATTTTAGAATAAAAAACTAGTACTGACAATACTCATTATATAAGATTATAATTGAAGTCTAGTTTCCTTACATTTTACATTTTAGAATTGAAGGGCTTTAAACATATTATTTTTAGATGATTTGTTTCACTATTCGAAATCAACAAGTCAATCAAATATGTTCTAAAGAGCAATTCAATTCAATTCAATTCAATTCAATTCTTTATTCAGCAATCTAGGCCTCCGGCCCATAATATAAATCACGATACACGTGAAAACATGGAAATAGTACGAATCGACTAGACGTCGAAAGTTTTCTTGACACTAATATTATTAGTAGATTCCCTGGTTTGGATAGGTTTGAGAAAAATGAAGTGTGAACACTCTTGAAGATGCATTTTTAATGAAGAATAATGACAGTTTGACAGAATGATTGTGATGGTAATTTAAGTTCTTATAAGGGTCATCCCATGTTCCAAACTAGGTCATACCAAATTTAAGAAAAATACAGTTTCCACTCGAGAGACCACAGTTTTAGCTCAAGAATGATGAACCTTTATTATAATGTTTGTCTTGGTGATATTAAAGGTAAATTTATCGGGTCATCATGTGTTCAGTAGGTCGCTGGGCAATATTCAAGAACATTTTTGTGAACATTTTAGATACAGCATTCTCGAATTAAGCATGATGAAACTTGTTCAGAATATATGTCCTGATGATATCTTGGCTATGTTAAAAATGTGTCATGTCCTGTCAAATGCAGGAATCCGCCGTGGTCGAGTGGTTAGCGTCGGGGATTTGTAACCGAGTGTCCCGGGATTGATCCTCAGTCACGGTGGGTATGGTTGAGTGCCCTTGGACAAGGCACATTTCCAAACCTAGTGTGTTAACCCAGTGAAAACTGTCGCCAAACAATGGTGTAAAACCACAAAACAACACCTATCATCATTTTTGGCACTAAAGATAATTGAATACAATTTTTTGTTTTTACTCTCAATGAGCTTTATGTGTAAGACATTGGTGCAGTTTAAAGCGTCCGATCCTTGTACAAAAGGTCCCGACTGAGTATCCCGTGATTCACGGGTTTTACTGTTCGGATTTGTCAACACAAACGGCGCAAGTACTGGTTAAGTCTCAAGGAAGCAGACATCGACCGTGATGAATATAAGCACACTTTGGAGTCGTTTGCTGCAAACGCGTCGTCATGTGTCTGCAAGTTTGAAAGGCCATATATTATATATAGTCAACTTAGGTAAACAAAGATGTGAATGCGCAAAATAACAAGTTTCTTCACGTCTTTAGAAGATAAAAACAACAATAAGAATGAACAACAAACAACTGTTACTCCCAAACAAAATAAAATAAATTGGCCATCAGTTAAAACTGTGAAGAAATTGGAGATTGAGCTCCACATTTACTTGCGTCACGATGTCGATGATGATGGGAATGTAAAATCAATGGAGATAAGCAATGAAATGCTTCAATTATATTTCAATGAAGGACAAAGAAATGCAAGTAATAATACATTTCCACTTGACCCCATCAATGATGTTCCAAGATGCCCCGCAGTTGATGTTTCTTAATGTATATTAACATTGAATTGTTTGTATTTGTATGTAATTTTATGTATTAATGTATTATGTCTGTCTTTGTCATATAATTATTTTGTAAATGGCCAAAGGCAGAAATATTGCTGATTGCCAATAAATATGAATGAATGAAAATTATAACTGTTTTTTCAACTACTATAATGTAGGTGTTATGCATAACTGCAGTACGGATTTCCGGCGACATTGATACGTTGCATCAATTTTTTTCTTGTGAGTTGTATTTAAACACATTTGATCAGTGGATCGAAAAATGAAAACGAGGCATAGTAGCACATTGACCCATCGATTATAATAAACTATCGATAGTTAGGTCTGTTTTGCATAGTATGACTCTTCGTAGCGTCTGTTAATCACGTGATGTAAACGAGGCTCGGAAGCAAAGTGACTCATTATTTAGAATAAACTATCAATGGGCTGATTTTCATAGTATAACTCTACTCCTATTGAGAGTGAAGCGTGCCACTGTAATACCCCCTGCCCCAATCACACACACACACACACACACACAATGTTGTCCGACTTTAATCATTCATTTTAAATCAAGATAGATCCCCAATATTCATGAACGTTTGATATTTCTCAAATCTGAGTATAAATCTGGTACCAAATTAGCACCGACATGATTGTAACTAAACCAGGTAGGTCTTTGCAGAAATAATGGAAACATTTCATGGACCAAAGATCTTTGCAATGACCTACTTTATTGGGTAGCGGTGTTTTGCAGTAACGAAGCCGACGAGTTATTTGAACGTCCATATCAACATTTTGATTGGCAGCACTGTAGCGATTTGCAATGCAATCGCCACAAAAACAAAGCAAATGAATCAATAGAAGTGAAATGAAAATTTGCGGTGCCAGCGATGTGAAATTGTGATTTATGAAAATCTTAAATAGACTAGAGAGGAATGGTACTGTCTTTACATTAAGCTCTATTAATAATTCTGGAACCGGGGTCGGTGCTCTTACGACATTCACAAACTGGATTTAATTGAGACGGATTTAAAACGCGTTGGTGAATACGACTAAATCGAAATCTTCGGGAATTGAAAACGCGAACTTGGGAGTTGCATTTAGATTTAGTTCAAAGTCCAAAGTCGAAACTTGATCAATACGGGCCCTGGTTAGCACGGAACGGAGCTAGCTTCTGTTTGTATGTCCATGGTGATATTGCTAAAACCGTTTGCATTTAAATATAATTTACTAGCATAGAAGTCAGAGGAAATTCAGGAGATAATGCCTAATACTGTTTTTAAATTGGACCATATATACCAATACTGTATCCAAAATACCTCAATAAAATATTGTCGAGAAAATACACAGATAGTTGCTGTGGTAGTCATGAGGATTTGCATTAGTAAAATTAAAAAGTGCAACAAAACACATTCCAGCCAATTACAACTTATTCCAACTTATTACAATACAAATACATTCTTACCAGTATCCAAAGTTCCCGTATCTAAGTTTAAATCTAACTGACAAGATGTCTGACCGAGAGGAGAATGACAGCTCATACTCTATTCACGCCTCGATTTGAAATTTCCCTGAACGAGGCTGATAACGCAAACAAAAACGACGCAAGTGAAAGAGTAACGCGACCCCGGTCAGTTATTTTCCGGATAGTTCTACGAGAGCTGTTGTTACAATCATAAATAATCATATGTTCATAACATTGAAGGTAAGTTAAAATGTCAAACGAACTGTTTTCTAGCAGCCGTGTCGATTTTGCTAAAAATAATCACAGTATGACGTAACACGTACGTTTGTCTATTTCTTTGTTAATTATATTCGGGTTTACCGGACTATTGCGGTCGAATCGATGTTAACGGATGTTGACCGAACAGTCGCCAACAAAAGTGTGAAAATTGTAAGACAGTTCTCCAATTATTATCGAATACTCAAAATAGACAAATGACATATATGAATATCTTCGTAATTACGCAGTTACTGTTGAAAACATGCCTCTGGAAACACAAATATGATTTGTTTTGATTTAGTAAATAATAAAATTCCCTTACTACCGTGAGTTGGCCGGATATCCTGAGTCACATCAATGTAATCATACTAAGTATTTGCGGAAGGATCCGATTTCAAGCCTTGTTTTCGCTTTCCCTGTTGGATAAATAAACATCACACCGAAAATATCCAATATGTTGTTTTCTTACAGAATAATATAAGTTACATCTATTCAGGCACTCATAGAAATGTATTAATCATTCATCGGAGTAAAGCGATATCAATTTCTTCTATGTAAGCTTTACGTCGTACATGTAAACATGTAAACACAGAAACGTTATTTTGCAAAGTGTCAAGGTTAAGGTCAATTGAAGTTTATACTTTCGCGCATTTTCTCTTTCCTGATTTGAAAATGTTTAATGCTTAAAACCCCAAACAAATTCAATATACATTTCTATTAATTAATCAAATCACTGAAAGTGCTGTCAGCAAGAGACTAAGTGCAGAGAGTCAAATTCTAATATCAAAGCAGAAATAAAATCCTGTGTATTCTACATTTTCTACGGCGTGATATAACTAAAATATTGTTGAAATCGACGTAAAACATGGTACAAACACACTTATAACTTGGTGTAACATTAAATGCAATGCTTTTGAATTTATTTGAAATCCCAAAATTTGAAGGAGTTTGTTGAACAGGTGTCAACTGGCGTTATATGAGGACCTGTCTTAGACAACAATGAAAACGATAATTATAATATATTTTTGAGAAAAAAGAAAGAAAAGAAAACCTTGAACAGGAATTGAATCCTGGTCTCCTGCGTGCCCAGCACACTTGCTAACCTGCGCACCAGCCTGACTAATGCATTACAGTGTGTACATTTATCTTTAAATATAAGGAATATTGATACATATGATTTGTTACTAACACATTATCATCCACTCGCTCTTGAATAATGTGGTACCCTCGCTGTGTAGAAACATATTTCAAGTATGACATGACCAGTTCATGTCAAAGTTAAATCTTTATTAAATATCTCTATATTTTACTTTCATTTCAATAATTTGATTCCATTTGATATACATGTATATTTCATCACTGGGACTTGACTATCTGTACAATTGATGGATGAGTTGGAATCGAAAGGCTGCTTTGACTCGATTGACAGACGAGTACATGTGGTTCTAGGAATTCGTTTGTTGCCAGCGTAGAAATACTTTTTTCATTTTCAATTTATTTTATAATTCCTTTATTTCTTTTGCAGATTGTTAACGGGTTTGCTTAGATATTTATCAAAATAATCTGCTGTGTATTTGCTGTAGGCGGGAAAGGGTTGAGACAAGAAGTGAACAGTAGTTTTGATCAGTTTGACTTTTGTCAGATGTCATTCCTTAGTAACAAGGACACCGATAGTCAGTCGTGTTATAGCTCTGCAGGGAAAGGGTCTTGTGCTCATGTTGCAGCTCTGGTGTACCAACTAGCCCACTACAAGACACTGACGATGAATGTCATCCAAGATGTTGTATCCAAAACATCAAGTCCGCAGCATTGGCATGTTTCCCATTCACTCATTGAATATAGTTCTACGGCCTTTGTCGGAAGTAAAATTCATCAATCCAAAGGCATCCAGAGGTCTACAGGCAACACAATGTGTAAGAAGTACCCTGAACAACCCAATTACCACACAGTTGCCTGACTACCAGTTCATGAAGACACTGAAACAGTCCCTGCAAATGTATGGACAAATTCAACTGATGGAAGTGCTACAAGACGACGTTCAGCATAATCCTACGAAGGCAACACGATGTGGAAGTGTTCTTTTAGTCAGTAGCCTGCGAATCAGTTATCAGAGCCAAAGTATGATGGTTCTATCAAAAGGATCAGTGATGGAACTGCTTTTCAAGCTCTGCCCCGACAACACCACATGACACATAGTAATGACTGAAAATGTCCTCTTTTTTTAATCAAGGGTATAAGTGTCACCCTAGAACAACAGTTGAAATAGTATGAATGACACGGAAGAAGAGTATCTGTCCTGAGTGGCACAAACTTAGGAGAAAAAGGCTAATGAGGCAGATGCAGCATTGGTATATGCTTCACACAAAGATATAAATGTAAAACTATTTGGGTTTATAGTTAATCTACCAGCACATTACCTTGGAAATTCCCCTCATCAGATTATATTTGATCCAGATGAAGTAAGCGCATTCGGTGTGCTTGAGATAAGGTGCCCAATGAAGGACAGTTACAAAGACTCACCATTTCTGAAGGACACTATAGACGGATCTTTCATTTTTGAGGAAGAGCCATGCATATTACTTTCATGTGTTTGGGAAGATGGCCATCTGTGGGCTGTCACTTCTGTGGTTGTACGCCGAATGACATGCAAATCGAACGCATATTCTTTGACAGTGGGCTGCGGGCCACAACCAATCAGAAACTATTAAATGTATTATATTGACCTCTTTTTGAAGAAATGTATTTAGGTTAATCCTTTACCACATACAGAGAGCTGATGATTGTTCTGCACCAGACTTCTTTTGAAAATAATGTGGAAAAAGGAGATTATCTCTTTTGCCACCATGTTTTGAAACAATTTCCGTATTGATACGTTCTTTTATAGAGATTTTGCATGTTGTTGACTTGATGTTTTCAAAGTCTTCTGCTGCAGATGTGTTGTTGGTGGGATAGTGTTAAAGTGATATTAATTGGCAAGTGATTCAAATATTATATTAATATAAACAATATATATATATGGTTTTATAAACACAAAATTCAATTATTTGTACTTGTTTTTCTCTCTAGTTCTTATGCAACAAAAAAGTCATATCAGATTGATAGGAACTAGTGTAGATACTTATCAGATTAAAGTGATGTTAGATAAGGGAAATTGTGAAACATGGAGAATTCGCTCATAATGAGCAGTTTCTATAAAGGTACTTTCATTTATAGTGCTTAAACAATATTTTTTTCGTAGATGTTTTCAAAATTCAAAATTCAAATATTTAGGCCACCTAAAATAAACAATACATTATATATATAACCGTTACAAAACGCAAATATTTCTACATTTCCTTCCCTGTAGTTGTTATTTAACAGAAATATAAAATGAATACAAGAAAGTACTGGTTCAACCATACAACACATAAGTTTAACCCTTTCCGACATATATGTATAGATGCTTTCTGATGACACTTCAGCAGACGACTCTACACATCATAGTGACACAAAGATAGATTGCTGCTTAAAACGTGCAATTTATCCGTTTACCATAAAATTATCAAATATATTCAATAACAATTCTTTCATTAATAAATATTTTCCAAAATTTTGTCAAAGTCATTTGAGTGTCGTCTGCTGCAGATTTGTTATATGTGGGAAAGGGTTAAATGGTCATCTCTTAGTACAACTTATAATTCAGATCTTTATATCTTTGACTAGACATTCAGAAACATACTAGTAGAATGTACAATATTATGTGATCTGATAATTTACTTCACATTATGAAATTTGTTTTAAGCTCTGCTAACTGTAATTTTCCGCTGTGCGTGCGTCAATTGTTGGTTTAACCCTTTCCCACATACAACTATTCTGCAACTAATGAGTTTGAAATCATCATGGCTCATATATGGAATAACTGGATAATGGAAATGTATTAATTGAATTAAGTTCAATACGATGCTGCAAAATGGGAAATGTTTCATTCTTAGCAATTTCTCCTTTTGTCACAATGTTTTTTGCTGCAAAAGTTCCTATATAATGTACGGGGTTAAAAATGCAATAACGAACAAAAACAAAATATATCAACGAACAGGTGTAATTAAATTTTTATGAATGACTAATTTGAAAATGTTAATCTCAGGTTGGGCTTTTGAATGTTTGGCAGCAGGCCAACTTGATAGTCATAGGGTTTTGGCTTAATTGACTTTAAGGAACGTTAAACACATTTCTATTAAATTATATTTAAAACATTACATTTTAACTTAATCAGTAAACATACTAGTTAATCCTAAATCAAAGGACCACGAAACAGTGTCATCAGGCAACATACAGTCCACAGCGGCAATGCAGATCATGCAATGGCAACTGGTAGCACAGAATAAAACATGTGGAATTCTTTTGCACGCCGGATGGCACGTTGTACATGACTCTTAAGGCGAGCAATTTCCCGTGTTTCCTCCATATCCTCCTTCGTGAACTGATGACGTACCGTCAGATATTGGGAATATTTATTGTTGCTCCACGTTCCTTCAGTATTTCCTCAATTAGGCATCCATTGCCTGCCATAACACTGTCTCCGGGTTCTAGAAGCGGAACAATTCGACACTGACGTGACCGGCTCTAGTCTGAAACTAAACCTGCAAAAAAGGATGAAACATAGGTGAGACAGGCAGTTGATGATATTCCTTTCAAGCATTTAAATGTTGATGTCACCTTGTAAAATTCAAAGCTCAGACTTAAATCAAAAGGAGTTTATACTGACTCTACTTGACGTATCAGTGTTTGTTTTCCTTGAAAGCCAGATAGATAAGGAACCTAACTGAAGGTATGGAAAGTTTGCCCTTGTAAATATAATGCAGCTTACAATTAACTGAGACACATTGCATCTTACTCCAAGGTTTTGTTAAAAAAGTCTCGTCTAATGTATACTAAAAACAAGTCAAATTGATCGACACTGGGTAGAGCCTGGGTCGTTTATTCCGTAGTGGGGTTTCTCATTTGAAACAGACTGATCACAAGATTGTAGGAGATAAATCCGATGTAAAATTGCAGCAATTTGGGGTCATCAGCACTGGTGTAGACCAAATCTACTGACACTTGTTTGAGAAACAAGATGCTCCAAGTGGTTTATATGCAGTGCAACTGCTTCAACTTTCTCTGTTGTACTGAGTTCTAGCTCAGGACCCTAAAATCATGGAATTCAGATTCAAAACTTGAACCTCACACTCTATACTGATCTATTCATGATCTGTGTCCCTGGCAATATTTGAAAAGAAATACTACATAGTATAAAGAACTGCACATCAACACTATCATCAGAATTAAGGGAAAATGACATGTTTACTTCAGTTGGTTAACCCTTTCCAACATACTGTAGCTCTGCAGCAGATGACTTAGAAAATATCTAGGTAAACATATGTTAACTATCTATAAATGAAAGAATGATTATTGAACATACTTTATTAAAGTTGAAAACATTCTGGCTAAAAGAGAAATTGCTCATTATGTCACAACGTTTAAAAACGTCGTCGTCGTCAGCAAAAACGTCAAATTGCGTCTATAGGTGGGAAAGGGTTAAGGTTAACTTCTTGTACTATTCCATCATATTCTTACTATGCACATAACATTTTATAGTTAGCAAACCGTTTCCAGACTGTGCCTACTACTTTAAGTTATAGTTAGTATTGTTTATTGGGAAGTATTATGTTAGAGTAAACATTAAGATGTGATGATATTATCAACAGTTTAATGTTTACCCAGGGCTTTCCATTTGCCGTTATAGATCAATTGATTATGGAAAGGGTTGTCAATCCAACGGTTGAATGCTTTCAAGTTCAAGTAGGATTTCCGATACTTGACGAATATCAAAGTTAGATGGAAAATCATCACAGCCGTGTTAAACGCATCAATATTTTGAAAAGTAAAATTTCTGTATTTTTTTTTAAGATCAGCATACACATGAACTGAATTGTGCGTACATGGTTTATTCTGTTTTACTCCTCAGATTCTTCAATGTCTTGGCAATGTTACTGGCATTGTGTCTGTAGAAACTAGGTTTTTGCTGAGTTTCAGCCATAATCATTTCATTTGTCTTTTGCTAAGGGTCTGAATGTTACATAAACCAAAGATTAAGATGACGTACTTGCCTATTATTACATTGTTTGCGTTAGGAACCTCGTTCGAAATCCAATATTGCGCCCGTAACAGGTGTCACACTACAACATAATTGGTTCCGAAACATATTTGGTTCCGGGTCCTAGTACTAAAATAATCCGTATTGAAAAATCACTTCTCCTGCACTGCTTCATTGAGGTAAAGAGATGGGGAGGTATAATTCTTTGATTTTCCTTCAGTTTAAGCAAAACTTTATAATTTATAAGCATCTTAATGTATGTATTGCAAGACTATTTTTAAGCTTCGGCATGCTTTGAAGGTTGGCGGTCTGTGTAGGTTTGGGGAAGGCATCCAACCAGAAATGTTCACCGTGGTTGTGTACGACTGGATAAAGCAAAAAGAAATATTTGGCCTTTTTTGCCTAAAACCTATGAACAGTGAATAAACTAATAAAAACAAGAGCCAGAAAAACCGTTTATTCTGTTGATAAAAGTCAGCAGAGGTAAGAAAACATCCATTTTCACTCTATATTTAATTAGCCAAAAAGTCACAGGTATCAAGCCTGGATTGACGGAAATGAAACAAGAGCTGTCCGTAAGATAGTCCGACAATCCACCGCTTATTATTTACTGAGATGTGGACTATATTGTAGTTGCATGCAAAATGTTAACCATAATTTCTAAATTTACCAAGCACAACATTTTATCTTTTTAGTTTTTAACTGAATGCTTTAAAGTCCGTATGTTCAAATGCTTTTCATGTTGCCTGAAAAAGAAGTTCAATTATAGTTAGGCTTTCCATTATTACTTACAGACGTTCAAAAGATTAAAACAACACACCTATGGTGGCAGCGTTGAGGATATAATTTTCGAGGAGAGGTCGTCCATGGGCACAAGGTACATACATAGTGAAAGTAAAGGACAGGGACATGGTAGACAATATATACAAGTTAAGAATTTGTACCACTTGGATATAAACAATAGTCAAATTAAGTTGATCATTAATATGAAAACATCATAGAAAACGGAGCCACGATGGTTCGTTCACAATACTGGGGTTATTGGTTTGGAGGCAACCAGGAAACCCGCGTTCCTGCATACTTCTTCAAACGATCATGGTGCACTACTTTGGGTTTCGAGCGCGAGGACTGTTGAATACGATAAACAACATCATTTATTTTTTTATCAGGGGCCAATCCAGGACGGGGACAGTTTTGAACATTTTCCAGGTTTGGATCTGGTGTTATATAACCATACCATGTCGCCAGGCAAAAACACATTTTCAAGGATTTTATTATCATTAGTCCGTTTTTGATGGCGGCAATAATGTGTTTACGGGCAAATTCGTGAATATCCTGAAGCTTTTGTTTCACATCAACCGCAAAATCACACTTTAAATTGTCGAGTACTTGAGATGGAGGGTGTCATGGAATATGGGTGGGGAATTCAACACACAACCCTACTTGGTATAATGGGATATACCAAGCGTATGAATTATACCTAAAAGAGAAACACCTAACAAGTACTACCTCCTCAGTCATAATTTATTTTGGATTGGATCTATTCACTTGGTATGTTGGTGGTATAGGAAACGATGGTATTTACCGATAGCGAGGTGTCTGGGAATGACATCGTCCAAACTCAGTAGCGCTGCCCTTTTATACTATAGTATGTGAACTGATGACGTCAGAGCTCGCGCTCTGCGTCATAACCGAGAAGTTATTTTTATCCAAGAATGAAATAACCGAAAGACAATGCACAATCGCAACGGCTTTTATATATATACTAATGCCAGAAGGAATTTCCCAACGAGTTACATGTATTATTCACATGTTGCAAGGACAAAATAGTCAAAATGCGTTGTGTTTGAAGATAATAATCAAGGACTTTAGTGATTCCAAGGTTAGTAAATAACTTTAAGACAATGCACACTAACTTTGTTAGGTATATGCGCTTTTAAGAGGCATACATATTTATGTTTATAGATCAGATGTTCGAAGACTAGAACCGCTGCACCAAAGTACGATAACTGTACTTTTATCATGGGGAAAACAGCAAACCTCCTTTAAGCTTCATGGAATAATTCACGATTGCCATAAGGGATCGCTACATTGCCCCCGTCTTCATTAGGTTTGTTCTTCAAACGGACAGTTGAAAGAAAGTATTTACATAGACATTTCTTTATTTAAAATGTATCCAATGATTGTCAAGTGGTAATACACTTTCACATAATCAGTCCCTTCGCTTTCTGTTAGGGGTTAAATCCCAGCGGGGCACTTTAGGGGTTAAATCCGTGCGGGGCACTTCATGGGTTAAATCCGTGCGGGGCACTTTAGGGGTTATTTCTGTGCGGGGCTCTTCCTCCAGCTTTAAATCTGGTATGTCAATTAGTTCTGACTTTAATAGTACGTCTATGAGATGACTTTAATGGGGAGGCAGTGGAGGGAAGGAATAATAGGTCCCGTAAATGATATTAAGACTTTTTGTTGTTCATATTTCCATCTTTTAAACTCCTCAAATGCCTTTTGTCCCCTGGACCCACTTGGTAACACCAAATCAAAGTCCGCAACTCGCAGACTCTGTCCAAAACACCCATGGGCGTAGGTTTTTCCGCGCAAACACCTTGTGGTATTTTAATCTTGAATGGGTTTCCTGGGCATGTCTGGCTGCTCGATAAATTCGAGGGAAGGTCGTCCCTGGGCATAAGGTACATATATACATATTTTACATCATGTAAAACAAAGCCACGATGGGGTTATGGGTTTGAAGGCAACCAGGACACCTGCGTTCCTACATACCTATTCAAATGATCATGATGCACTTCTTTGGGTTTCGGGCACGAGGACTGTTGAATACTATAAACAACATCATTTTCGTCAGTATCACTCTCAGTCAAAGTTTCCTCATACCCACAAAGGTCAGTATCGTTACCTGCAGTATCCTTTGCGCATCTGGTACAACATCTTTGCTATTGTAGGCCAGTTGAAACACACACACAGCGAGTTCTCTCAGAGTACTTGCAATTTTTTGAAAAACATGGTCTCCTGGACAGTGCATCGGCATTAGAATGGACTCTACCTGCCCTATATACGATTTCAAAATCATAAGTAGCTAGGACTTGCAACCACCTAGCCATCTGTCCCTCAGGAATTTTAAAGTTTGTGAGCAACCGAAGAGCTCCATGGTCACTTCGCACTTTGAAATGACTTTGAAATGTCTACCATACAAATAATGATGAAACTATTTTACAGACATTTCTACAGCTAAAAGTTCACGTCCAGTCACACAATAGCTCCTTTCTGCCTTGGACAAACACTTGCTATAATATGAGATAACTTTGTCTACGTTGTTTTGAATTTGCGACAACGCAGTGCCAATACAAACACCACTGGCGTCAGTATACAATATGAATAAATGGGATAGGATAAGATGGGAGCCTCTATCAGTATACTTTTAAGAGAAATAAAAGTCTCATTACAATCTGCAGTCCACCTTATCATTCTTTTCAGTAAGTTGTGCAACGGCTTTGCTATAGTCGAGAATTCAGGCACAAAGCGTCTATAACATGAACAAAGTCCCAAAAAACTTCTCACATCCTTCACACTCCTTGGCCAATCTGTGACTGCCGTGATCTTCTGAGGATCTGTAACCACACCATATTCACTTATCACATGACCTAAGAAAGACACTGACTTCTGGAATATAGCAAACTTCTTTAGGCTTAACTTAAGGTTGGCATCAAACAAACGCTTATTCAAGAGCGACTAGGTGATCATCATAGGTTTGGGAAAACACGAGTATGTCATCCAGGTATATGAGGTATATTTTCCAAGTCAATACAGCCAAAACACGCTCCATTAACCTTTCGAATGTTGCCGGCGCATTTGTCAATCCAAATGGCATGACGGTACATTGCCAAAGTCCACTTCCATGAATGGAAAATGCAGTTTTACAGCGATCTTGTTCAGCTAGGCTAACCTGCCAAAACCCAGATCGACAACCCATAGAACCGAACCACATACTACCCGATAGAGAGTCAAGGGTGTCGTCTATCCGCAGTAAGGGTTGACTATCCTTAACAATAATTTAGTTTAATTTTCTGAAGTCACAACAAAATATAACACTTCTGTTTAAGGCACTCTGTATGGATTTTGTTTAGTTGGTCGAGCATTACCAGTAACTATCGTATGTTCAACCACATGCGTTCTCCCAATATCATCCGCTGATCTAGAAAAGACATTTGGATACTTGAGCAATAGATTCTTCAATGTTGTACACTGTTCTGCTGATAATGACTCAACGGCTTGATCATATACACCTTGTATATGCTTCGGTAACTCATCGTTATGCTCCTTTTCTACAGACTGAACTACTCCCACACTTTTAATATCCGCTATTGTCACACTCTCAAAACTCGCAGCAATCGTGTCACGGTAAATGGTATATGGCTCACTACCAAAGTTCACTTCCCTCATGGGTATACTTAATTACATCTACTAACGTCTTAGCTATTAGAAGGCTACTTTTTTTTTACTAAACTTTGAATTCGGTTAAATCTCATATAATTTCACTCTTTACAGTACCAAGTTATTTACGGGGAATTATTATTTTTTATTCAGGCGGTACCTGGACGTTTTCATATACAGCGATCTTACAACAAGAAGGTGCAAACTGATCACTATCCTTCACATCACATTGAATATTTTCTCCCTTAACTCTTATCCGGCGATTTTTTCAAACTAATGTCACAGTCATATTTATTTTAAGAAACATATACCTAAAATACCGTCATTCTTAGTATCCGCTATGAAACACTCATGCTTAAAGGTGTGTTCGCCCATTGCGATATCAATGACTACTTTTATGTGGAAAGGCGCAGTTTTACCGGTGGCTGTAAAAAGCGTCATGTTAACAGGTTTGATAACTGGTCGCAAAGCCAAGGGAATAGTCTCCAGAACTTCCGTATGACTAATACTACAACTAGCTCCAGTGTCGACTAGCATAGATATCGTATTACCCAGCACTTTAGCTAACACATATAATCCATTATCTTTCGATAACACACACGTTTGTACTAATGACGGATCGGACCATGTTCCGGAGGCTGAGCGTTGGTCCCCACATGCAACCTGTTGTCGTTTCCTTTGTAATATGAATTATTATTGCGTTGATTTCTCCTATTCCTTTCATGAAAACCTTAGTTGTTTTTGTTGTTCACGGGGCTACTTTTTGCACTCAATTCCTATTTTAAATATTCCACCTGTTTTTCTAACTCGTCAATTTTCCGATTAGGATCGTCATGTTATTTGGGTAAACTACGCACTTGATGCCGACCGCGGCTACTGTCAACCTTGCGATGCGCATCAAGCGAATCGCGATGCTCTCTGCTTCACTAATACTCTTCGGACACGCCTCTCTCAACCTAAGCCTAATGTCCTTATCAGTTATAGCGTCAATAAAATGGTCTAAAGCCAACAACTCAAACACGGCAGAGGAAGCGCTTCGGTACGCTTTTCTTGCTAATTTACGCACAGACTGGGCTAACTCGGGGATTGATTCATTTTTACCCAGCACTTTACTCTGTAACATAGAACGATGTAATTCGGCTCTCTGAACGGAACCGTAACGAGTTTGGAGAGAAGACACAATTGAATTATAATTCCTTCTTTAATCTCGATCCAATAATTCACACAGTAAAGTCCTGCACGGTCCTGCTAGGTTACTCGCTAAAAACAAAGACTTTGTGTCAACATTCTAACCATTCAGATCAGACACTATACTAATTGGGAAAGATACTCATCCCAGTCCTCCGTACCATCATAGGTGTGTGGTTTTAATCTACTGTTCATAACCCTATTCGAATGTGTCTGAGGAAATCCGACGGAAATGTCGCTATTTTGGTAGGGAACACGGTCACAGGACCCACGGTCAGTGCTACGCGCATGTCAATAAGGTCTACTTTCGTTTGCATCCAAGTTCGGGGTATTGTTTAAAGTTCGCCCCCTTCTAAAGGTATCGCTCTGGAAACTCAAATCAACGGGACTATTTTCACTAGATTGGACCTGCCCAATGTCTTTATTTTGGGAAAAGGAACGGGAAGGTAGCTTATTCGTTTGACATTGCAATGAAACTAACCTGTTTTCAAAGCTTGAAAGGGAGTTTTGAAATCGGGTTTCTAAGGCTTCTAAATTGGCTTGAATGTTTAACTCTAATCCACTTTTACACTTTTGAATGCAATGGGAAAGCCCATCTCCATCTCCAGCACTGACTCATTCGTTTCGTGTTCCTAGACACCCATTACACCAGTAAGTTACTACTACCATTTTAGAACCTGTGGCCTAACTCTACCGGTGCCTAATCTCAGCCCAGCATAAAATATACATTGAAAAGAACACATGGTTTTCGAAAGAACGCATGGTTTGATCCAACATTCCGGCTGTACTGAAAAGAACAAACGTATATATAGTCGTCGGGGTTGTGTTGCAGAAGTGTCCAAAATCTACTCTGCTGAGCGATACCTATTGTAACTGGAATCTTGTGTGTGGTGCTGGCAACCGGCTTTTCACGACGGAGACAAGTCGGGACCTTGAAGAGTAATTCTAAGTACGGTTACGTTGAGCTGCCTGCTCTATAAACTCCTTGAAACGGGCTCTAGGACAACACAAAAGCAGGCGATGTATTGCATCTGCAGCTTCTTTGCACCAACTCCCTCTATCTCGAACAATAGGCACGCACATTAAAAGCTGCGAGCAATTTCGCTGTCCAACTCCGGCTGATTTTTTAAGACGGCTGCCGAAGAGCAAGTTGAAAACATTGCTGGGCGCTTGTCAGCTATTTTTGTAACTCGACATATATACAGCTTGAGTTGTGATTCGGAACTGCCGAAATCCAATATAAGACTCTGCTTTGCAGCCTGCTGCCATAACTTCGCTAAAAGACATAATACAATGATTATTGTAAAACTTGAAGCCATAGCTTGAAGCTTGCAACCGGAACTGTTGCATGTTTACGGCTTACCACTTGAACAATAAAAGGATGGTTGCAACGTAGGGCAATTCTTAATCCGGCTGGATTAAGCAGCCGGATGTCGCAACGGGACCTAGACAGCACGATGCGAGTTTGTTGCACATGGACCTGTCACGCATCAATTTACCGCGAACATCTTCTATTTTCAACAAAAGGCACGCAATTTCAAGGATGCGAGCAATTCCGTCGGCCCATATCCGGCCTGGGTTGTTTCTAACGGCTTTTGAAACCAGAAAGAGCGACACAAAGTGCAACTCGCTTGTTCCAGACACATGTCTGACTGTATAGTCGGTAAATCAAGCAGTACATAGTTTGGATTGGGCTGTGGAACTGCAGAAAAACCCAGCATCCGAGGCAGACACTGTACCATTACATCTTTGAGGCTGTCGGATAAGCGACAAATCTGCAGGAATATGACGTTTACGATATTCGAATATGGTAACTGTATTTGATATTTAGTAGCCAAAGTTGCAGTAAATAAACAAGTTCTTATAATTTAAAGTAATAAATATACGTTATTAATACCGTTATGTTGCTGCTTCAAATGTATTAATTAAAAAACGTAAGAGATTTCAAATTTGAATGAAGGTTTGTGCCTATAACCGTTTCTTCTGCGTTTTTCAATCCGTATCCATAATCTAGACATTGTTAATAGCAGGAATAAGGACTGTAGACAAACAAAAGTCCCCCACCGGGTAGTGTCAAATGAATTTAAGGACACAACATAATTTCATTAAACCGACATCTTAAACTGCGATGCAGTAGTCAAGGTTTATATATAGAGAGAGAAGACTGTATACCTCTGGTACCCGCCACTTTCTCTTTAAAAGAGGCATTTACAAACAATTATGTAAATTGTTGTACCTACAGTGCAGGAGATATAATGCTGTACTTTATTAAATGTGGGGTCAAATGTCACTATCACAGTTATCTTTTTAGGACACAGTATGTCGTAACCATCTTCCCTAGATGTATATTGTTTTGTTTCAGAATTTGACATTTTCCAACACATTTAATTGTTGACTTAATAAATGCTCAATACTGTTATCAATATCAATGTAATAATCTCAATATGCCAAAATGTCATTGTACTTATAAGTCGCCGGTAGAAGCCGGAAACTATATATTTTTTTCGTTTTCAGATTTTACATGGCAGCACAATTTGTTATAGGGATAAACTAAATATAAATGCCTCCAATATATAATATCTAAAGCTGGTAAGTATTAACGAAAAACGATTGTAAACACAAATTAAAGAGCATAATGTGGCCATAACAGAATATTTTAAAATTAATTGACAAGACGATGATAATGTGCTTTCGATAACGACAAATTGCATTCGTTTTTTAGATTTCACATGAGAGGATAACTTCATATAAGGTTAAACAAAATGTCCCTGATTAGACTTGCAACAGACGCTTATGTTAAAGCATCATAACAATAGCTTCATGAAACTCATTCAATACGTTCAGCCAATCCATCAAATTATTGAAATTCTGGAAATGTTTCAGACATTATAATCTAAAACGCTTACAATTGTCTTTGATAATTGTACATTTTCAAAAAATTACTCCAACATATCGTCTTAACCTAATTGGTTAACTTCCCTTTATTTTACTTTTCCCTTAAAGCAGGAACCATCAATCTTCACAATCAGTTAACTCGAAGATAACTCAAAATCAAAACAGCAAATAGACAATCAGATTCACAAGCGGGTCGTTGGGTGAATACTTAAAACGAACTACACCGGTTAACCTTCACAGACACAATCTTAACAGGGACATATACATATGTATTCATGTATTTATTTGTCTCTAATCTGACCTATGAAGCCGACGACATTAAAACCATTCATAGAAAAAGGACAAGTTGCTCACAACTAGCAAACTATCTTTTGCCAATACTATTCGAGTTGTGTATCGACAATGAAAGCTCCATTTTAACACTCCTATAAGTTATGATGATTGTAACAGTATCACATATAGTACAGGAATAATATTGGTGGTCGAATATATCGAGGGCTTGGCGTGAAACAGTTGTAACTAAAGTTGGTATTTTTTTACCAAGGTTAATCACTTCGCCATAAAGTCTTTATAAGCGTTAAATCATTTTTCTTTGTAAACAATGGAAATTTAGGTGCCATTGCTCGTTTTGAGCAATGGCACCTAAATTTGCATTGTTTACAAAAGGGTCAAAATTGCCCCTAATTCAGGGTTTTCCAAATAGGTTTTGAGTTACAACCGTTTCACGCTAAGCCTTCGATATCCAGTTCAATACGACAGAGCCCGAAACTCTAAAACTCTGAAACGTTATCTGTACGAGTTAGTTTTTGTTTTTGGCCAATCAGATACTAGAACATAAATTATGAGTTGTGCACCGCTAAAGTAAAACTGAGGTCATTTGCGACCAGTGTAGGTTTTAATCAACATGCGCCCAAAATGACCTTAGTTGTCGACGGGCCTTAAAACACCATTCATTCATTCATTCCCACCCCAGTCACAGGGCTTCCGATATTTGGTATACATTGGCATAAGATAACATATATACTTATACGGACATATATCTATACACCTGCCAACGCCACTAATGCTGTTCAACCAGTCAAAGGGGCACCGATATTTGGTATACTAATTCACCATTTAAAGGGTGACATTGCGTGTCGTTTATCGCACCAACTGTGATATATTATGTACAGGGTTTCCTAAGACTGATCACTTTAAACCTTTGTTTCATACAATGCATCTGCAAGTATGGATTTGTTCTATTGTCATAAAGATAAAAATGCACGATATTTGGTATTGAAGTTGATGTATATTACTATGGTCTAATACAACAAACATATACATAAATGAAGGACATGCATGTAGCATGTGGTAAACTAACTATAGATTACAAGTTTACCTAAAAACTCGTCTGCTTTTACAGTTTTACATGAAATAACTCTTAAATTATGAAAAGTGCTATATAAAATTTAAATTAAAAATTGAAAACATTGTGTAAAAAGCAGACATTGCGCAGTTTGAGTAATTAATCCATTTCCACAGATAGTTTAAATGTCTGCAGATGATAACAGGTACAAATACAATAGGTACTACTGCCACAGGTATGTATGACATAGCCAAACTGGTACACATTCCACATGCAACAGTGTCATAGGCTACAACATATTTACTTGTTGCGCTATCACCTATTGTATTTTACTGATTGTATATAGTTCCTTTTCAATGTAGTGCCAAGCGTACTTTGGGAATCCGCTGTGGTCGAGTGGTTAGCGTCGGGGATTTCGAAACCGGGTGTCCCGGGTTCGATCCCCAGTCACGGCACTACGGTCATGGTGGAGTGCCCTTGGGCAAGGCACATTTTCCAGCCTAGTACTGGTTTCTTTACCCAGGCGCATGAATAATTAAATTTAATTGCGCGCTAAATGACCTTAGCTGTCGATGCGCCATAAAACAATATACATTCATTCAAGCGTACTTTGATTCTTAAATGACATACGTTGATGAAACACAAATTGTTGATTTTAAACTGTTAATTAAGTTTATGTTTTATGTTTTATGTATATTAAAAGGTTAAGTTAAACGTCTGTTAGACGTGTACGACCTCTCTATATCAGAGGAGTATCAGCTGAAACGCCCTACATCGGTTGAGCAGCTAGAATCCACATAAGTGGTTTGACATCGTTTCAGCACTAGGCCATTTCACACAGGGTGCTCAGAGTTAGAGTTGGTTCGGAAGAGACGGTTCCAAACAGACGCTTTGTTGGACTTCTAGGGCCCCTTCGCTGGACAGATATGTTCAACTCCGTGACGGCAGTTGAAACCATATATCCAAGGCAAGTTGAGCCGAGACCATAGAATTGATACTTCGTTACAGGTCAACAGAGGCTAGGTAGCCCGAGGAACATTCTTTATATCGTCCACATTGTACACAGTCTCAGTTAAGACAGTGTCACCTGCGAAACAGCCCTTTTAACGTCAATGTATGTGCCAAAAGGAGTAACTGTTTCACGGAGGAAAGGTTTAGATTACATTGTGGTTTCTTGTTAAACATGGGAATATTCCTCATAACTACTTAACGCACTAAGTCTTAAACCCTTTCCCACATCAGTTAAAGTCGAATTATGAGGGTCATAGTAGCGTTTGTTAAGAATGAATGACCGAGAATTAAGTCGAAATCACGGACCTTTGATTGATAATACCCCTTTAAGGTACAAGCATTGGTTATTAAAAAGAGAAGACAGTGCAAGATTAGAATCTGAATAGTCGAATTATCTTTAAAACTTTAAAGGGAAGAAATTCATCTAAAACAAAAAAATAATTAAAAAAAATAAGAAGCTGAAGGGGTTTGGGATTTACCACAAACATGTTACACATTAGCACATACTCACGTATCATACTTTTCTCCAAGTTTTCTGGATTTTAAAAACGGACCCATTCATGTACATCATAACGCTTAGAATCGTAAACACAACTATATTAAGACCTATGTACAAGTTGAGTGTCATATACAAACCGTGGTGAGATAAAATGTACATAACTGTTATAAAAACACACTCAGTTCAATGAGGCATATACAATGTATACACAATAAGTATGTTTATCTTGTGCTTTTAGAAGTAATATGAATGCTGTTTACGGAAAAAAGGTGATTTGGTATGTCACAGAAAACTAACATTATTTTATTTCCACAGTTTCTGTGACATACCTGAAATCATCTAGTGCTAAATGTATTATACTGTTTATTAGATGATTTCGGTATGTCAAAAGAAAACAACGTTGTCTTATTTCATATTAATGAAGATCCTGATCAGCATGTACTTATGCAGTAGGATCAGGGTCTTCACTATTAGGAAATAAGAGAATGTTAGTTTTCTGTAACATACCCGAAATCATCTATTTCCCATAAACAGCATAATTGTATAATGTGTATAAAATGTATGTGTTTCAATGAACTGAGTTATTTTTATAACAGTTTTCTTCTGTACATTTATCCCCCAATGTTTTTACTGGACACCAACCTTTAAAGAGGTATATTTTATATGTGAGTCGGTCCATTTGTTTCTTGCAATTCCTTAATCGGTACCTACCGAGCAGAGCAAAAAATATTTTGTTTAAATAGTTTAAATATGACATCTTTGTCATACTACAGTCTAATTAGAATCAAGCATCACCTCATAAAGGTTTATAAGGGAAAACAGTTGTTATTTTACTCATTTTCTTGATGAATTTCTATAGAAATGCAACTTTAACAATATAAAATAATACCATAAGAGACAACTTGTAAATATCGTTGATGATCTTGGGCATAAGAGTACCACGTAAAACTCAAGTGAATATATATTGTTGCTAAAACACTTGTCTATTGTTTCTGAAAATATTACACATTATTTATGTATAAGCAAAAATGGAGTCTCTGTCCAACAAACACTAGGTCTAAGATAAGATTCGTTTCTAGTTTGCTTTACTTTTTTAACAAACATCATTATAATAGGTGTAAGAGGCAAGATATTAAAACTAAAACAAAATAAAAGTAAACGGTGTACATGTGATCCGTAACCTTTGGAATGACCCGTTTACATCGTTTACAATATAGCGAATGTAAATATGATCCTTTGTCTGACTGAAAAACGAGTTTCATTATCGAGTTCAGATGGACTCTAAATTTACCAGTTAAGACTGTAATAAGATACACCGCCCCAAATTATTCAGTCTGACAATTACAAGCCTCGCAATCTGATGGTTGAGGGTTCACACCCTCATCTCAGTCAACATTCCTTCCGATGCTTGTCAAAAAGTCAATCCTTATTCGTCTTCAACCAACTTGCTTATAAACTATGCTGAAACGAAGTTAACTGCTTGGTAAGATTGCTGTGTCGCCGCCACGATATGAAAAATTGTTAAAAAAAAAGGTGTTACAACCCAAATAAATCAAAAGTTGACAATGTAAGCAATAACCTTTAAGGCAAACCTCGTTTACATTATATTATATTTGTGTCAGTCTGTTTATCAAGAAGACCAAATATACGACTTTGAACATATTTAGGCAAACATATTGATACTCCGTTTTAATGAAGACATTGTGTAATCATGATAAATGATTTAACAATTGCTCGATTTCACACAATATTTTCATAAATAAATCGTTACTATCAAGTAAATAATGTACACTTTTATAGAAAGTTAGCGTCACAGTTTTGGTTTCCATCCGCTTTTATATCAGTGTCTATAACGTATCAAGACTTTAACGCTAAGACTGACTAAAGGTGCCAGAATGCATTCAAACAGCGAAGATGTTTGATTTTCAACATCCGTTTACCTATATCGTTAGCGCACCCGCGGTCTACGGCGTCATAGGTCCAGTTTATTCAGGGCGTGCCTTGGAACCTCGAGAGAGACACATTTCTGGACACTCGAGTTAAAAACGTCATAGTGCTCGATGAAATGTTTACCGAAGCGGCAAAGGATCCGAGAGTAACGGATTTGTTTACGAAAGGCAGTCACCATAGAAATTTGTCGGTGATCGCACTCAATCAGAACATATATTTTAGACCAAGACTCGACCAAGATAAGAAACTGTCAATATCTTGCATTATTTAATAATCCCGTGGACAGACAACCGGTTATGACTTTAATCAGACAAAGGTAACCGAAACAAATGCCAGCTGCTACGTCGTTTCGTGGATGACTTTAAACAATCCTCCTGGTACCTGCTATTCGATTTGAAACCGACAACACCAGAATGTATGCGATTTTATAGGGGATCCCATCCCTGAACCGGCTTTAACGAGCACGCCCGAAAGTAGCAACGAACAGCCGGAAATAATTTATATGTTTTGCGACGACTGCAGGTCCGTGTTATCGGACATTCATCCCTTACAAAAGCACGTCAACATTTGGTGCCCGATGAAAAGAAAAACGGAGGGGGGGGGGGGGGGGGGGCGACGATGAAACGGATATCCGGGTCTCGGACCGACCACGGATGGAAGACGACGATGGCATAGAAGTAGTGTCCGACGACGATGCTATGGACAAAACTTCTGACGATGAAGTTACCGGTGATACAGCGGTAGTAAATCCGGAGGTTGAAAAGTGGAAGAGACATATATATAACTCAAAGATAAAAGTATCTAAAAGTCAGATTTATTGTTATCAATTTATTAAGCCCCGATCAATATAGTGCATCGGGAATCAGCGCTTTGCGATACTTGCAATTAAATCAAAACGGGTTAATAGACGTCTCAATTGACTTTGACGTTAAGTACCGGTAATTACCGCGGATCCGTTATGAAAACAAGAACATGAATAGAATCTTAGATAAACATTGAGGCCGGAATCAGATCTGTTTCGTAACGTCCTCCGTAGTATCGAACTATCTCGTTTAAATCCAAGAATATACCCACTTTGATTGATGCTGGACGCCACAGACAGATGATTCGGATGATCGATGAGAGTTATTTTGAACATGCACAACAAATTGTTGGAGCTACCGAATGCCATTAAGTATTCATCCGTACGGAGCCGAACAGCCAGTATGCTCCTAGAACACACCGAATGCTTCCCTAATATGATCCGTTCGCTCGAATTCCTATTCGGAAAGCAAACGGAATGGCATTCAGCCCAATATGATCGCCCCAAAATGGAATTTCTTTCTAGAATGCACACAGTATGTTCGCTTTCACTCCATGTATTAAGCCTATTTCTGAGTATCAGTAAACATAATTTTGAAAGAGTGTTAACAATAGTGATATGTCCATAATTTGATGGGTTAGATGAGTAGTCTTTTAAAAGATTGGAATAATATATCCGTTGGAGCAAGATTCTGATAATACAACCGATTCATAAATGTTATTAAACAAAACAGTTAAATATGGTGCTATGAAATCTTTCGAGTCCAAACAGAAATCTGCCACGATGTTTTCCAAGTCTGCAATTTTGTGCCTCTTCAGAGTTGAAATAGTATATTTAATTTCATCTGTGGTAAAGGGTTTGTCTAACTGGTTAATACTTAACGTTACATCACGTGAACAGTGTGAGTAATCAGGCATATCCTTATTGTTTTCCAACTCAACAGGGACTCTTTTATTTTTATTTAAATTTGTTAACATAAGACCAAAACCGTTGGGGAGCAGACTTACTTAGATACGAAAGTTAAATCTTTCGGAGTTTTTATGTGTTTTTTTGGGCCTCGAAAAGTGACACTCTTCCCGAAGGATTTAAAGAAATATCATGCACGAGAGTCGTAAATGATGATATATAGTCATTGATACCGGAGCAATGATCCGAGAATTCGGTCATGTCTAAAACTGACATACTCTCGGACAGAATACATGTACTTCTATTCTTGGATCGGACATTATATAATTGAGCCCGTGAATGGTACAAGTTGAATGCATATACAAACACAAATACTTCTAAAAAGCTTGTGAAAGTTATATATGTGTATATATTGATTAGACTGTATGGAAACAATGACTTAGCTTAATCTTCACTGCTCAGAAAGCAGATGTGTTGCATTTCCAATGCACTGGCTCATAACATATGTTAGATTGTTTTTATGTGTAAACGGATGTCTCAGCCAAAGGGAGATTACTAGGTAAGGCTTAGTGCATAATCGCGCAAAATAAGGTTAATAGCATTGGTGGCTTCAGGGAGGCAACTGCGACAAAACTCCACCATCCTCATTTATCAAAGGACTTAAATTGTATCAACTACGGAACTGTTATTTCTGAATCTGTCCATGGTGAACGCTTACAGTGATCTTTCGAGTTAAAAAGGGGTAAGGTATTCATGTTTTCTACGTGTTTGAGGCTTGTTTTAAAAGAAACGCCATATCAAAATAGCATTATGAACGCCTGGTTTAGCTGAGAACTACACACTTTCGTTTGTTGCTATATAATCGGCAGAAGACGGGTTTGAACCAGCTTTGAGTAGCATGTCCCTACTTTGCACTCAGAGTTGTGGAGATATCATTATGACTGATGCGCTGGTTTCAGGATACACGTACACGATGTATTGTTTATTTACACAGGAAACGCCATGATGTGACAGATGTACTGTTCAAAGCGGCGCACAACACCTGGCCACATACCAAAAGATCCCTGCTGACAAGGGCTCAAACCTTTCACCGAAGGTGTACGGTATACCACGTCGCTACAAAGGGTGTCTCAGTAGAAATGGCAGTAGAAGCATCCATTGTGATAATAAACATAGCAGGCTACATAGTTTACATTTGAAATGCCTTCTCGAATTCCCTGAGACAGCGAGTAATGTGAAACGTTCTCGAGTTTTTATCAATAATGGACTGTCAAGTCATCCAGCGGTCAATTGTAAAACAATAAGTCGGATGCTAAATGGTAAAGTATAGTATTGTAAACCTATATATAGGATGTATTATTAAATTCGTTCGTACACTCAATGATTAATACGACAAAACAAGTTATTACACTGTACATGTATGCACTTACACTGTATTTAATAATGAATATTACAAGTGTTCATGGATCTCCTACATTCGCAGAAAAGTAGTTGTTAGTTGATGCTCGTTTGAAAGAGCCACCAATTGCTCGGAAAGAAATCACACTGGTAGGTTCATTGTCCGGTGAGATTTGACTGAGTTAAACACCAAACAATCAATATATCAATCAACCGGAAAAAACACAAAATCTGCGTTGAAAGTATTACTTAGGATATATTGCAATAGACGTTATTTTGATTTAATGGATGAATACAAAGCACGAGTTTCAAGACTTTTATATACAGACGTTTAGTATGTGTTAGAGATGAAAGCTACCTAGAATAAGAACTAACAATCTGAGTAAAAGATAAAACACTCCATAGCGACTAAACTAGATTAACGGTAACGATTACATTCGATTAAGTCGCCTTAGTGACACCATACACAATGCCAGACTTTATTTCTATGTAAGCAACTTCCTGTTAAATTTGAATACAATCACTCAAGTGTAAAGCAAATAAATCAGCGGAAGGGATATTAACGAAATTTTGATCAACGTCTGCCCGTCCATCCGAACCATTGCAACATCATTCTAACAACCAGGTTTCAACTGTGTTTGGAATCTTGTTATAATGGCTATTTTATCGATATAGTATTACATAAGCATATGCAGCTCAGCACAATTAACAATCTAAACGTTTGCAAGTAATTTTCTTAGTACAGATGCAAACAAGCAACTACATAAACGGTTAAGATCTGAAAACACCAACATTCCAGCAAGTACACGGGATTAAGGCATATATCAAACTATTCTGAAATACACAATTATTTCAGGTAAAAATACTCCGTAAAGTCTTAATCTTGATATATATATAATATAAAATCAAACATGATTTCCGCAGAAGAACTCCAACATCATAATGAAATGTAAATATCATAGTTATATTACGATAACTCATAGACTGATAATAGATCACTGAGACAGCGATCCAGAAACATTTAGTTTCCGTAGATTACTTCATACATTAAAGCCCTTTCATTTTCAGATAACATTTCTACGGCAATATATTAAAACAATCGAGCAGGAACACGAATTAAGTAGGATAAAGCCTAAATAAAAAACCTTTTAATCTTAGGTAAACGTGTAATCAAACTTTATATCCCGATGATCTTCAACAAGATAACTCATAGGCTGATACTGTATCTCTAAGAAGACGACACAGGAACATTTTACTTTCCGTATATGTTTGTACATTGAGATGATTCACATCTTTTATTTTTTAGTTAAAATGTCTACGACATCCTGTCCATCTGCAGACATCTGTATCACATTGTCAGAATTACAACCGCACACATAAATCTAACCGAGATCATCGACAGCGATTCCCGTAGGGTTCTTTAACAGTGGAGTAGGCATGACAGCAATGACACGTCCACTTGTAGACAGGGCTACAACACATTGGTCCCAGTCATTAACGTAAAGGGTACCAGTCTGGGGATTTACTGTTATATAACATAGCTCGGTACATTCCACTCTACGCTCAGAGAGATATTTGAATCTACGTTTTAACTTGCCGTCTGATGTGTACACATGAACCTGTGAGAACCTTCCTGAGTTATCTGTTTGACTTCTCAAAACACAGCCAATCCTGCCGTTAAAACTACATACCCCTAACAAACAGCTCTGAGTTACCTGTTTGACTTCTCAAAATACAGTAAATCCTGCCGTTTAAACTACATAGCCCCTAACAGAAACTGTTGTTTACGATGAAGTTTCCATAACTCTTACCCACATGCAGAGGCAATTTGTCCCCTTTCAACGGTCCAGATTAGGAGCAGTGTACAGCTGGGGCAGGAACGACGAGCTATTTGTATTCGGTGGAGGGGCGGTATTTTTTTGCTAAATATTTTCCATATTTTGACATAGAAAGTCTCATTAAATGTAACCTAAATTATTGAAAAGTGGAAAACATTGTGGTAAAAGGAGAAATTTCTTTTTTTAATCACTTTCTACTTTTGGCAGTGTTTAAAAAGTCGTCTGCTGCAGAGGTGTCAGAAAGTGCCTTTATGTGGGAAAGGGTAAACGAATCATTGCTTTAAGATAACTCTCTAATTAAACACATAAACCCTATATTGTGGGTACCTGTACGTAAAATAATAATTTCACTGAGACGATTCTATACAGTACCCACACTAAACAGTTTTGAGGTTAAATAAGGAGTTAACTCAATCTCCCCCATACAGAAAACAACCTTGAAAAATCAAGGCATTACAGTATGGTAAAGAAATATCTAGACTAAAACTATCATTTGATAATGTTTGAATATACAGAGAATCCGCTCTGGTCGAGTGGTTAGCATCGGGGATTTCGAAACCGGGTGTCCCGGGTTCGATCCCTAATCGCGGCACTACGGTCATGGTGAAGTGCCTTTGGGCAAGGCACATTTTCTAGCCTAGTACTGGTTTGTTTACCCATGGATCATGAATAAGTGAACTGTCGACGTGATATAGCTGAAATAATGTTGAAAGCGGCGTAAAACCCCAATACATAAATGAATAAATAAATTGAATATAAAGTAATTAAAAATGTTAAGGCAAAGGCAGAGATTGCTCCTTTTCAAAGGTTAATTGCTGCAGATGCGTACACATGCAAATGTAGGTAGGAAGGAGTTAACAAGATAGGAAATAAGAGGTAACATTCGCAAAAGCATGAGCTCTCATATGTTTGAAGTAAAGCCGCCAGAGTTGGGGTTCAAGCTCACAAGCCTTGATTTGACAGCCTGCATCGCTACTGACGGAGCTACAGTGGCTCAGTGACAGGGTTTAGCCTTTATCACATACAGACACTTTCGAATCCTCTGCAGCATATTCATTTTTAAAACATTTCGGTAAAAGGAGAACTCCCTTAGCAATTTGTCCTTTTGTAATAATGTTTTAAACTATAGTAAATAGTTCTTTCATTAATAGAGAATTTCAATATTCTAGACAAAATATTCTCGAAGGTGTCTGTTGCAGGTTTTGTTTTATACATGAGGGAAAGGGTTGATACAGACAAAAGATCCACTTACGGCCTTCAAGGACAATAAAGACCACATTCAATTTTGTTGAGCAAGTTTCATGTCCTTGACGTGGACATACTGTAACTCTGACATGGGCACTCCCTATAAGTTATAAGTAAAGGACTAAATAAGGGGAAGTAAACTGTTTTTCCCCAACAATATATCTCAGCATTACGACTGACTGGTTGGTCTCAGGATAAATGGACCAGTAGTACTGGTAACTTACCAAGGAAATGCCATGATATAACTAAAACAATGTTGAAAATAATCAATTAATCAATGATTTAAATAATATTTTTAAAAAGTGAACTTTATTTAAGTGCCTATTGAGCTCTGTATAACAACCACAGTGATCATTCTAATACAGACACAAGATTATGAATAACTGTACCCTGTGGTTTAATGATTAGAGGGTCTTCCTAGGGAGCAGAAGACCTCCCTGTGGTGTAGTGGTTAGAGGGACTTCCTAGGGAGCAAGAGACCAGGTTTAATTCCTAGTCGGGTCCTATGATCCTATCTATACCAACGACTTTGAACATGGTAGTAATGGCTTCCCTCTTTAGTGCGCATGGTTGCAGCTTGCAGGGATAGTATTATGACTGGTGGATCAGTATCATTCTGGATAAATAAAACATGTAGTACTGGCAATGTACCATGGAACACAGTGATATAACTGAAATACTGTTGAAAACAGCATTAAACACAATTCAGACAAATTCAAAAGGGATTATCAAGTTTAGCCCCAGCTCATCTTTGATTAGAAATTAGAAATTTAAGGAAAAAATAAACTTTTTAATTTAAACAATTTTTCAACTTGTAGATAACAAATCTAAAACTGACCATTCTGAAAATATCTAGGAAAACATTTAGTAAGTATCATTTAGTATCATTTAGTAAGTATCATTTAGTATCATTTAGTAAGTATCATTTAGTAAGTATCATTTAGTATCATTTAGTAAGTATCATTTAGTATCATTTAGTAAGTATCATTTAGTATCATTTAGTAAGTATCATTTAGTAAGCATCATTTAGTAAGTAATAATTATTTGTTTATATGTATATACATGGTATTTACCGCCACATTCTTCTAGCCTGATACTACGGTGGCACAGATGTGACATGTGTATGTTTTTATTTATCTCGTGCGCACGACATACTAAGTCGTGCGCACGAGATACTCTGTCGTGCGCGCGAGTTACTAAGTCGTGCGCACAAGATGATTAAGTCGTGCGCACGAGTTACTAAGTCGTGCGCACGAGATACTATGTCGTGCGCACGAGTTACTAAGTCGTACGCACGAGATAATTAAGTCGTGCGCACGACATAATTAGCCAATCAGAATACACTTTACATACGTGAATGTTGTTTGAAAATGGCTGATAGCATTATATTTTAATGCAGAGTTAACGTATGAAGAAATTCGGTTTCTTTTAGGCGATCTGATTGGCTAATTATGTCGTGCGCACGACTTAGTAACTCGTGCGCACGACTTAGTAACTCGTGCGCACGACATAGTATCTCTTGCGCACGACTTAAGTATCTCGTGCGCACGACATAGTATCTCGTGCGCACGACTTAGTAACTCGTGCGCACGACATAGTAACTCGTGCGCACGACATAGTATCTCGTGCGCACGACTTACGTATTTCGTGCGCACGACTTAGTATCTCGTGCGCACGACTTAGTATGTCTTGCGCACGAGATAAATAAAAACATACACATGTCACCTCTGTGCCACGGTATGATACTGACAAAAATTGAAATTCTGGTAAAATGGAAGAATTGGTGAATAGTTATATATGCCTTTTCTCATTTTCCTGTATTATTTTGAACCTTTAGATCTATCAGGGCCTCCTCTGGACACTTTTTTTTCGCCAACACATTCGCTAAATTGAAAAAAAGGAGCCAAAATAAAAAAAGTGGGTGCTAAATTAGGCTCCAACTTTGGTGCCAATTATTTTTTATACATGCAAACAATTTAATGAACAAATGTTTTTTTTTTTTTAAAAGGGGACAATAAAAACAAATACATTGTTTCTTCTTTTTATCATTTACGAATAGCAATTTTGTTATGTAGTATGTTAAAGTAACTAGCATAACAAGATTTGCTTTACAGCAAAGTACACTGTTGTCATTTTCGTTCCCTAAGGCTGCATATCCAGAGGTGAAAATGTTTCTACATTGTGTTTTAATACAAATTATACTTTGCATAAACTTTGTGATACAGGATCATAACTGAGCCAGTCATTTTCAACTTTTCATGTAGTTTTCTAGCTTTAGCTAGGACATATTTCCGTATATAGTGTGTGACACTTGAGGGCTGGAACTGGTTGATTCACATAAAAACAAAAAAGGAATTTAATTGGTGTAACGTGACCTGGATACAGTTAGCCATTTTTATTATCAAAGTTATCAATTTGTGTCAAGATATTTCATTGGGTGATAGAAACACCCACCATTTAGAAATGGCTGATAGAGAAAGACCTCCAAAGATAATGATGCACGGCTTCGTTTTGGTAACCAAATACCTCATTGTGGTTTAGTCTCGTACAAATGGAAATATACCTTGTTGATGGAATAGCAAACTGTGGGAAAAAAATGAAATCCCTGTAAAAGAAAAAAATGTGAGGAAAGAATTATCAAATCGTCTGTGTAATAGTAAAATGTGATATATGTGTTACCTCTAAGGCTACGATACTGTTACCCGTGGTAGTAAACTGTGATATATTTGTTACCGCTAAGGCTACGATACTGGTGCCCGTGGTAGTAAACTGTGATATATTTGTTACCTCTAAGGCTACGATACAGGTACCCATGGTAGTAAACTGTGATATTACCTCTAAGGCTACGATACTGGTACCCAATGTAGTAAACTGTGATATATTTGTTACCTCTAAGGCTACGATACAGGTACCCATGGTAATAAACTGTGATATTACCTCTAAGGCTACGATACTGGTACCCAAGGTAGTAAACTGTGATATATTTGTTACCTCTAAGGCTACGATACTGGTTCCCGTGGTAGTAAACTGTGATATATGTGTTACCTCTAAGTCTACGATACTGGTACCCAAGGTAGTAAACTGTGATATATTTGTTACTTCTAAGGCTACGATACTGGTACCCGTGGTAGTAAACTGTGATATATTTGTTACATCTAAGGCTACGATACTGGTACCCGTGGTAGTAAACTGTGATATATGTGTTACCTCTAAGGCTACGATACTGGTATTCGTGGTAGTAAACTGTGATATATTTGTTACCTCTAAGGCTACGATACTGGTACCCAAGGTAGTAAACTGTGATATATGTGTTACCTCTAAGGCTACGATACTGGTACCCATGGTAGTAAACTGTGATATTACCTCTAAGGCTACGATACTGGTACCCAAGGTAGTAAACTGTGATATATTTGTTACCTCTAAGGCTACGATACTGGTACCCGTGGTAGTAAACTGTGATATATGTGTTACCTCTAAGTCTACGATACTGGTACCCAAGGTAGTAAACTGTGATATATTTGTTACTTCTAAGGCTACGATACTAGAACCCGTGGGAGTAAACTGTGATATATTTGTTACCTCTAAGGCTACGATACTGGTACCCAAGGTAGTGAACTGTGATATATTTGTTACCTCTAAGGCTACGATACTGGTGCCCGTGGTAGTAAACAGTGATATATTTGTTACCTCTAAGGCTACGATACTGTTACCCGTGGTAGTAAACTGTTATATATATGTGTTAACTCTAAGGCTACAATACTGGTACCCGTGATAGTAAACTGTGATATATTTGTTACCGCTAAAGCTACGATACTGGTACCCGTGATAGTAAACTGTGATATATTTGTTACCTCTAAGCCTACGATACTGGTACCCGTGGTAGTAAACTGTGATATATTTGTTACCTCTAAGGCTACGATACTGGTACCCGTGGTAGTAAACTGTGATATATGTGTTACCTCTAAGGCTACTATACTGGTACCCATGATAGTAAACTGTGATATATGTGTTACCTCTAAGGCTACGATACTGGTACCCGTGGTAGTAAACTGTGATATATTTGTTACCTCTAAGGCTACGATACTGGTACCCGTGGTAGTAAACTGTGATATATTTGTTACCTCTAAGGCTACGATACTGGTACCCGTGGAAGTAAACTGTAATATATGTGTTACCTCTAAGGCTACGATACTGGTACCCGTGATAGTAAACTGTGATATATGTGTTACCTCTAAGTCTACGATACTGGTACCCGTGGTAGTAAACTGTAATATATGTGTTACCTTTAACGCTACGATACTGGTACCCGTGGTAGTAAACTGTGATATATTTGTTACCTCTAAGGCTACGATACTGGTACCCGTGGTAGTAAACTGTGATATATTTGTTACCTCTAAGGCTACGATACTGGTACTCGTGATAGTAAACTGTTATATATGTGTTACATCTAAGGCTACGATACTGGTACCCGTGGTAGTAAACTGTTATATATGTGTTACCTCTAAGGCTACGATACTGGTACTCGTGATAGTAAACTGTGATATATGTGTTACCTCTAAGGCTACGATACTGGTACCCGTGGTAGTAAACTGTTATATATGTGTTACCTCTAAGGCTACGATACTGGTACTCGTGATAGTAAACTGTGATATATGTGTTACCTCTAAGGCTACGATACTGGTACCCGTGATAGTAAACTGTGATATATTTGTTACCTCTAAGTCTACGATACTGGTACCCGTGTTAGTAAACTGTGATATATTTGTTACCTCTAAGTCTACGATACTGGTACCCGTGGTAGTAAACTGTGACATATTTGTTACCTCTAAGTCTACGATACTGGTACCCGTGGTAGTAAACTGTGATATATTTGTTACCTCTAAGGCTACGATACTGGTACCCGTGGTAGTAAACTGTGATATATATATATATATATATGTTACCTCTAAGGCTACGATACTGGTACCCGTGGTAGTTTGTTACCGATAAGGCTACTATACTGGTACCCGTAGTAGTAAACTGTGATATATCTGTTACCTCTAAGGCTACGATACTGGTACCCGTGGTAGTAAACTGTGATATATATATATATGTTACCTATAAGGCTACGATACTGGTACCCGTGGTAGTAAACTGTGATATATATATATGTTACCTCTAAGGCTACGATACTGGTACCCGTGGTAGTAAACTGTGATATATTTGTTACCGATAAGGCTACTATACTGGTACCCGTAGTAGTAAACTGTGATATATCTGTTACCGCTAACGCTACGATACTGGTACCCGTAGGTCCAATTGTTTAATAAATGGCATATATTTGGTTTCTTGGAATTTGTTTCTCTGTTGCAGTATGAATAGATTGAATGATTGTTTGCTACAGGGTTATCAAATAATTTCGGAATGGGAATAGCTTCTCCCGTTAGAATAAATTTGTTTATAATTAATTATCTTCTAAATGATTTGAAATGGAGTGTTATTTCAATGTACTCCAGTTTATTACATACGAACCCGAAGCGTTTATCGGTTGGCTATGACTAATGTAAAGGTTTGATTGATTGGAGTTTTACCCCGCTTTCATAATTTGTTTAGTTATATCACGGCGTTTCCTGGGTAGGTTTCCTATACTCTTGGTCCATTTATTCTGACACCAGCTAGTCAGTCGTAATGCTAACCCTGCAACTCTGAGCACCAATTAAGGCAGCCATTAATACCATTTTTAATGTTTTTCGTATGACCCTACCGGCGAGCGAACACGCGACCTCCCACACCGAGGCGGACGCTCTACCTGTATCCACCAAAGTGGTCTACAAGTGTAAGGAAATAACATAACGCCTGGTTAGTTCTGTGTTAAAATCCTCCATTATGAGTAGTGTTCTGTTATGCATATACGGACATAAAGCCAATTAAAGAACAATAAGCCGAGCCTCGGTAACTCGGGTTTTCAATCCAGGGGTTGTGAGTTCTAATCCCAGCTCTGCCAACAGTTTTTCGACGTTTGACAAAAATCACTGTGACAAGCGTCATTCGTCTTTCTCCAATGTGCTTACAGTCTATGTGGAAAAGCAGCCAGTTGCTTAGAAAGAATGTTGTGTGGATTACTGGTGTGAGAAAGCTAGGAAACATATGAGTAGGTGAACTGGCCGCCGTAATATGACTGAAATATTTTTGAAAACGGCGTTAAGGCCCAATCAATCAATCAATTGAGAAAAATAATCATTGAAAGTTACGTATACTTTCAGTTGACATGTAATTTGACTGGATAAAGCGGTTATCTCAATCCCTGTTATTTACTGACTTTTAATATGTAACGGTGAAAATAAAAGCGTTCCATGAATTCCTCAATAGGAAAACTAGACCTCCTTATCACACGCTACAGCGTGGTAGTACAACACCTGGATCAGAAATTGAGCAAGTTTAATACTTGATATTTATGAAATTAAGGAAATTGCGTTAGTGTTCGTAAAATCCAATGTTCGGAAATACCAATTATGTCGTTATCAGTTTTATCTAGAAAGTCGCATAGACGTCTCGAACTCGACATGGTACTAGTACCTGCTGCATTCCAGCTTGCAATTTAAAATAAATCTAAGCCGTTTTAATCTACCCCAGCACACGTACATTTTGTATTAAGGACGGAGTACCTATTTTCGTGTTCGAATTCATATTCATTTTCATCCTCATACTAGATATAATATGATACATTGATCATCAATCAAGGAATGTACCAGATGTTAACTGACATTACTAATGCGATTTATACAAACCTCATGTATAAATATGATATTTCTTCCAACGTTACACAGAAGACTGCTTGCATAGACAAGTGTGATCATTTTCATCATTTTTTGCAAAATAATATTCCACAATGGGTTTAAAGACGACAGATACAGAGTTTTTTCTTGAAACTGTACATAAGCACAACGATACTTGATTCGCGACCCATAACATGTTTACAGCAGTCGTATATCAAATATCGTAACTGATTAAAATCAGTTATGGATCTATCAACCTGCTATTTATACCTCAATATTCAATGATCACTTAGTTTTTATATGGCGAATACAATAACATAAAACACCATGTTATGTTTGATTATGTTCAAACGGATGTTTCAGCTCCCCAATACCCATCCTCGGTACCCAGGCTACTCATAAATCATATGATACCCTGGGCAAACTGGCTAGCGAAACTTCGTTAAGCATGCACCACGATTTTCTCCGTAACTGTACACTGTCATTTTCTTATCGCATGAGGTTTGTGTCGTGCAGCCAATCAAGCGGCTGCATTTCACCTCATAACTTATTCATGAGTACGATATTTTTACAGCTAATTTGCCCAGGGTATCATATATGTTATGAATAGCCTGGGTACCGAGGATGAAAAAACCATGTAAGGTTTGTTTATGTTCAAACGTATATGTTTTAGCCCAAGGGAGATTACTAGGTAAGGCTTAGTGCATAGTCTCTCCAAATAACGTACATTGGTGGTTAAAGGGAAGCAACTGCGACAAAACACAATCTTCCCCATTTATCCAATGGCCTTAAATTGAATCAACCAAAGACCTAACATGTGTTATTGGGTCTTTGAATCAACTACAGAATACGGATGTATGATTCTGTCCATGATGGCCGCTAACACTGATCCGTCGGGTTGAAAGTGGGGTAAGGTTCTCATGTTTTCTATGTGTTTGAGGCTTGTTTTGAAAGGGAACTAGATATCAAAATAGCCATATGAACGCATTTATTTAGGTTAGAACTACACACTTTCGTTCCTTGCTATGCAATATGCAGTGGTCGGGTCTGGACTCGGTTTGAGTAACAGCCTTCACAGGGTTGTGGGGGATAACATTAAGGCGGATGCGCTGGTGTCAGGATAAACTTAAAAGATGTATTGGTTATTTACCCGAGACCATGATGTGACTGAAGTCGCCGTGATGCGACTGAAGTATTGGTGAAAGCGGCGCACAATACCTCGTCGCATACCATTGTAATCGCCATAAAAGATCCCTGCTGACTAGAGTTCAAACCTTTGACTGAAGGTGAACGCTATATCACATCAGTACGAAAGGGAGCTAAGTAGGAAGGCAACAGAAGCGTCCACTGTTTTAATAAACATGCCAGGCTAAATATTTCTCTTTAAATTTGAAATGCCTTCTCGAATGCCCCGAGAGACTGACAGTTATGGGAAATGTTCTCTGATTTGTATGAACAATTGATTTACTATTCATCCAGCGACCAACTGTAAATAAAGTAAGTCAGATGCTTTATGATATAGTATAGTATATTTAATGAGTAATATCAAATAATACAACAAGTTATTACAAAGTATGCATTAAAACTATTTAATAATGAATAGTACACGTGTACATGTATCTCATACATTCACAGAGAAAAGTGGTTGTTAGTTAATATTCGTCAGAAAGAGCCGGTAACTGCTCGGAAAAGGCTGTGAGTCAGAAAACATATGGGTAGTTGGACCGGCCGCAGTGATTTTACTGAGTTAAACTTAATACATCAATCAATCAACCAAAAAGGATAAAACTCTACATTTGGATTATTTACGATACAAGCTTTTTTGGGTGCACATGATTTATACCAAGCACTGCTTTGAAGACCATTGTACAAAGACGTTTTATATGTATAAAAGATTAATGCTACCTACAATAAGAATTAACAAGTTTGTTTGTTTTGTCGCTGGTTTCACGCCGTTTTCAACATTATTTCAGTTATATCACGGCGACGGTTTACTGATTCATTATCCCTGAGTAAACAAACCAGAACTAGGCTAGGCAATATGACTTGCCCAAGAGCACTCCACCATGACCCCAGCGCCGTGACTGGGGATCGAATCCGCGATGCCCGGTTCCAAATCCCCGATGCTAACAACTCGGCCACGGCCGATTCCTAACAAATTGAGCACAAAAAAAAAATCCATATCAACCAAACTAGGTTAACGATGAATATTACATGTGTGATCTTTATCTAGAAACAGTCGTTTTTCACCTTAGTGACACCATAAACAATTACTTTCTGTTAAATTTGAATACAATCACTCAGGTGTAAAGAAATTAAATCAGCGGAAAGGGATTTAACGAATTTCTTATCAACGTCTGCCCGTCTAACATCATTCTAACAACCAGGTTTCAACTGCGTTGGGAATCTTGTTATAATGGCTATATTAGTGGATATAGTAGTACATAATCACATACAACTGAAAACAATTCCAAATCGAAACTTATTCAAGCAATTATATCAGGGAACACACAACATTAGATATTCTAGATATTCATAGCTTGATAACTTTTCAGAAGATTGATCCCGTATCGGAGATGCGAGCCATTGTAGATCGCCGCTGTTCACAAAGTGACGATGGGTGATTTTCCTATGAAATGCCCCATTTATGATGTTAAAAGAGATCAGGGGTGTATCAGGATTGTCCGAACACACCGGCTACTCGGTATAATAAAAGCACAGCCCAGTCAATCAATCAAAGTAGAGCTTTTAACGAGCATTCGCCCGTTAGGACTTTCTGAATACGCTCGCTTTCCTCTTTTGGTTTTATACACACATTCTCTCATAGAATATAGTTTACAAAAAATGAATTAACAAAGTCATGACAACACTTTATGTAAAATAGGAATAACATATATTTCTTATTCAATCTATCGGCCTCCGTTAGAAGAGGAAACTATGTTTTACTCTTAAAGTCTGTCAGGCAGAAAGCTTGAATATAAAACTGCGTTATGATAATTTCATAGAGTTGACTTTTTGAGTCGATCACTCGCGGTCAACATATAACAAAAAAGTATTTTAGTCAAAGTATACATGTATGTTGACTGACAATATACGCAAACTATGAAGAATAAGCTAAATAAGTGCATTTCAAAGTTTGTCTTCGTCGTTACTGACAAATCTTCAAATATAAAATTGCTGGTGAATACAGACCAGTGTTTTAATATTAATAATACACAATTTCCCACTGAAGAATCTTCATACTCTTGGCCCTCATGCTCGCCCAAGAATCTGATCCCTATAGCATCTCTTTACGATGTAGTTCTCACGCCCGCTCCCCCTCTCTGTCTTTGTTTCTGTGTCTCTGTCTCTGTCTCTCCCTCCCTCCTTACTCTCTCTCTATCTGTCTCTCTCACTCGCTCTCTCTCCATTCCCTCTCTCTCTCTCGATATATATATAATTTATTATATATATATATCCTTCTCTTTCTCTCTATCTCTCTTTCTCAATCTCTCTCTCGCTCTACCCCTCTTTCTATGTATATCCCCCCCCCCCCCTCTCTCTCTCTCTCTCTCTCTCTCTCTGTCTCTCTCTCTCTCTCTCTATGTCTTCCCCATTATCCCCATCTGTCATTATCTTTCTTTATCTCTATCTTTGACTTCCTCACTCTCAGTCTCTCTCTCTCTCTGTGTGTGTGTGTGTGTGTGTGTGTGTCTCTCTCTCTCTCGTCTCTCTCTCTCCTCTCTCTCTCTCTCTCTCTCTCTCTCTCTCTCTCTCTCTCTCTCTCTCTCTCTCTCTCTCTCTCTCTCTCTCTCCTCTCTCTCTCTCTCTCTCTTTCTCTATCTCTATCTCTCAACCTCTCTCTCGCCTTGTTTTATATTTCTTCTATGATGTTTTCATTAACTCAACAGAGTTCTGGCTTTAACATTACTAAGACATTTCGTCTCTTTTTATTAAATGACGTAGCTTCATGTTATACATGAATGGAATATAATGTCGTTTGTAACAGTATTTCAGTCATATCATAGTCTCTCGTTCACATATCGAAGTGTTTCCTAGCCTTTTAATACCCAGCAAT
>JASEVX010000303.1:71339-93307 GCA_031761405.1 Serripes groenlandicus | reverse complement strand
AAAAACTTTAACCTTGGTCATAACTTCTGAACCGTAATAGGTACTGTTTTCATATTTCACATGTGTATTCCTTGTGACAACCCCTTTCCATCAATACCAATTTTTTTGACCTTGTGACCTTGACCCTGGCGGGGGACCATAATTCTCTGAATTTGCTTGTTATTATTTAGTTGTTAACATGTCTCATTTACTGTATATATTTGTCCTGTTTTGGCTATGAGTAAAAGCCAACACTTAATAAAAGTATAAACTAGCATTCTTTCTCTGTTGTCGTGTTGTATCCTAAATCGAACCTGCCGTGGCCGGTTACACATAGACACAAAAGTATCATCAGGTTAAGCTTATATTTAACTTTAAAATATAGTCAAGATTTTAAATCCATCAAATTATGATGCCAGGTACAACAAATAATCAACTTGCCCTTCATAAAGTACTTCAAATGAAACGTTTCCATAATTTACGGAACTATATTTGTGACAAGTCAAACTAACGTTTCCTATAATTTCTGTCGTTTTCCTTTTGGTTATTTATTCATCATTTAGTTTAAACTTATTTATTTTATATCGATTGTGAAACAAGCTTTCAGCTTATATTAATCACGCTCGATGTCTGCTTCCTGGAGAAAAAAAAACCAAAGTCAGGACCCTCTCGTCACGGGACTCAAACCAGGGAACGTTGATACAAGAGGCCGACGCATCTACCTCTCCACCACTGTACCACTAATAAAATGACGTCATATTACAGGAATTTGGATTTATAACTTAAGGAAAGTCAAAAAACCCTTATAAGTTGTTATTTGAACGCGTTTTAGAAATAGACGACGAGTGTTATTAAACGGAAATGATCACACATAAAATTGCTTGTGCTCGTTCCTTCATCGAGTACATATTATCATATTTAATTATTTCCTCTAGATGTTTTTTGTTTGTTTCGATATTTTCTTTTCATCCAATCAAAACGTAGCAGAATCGTGACTGCATCAACAAATCCACTCTGGACACAATTTTTGGAAAGACGGTATAGCAAAACTTTGCAAAGTTCATACACATTACCTATTGACGGGAAACATCGCCGGGTTCGCTGGCGATTTGTTTACCCGTATTAAATAAGTAAATATTATGAAACTGCCAATTTGAAAACAGAAGGTCCTTGTTGGTACTATATCGCTAACCTGAGTGCAAGAGCTGACACGAATACACATTTAAGACATGAATAACCAAAGGATATTTTGACAGCAGGTTTAGGGAGAAAATTTTGAAGTTTCTGCCTTATTAAATTGAGAAAAATGTAAATGGTAAATCAACTTCCATCAAGTAGAAATAATTCTCTAAACCATGTAGACAGGAAGAAATTGTTTAAACAATGCAAAACTCATCAAGACAATTATTCTGACAAAGATTCAACATGGAACCCCAGAGTGTTATCAAGATTTCCCTCATTTGGAATAGTGACCTACTTTTGTTTACCCGATATGACTTGGTCTAGATCTCATAAAGTTAAACATTCTGATTTCTTTTAGAAAATGTGGCTTCTACAGTGTTAACAAGATTTCCCTTCAATTTGGCCTAATGACCAAATAGACATGACCAATATTCAAACTTGGCCTACATACATGTATCATCAAGACAAACATTCTGATACAGTTTCAACATGCTCAAGTTGAAAATGCAGCCTCCAGAGTGTTAACAAGATTCCCCTTCAATTTTGCCTAGTGACCTAGTTTCTGACCCAATATACCCATTTTCGAACTTGACTTAAATATCATTTAGACAAACACTCTTACGAGAATGCCGTTGATACCTCCAAAGCGCCCGGTTGAGGGAGAGGTTGGCGTTTGCACGCTACTGCTACAACTTAGTTCTTGGTGCATTGGTGGATGAAGAGGAGAGGCATGGTCTCATACACATCACTGCCCTCTCCTTCTCATTCAGCCCTCCCTTTGTTCTATGGTATATTGTAGTACTGTTACTCTGACACTTTTGTGATGAATTGTTACCTTCTGTGAAGAGCGCGACTGGATAATCTGATGAATGATGCCGGCTTTTATAACCTGCGAGCCACAGTGCGATGCCCGGCCGGACATTTGCCAGGCATCTACCGATTAATGTGCGATCAGTTTGCGATGAGGTTTTAAGTCCGAGTTTAAAGTAACTCGATGCCCGCGCGGAGTACCGAATGGTTTTGGCCGAAAATGTATAGAAATCCGCTGCAAACTCCTCGCAAACCTATCGCAAGGTAATTGTGACTGGGGTTTAAGTGAAACTAGGTAGGCTGCATTTTTAATTCATGAATATGCTTTTGAAAACAATATAAATCTGCAGCAGAAGACTTTTAAAAACATAAATGTTGATATCCATATCTCTTTGTGCAGACATAGGGCACATTCCTGTGATACACCACCCCATTTGGGTAGGGCACGCGCCCTACGGCCCCGCTAAATCCGCCACTGCATTTGTCACGCGACTTTCTTTGGTATCGACGCGGGCTGTCAATCCAGGGGTTTTGAGTTAGAATCCCGGCTAACGACATAGGGGACTACATCTTTCACCAATAGGCTGTTTAACAATATATGTGGAACAGCAGCCAGTTGCTTGGAAAGTATGTTGTGTGGTGTACTGGTGTGGGAAAACCAGGACACGCATGAGAAGGTGAACTGGTCGGCGTTATATGACTGAACAATTGTTTAAACGGCGTCAACCCTTAAAATAGGCCCACCTTCATTCGGAAACATTTTTGTTTAATCTTTAAATTAAGCATAAATAGAGGTGTACATGATAAAAAATTTAATTTCATAATCATATAAAACAAAAATGATACATGTACAGTCCGGTTATACCTAGAATAAGGGTCAACATTTTCAATATAAGTTTTGCAATTAAATCTCCTTTGTAAAAGTAAAATGTAAAGAAAAAATTATCAAATCGTCTGTGTTATAGTAAACTGTGATATATGTGTTACCTCTAAGGCTACGATACTGGTACCCGTGGTAGTAAACTGTGATATATGTGTTACCTCTAAGGCTACGATACTGGTACACGTGGTAGTAAACTGTGATATATGTGTTACCTCTAAGGCTACGATACTGGTACCCGTGGTAGTAAACTGTGATATATGTGTTACCTCTAAGTCTACGATACTGGTACCCGTGGTAGTAAACTGTGATATATGTGTTACTTCTAAGGCTACGATACTGGTGCCCGTGGTAGTAAAATGTGATATATGTGTTACCTCTAAGGCTACGATACTAGTACCCGTGGTAGTAAATTGTGATATATGTGTTACCTCTATGGCTACGATACTGGTACCCGTGGTAGTAAACTGTGATATATGTGTTACCTCTAAGGCTACGATACTGGTACACGTGGTAGTAAACTGTGATATATGTGTCACCTCTAAGGCTACGATATTGGTGCCCGTGGTAGTAAAATGTGATATATGTGTTACCTCTGAGGCTACAATACTGGTAACCGTAGTAGTAAAATGTGATATATGTGTTACCTCTAAGGCTTCGATACTGGTACCCGTGGTAGTAAACTGTGATATATGTGTTACCTCTGAGGCTACAATACTGGTAACCGTAGTAGTAAAATGTGATATATGTGTTACCTCTAAGGCTTCGATACTGGTACCCGTGGTAGTAAACTGTGATATATGTGTTACCTCTAAGTCTACGATACTGGTACCCGTGGTAGTAAACTGTGATATATGTGTTACCTCTAAGGCTACGATACTGGTACCCGTGATAGTAAACTGTGATATATGTGTTACCTCTAAGTCTACGATACTGGTACCCGTGGTAGTAAACTGTGATATATGTGTTACCTCTAAGGCTTCGATACTGGTACCCGTGGTAGTAAACTGTGATATATGTGTTACCTCTAAGTCTACGATACTGGTACCCGTGGTAGTAAACTGTGACATATGTGTTACCTCTAAGGCTTCGATACTGGTACCCGTGGTAGTAAACTGTGATATATGTATTACCTCTAAGTCTACGATACTGGTACCCGTAGTATTAAAATGTGATATATGTGTTACCTCTGAGTCTACGATCTGAGTCTACGATACTGGTACCCGTGGTAGTAAACTGTGATATATTTGTTACCTCTAAGACTACGATACTGGTACCCGTGGTAGTAAACTGTGATATATTTGTTACCGCTAAGGCTACGATACTGGTACCCGTAGTAGTAAACTGTGATATATGTCTTACCCCTAAGGCTACGGTACTGGTACCTGTGGTTCCAATATGGTTTAATAAATGGCTTATATTTGGTTTTTGGAATTTGTTTCTCTGTTGCAGTATGTATAGATTGGATGATTGTTTGCTACAGGTTTATCAATTAATTTCGGAATGGGATGAAATAGCTTCTCGCATTAGAATAGATTTTTTATAATTTATTATCATTTTCTAAATAATCTGAAATGGAGTGTTGTTTCAATGTACTCCAGTTTATTACATACGAACTTGAAGCGTTTATCGGTTGGCTATGACTAATGTATTCCTGACAACTAATCTCACACAACAACGGGCGGTCTGTAGAGACGTCGACAGCGTTGTACTCCACAATTCTTCTCTTGATTAATTATAAGGACTTTTACTATATTCAGATCCACAGCACATTCAAAAATTAAATAGGGCCACCAACCTATACCCGAGTCGAAATTCATTGAACAAGTGTACCTCTGCTGTCAAATTTAAAGAGTTGATTGATTGGTGTTTTACCCCGCTTTCATAATTTGTTCAGTTATATCACGGCGTTTCCTGGGTAGGTTTCCTATACTACTGGTCCATTTATCCTGACACCAGCTAGTCAGTCGTAATGCTAACCCTGCAACCCTGAGCACCAATTAGGGCAGCCATTACTACCATTTTTAATGTTTTTCGTATGACCCGACCGGCGAGCGAACCCGCAACCTCCCGCACCGAGGCGGACGCTCTACCTGTATCCACCAAAGTGGTCTACAAATGTAAGGAAATATCATAACGCCTGGAAAGTTCTGTGTTAAAATCCCCCATTATGAGTATTGTTCCTTTATGTATATACTGACATAAAGCCAATTTGAGCCAACTCAGTCTGTAGCGACGCGGGTTTTCAATCCAGGGATTGTGAGTTCGAATCCCAGCTCGGCCAACATTCTTTTCGACGTTTGAAAAAAATCACTGTGACAAGCGTCATTCGTCTTTCACCAATGGGCTTACAGTCTATGTGGAAAAGCAGCCAGTCGCTTGGTAAGAATGATGTGTGGATTACTGGTGTGAGAAAGCTAGGAAACATGAGTAGGTGAACTGGCCGCCGTGATATGACGTGGTACGTATAATTTCAGTTGATATGTAATTTGACTGGATAAAGCGGTTATCTCAATCCCTGTTATTTACTGATTTGTAATATGTAACGGTGTGCAAATAAAACCGTTCCATGAATTCCTCAGGAAAACTAGACCTCCTGTTCACACGCTACAGCGTGGTAGTACAACACCTGTATCAGATATTGAGCAAGTTCAATACTTGTTATTTATAAAATTAAGGAAATTGCGTTGGTGTTCGTAAAAGCCAATGTTCGGAAATACCAATTATGTCGATATCAGTTTTATCTAAAAAAAAGTCGCATAGACGTCTCGAACTGGACATGGTACCTGCTGCATTCCAGCTCGCAATTTAAAATAAATTTAAGCCATTTTAATCAACCCCAGCACACGTAGTAAGGACGGCGTACCGATTTTCGTGTTCGAATTCATATTCATTTTCATCATCATAATATATATAATAATACTGTCTGGTCATCACTCAAGGAATGTACCAGATGTTAACTGAAATTACTAATGCGATTTATACAAAACCTAATGTATAAATATGATATTTCTTCCAACGTTACACAGAAGGCTGCTTGCGTAGACAAGTGTGATCATTTTCATCAATTTTTGCAAAATAATATTCCACAATGGGTTTAAAGACGACAGATAAAGATTTTTTTCTTGAAACTGTACATAAGAACAACGATACTTGATTCGCGAACCATAACATGTTTACAGTAGTCGTATATCAAATACATATATATATATGATTGAAATAAGTTACGGATCTATTAACCTGATATTTATACCTCAATATTCAATGATCACTTAGTTTTGATATGGCGAATACAATAACACAAAACACCATGTTATGTTTGATTAGTTCAGCCCAAGGGAGATTACAAGGTAAGGCTTAGTGCATAGTCTCCCCAAATAACGTTCATTGGTGGTTAAAGGTAAGCAACTGCGACAAAACACAATCTTCCCCATTTATCCAATTATTTATAAATGGCCTTAAATTGAATCAACTACAGAAATGATGTATGAATCTGTCCATGATGGCCGCTAACACTGATCCGTCGGGTTGAAAGTGGGGTTAGGTTCTCATGTTTTCTACGTGTTTGAGGCTTGTTTTGAAAGGGAACTCGATATCAAAATAGCCATATGAACGCATTGTTTAGGTTAGAACTACACACTTTCGTTCCTTGCTATGCAATATGCAGTAGTCGGGTCTGGTCTGGACTCGGTTTGAGTAACAGCCTTCATAGGGTTGTGGGGTATAACATTAAGGCGGATGCGCTGGTGTCAGGATAAACTTAAAAGATGTATTGGTTATTTACCCAGGAGAGACCATGAGGTGACTGAAGTCGCCGTGATGTGACTGAAGTATTGTTGAAAGCGGCGCACAATACCTTGACTCATACCACTGTAACCGCCATAAAAGATCCCTGCTGACTAGAGTTTAAACTTTTGACTGAAGGTGAACGCTATATCACATCACTACGAAAGGGAGCTCAGTAAGAAGGCAACAGAAGCGTCCACTGTGTTTGATAAACATGCCAGGCTACACATTTTCCTTAGATTTGAAATGCTTTCTCGAATGCCCTGAGAGACTGACAGTAATGGGAAACGCTCTCGGATTTTCATCAACAATGAACTTACAATTCATCCAGCTGTAAAAAAAGTAAGTTGGATGCTTTATGATATCGTATAGTAATGTAAATAGTAAATTATGTTACCTCGTATATAGGATTATATTGTTATAGTTTGTCGTACAAACTCAGCGAGTAATATCAAATAACAAAACAAATTATTACAAAGTATGCATTAAAACTATTTAATAATGAATAGTACACGTGTACATGTATCTCATACATTCGCAGAAAAGTAGTTGTTAGTTGTTAGTTGATGTTCGGCAGAAAGAGACGACACTTTCTTGGAAAAGGCTGTGAGTCAGAAAACATATGGGTAGTTGAACCGGTCGCAGTGATTACTGAGTTAAACTGAATCAATCAATAAATCAATCAATCAATATCAACCAGAAAGAACAAAAATCTGTATTGGAAGTATTTAGGATACATAGCAATACAAGCAATTTTGGGTACACATGATTAATACCAAGCACTGCTTTGAAGACCATTGTACAAAGATGTTTTATATGTATAATAGATGAATGCTACCTATAATTATAATTAACAAGTTTGTTTGTTTTGTTGGGGTTTCACGCCGTTTTCAACAATATTTTAGTTATATCACGGCGACAGTTTACTGATTCATGATTCCTGGGTAAACAAACCAGTACTAAACTAGGAAATATTATATCACGGCGACAGTTCTGAGAATAGCAATCGAACTAGATTAATGTTGACCATTACATATGTGAACTGTATTTAGAAACAGTAGAATTTCACCTTAGTGACACCATAAACAATTTCATGCTTACTTTCTATCTAATCATCTTCCTGTTTAATTTTAATACAATCACTCAAGTGTAAAGAAATTAAATCAGTGGACAGGGAATTAACGAATTTGTTATCAACGTCTGTCCGTCCACCCGAACCATTGCAACGTAATTCTAACAACCAGGTTTCAACTGCGTTGGGAATCTTGTTATAATGGCTATATTAGTTAATATTGTAATACATAATCACATACAACTAAAAACAATTCCCAACCGAAACCTTTTCAAGCAATTATATCAGGGAACACACAACATTAGATATTCTAGATATTCATAGCATGATCATTTTTCAGAAGATCGATCCTGTGTCAGATGTGCGAGCCATTATAGATCGCCGCTGTTAACAAAGTGACGATGGGCGCTTGTCCTATGATGTGTCCCATTTATGATGTTAACTGAGATGAAGGGTGTATTGCGATTGTCCGAACACACCGAGCACTCGCTATAATGATAGCCCAGCTCAGTCAGTCAGTCAAAGTACAGATGTTAACGAACATTCGCCCGTTAGGACAATCTGAATACACCCACTTGTTCCGCTACGTTGAAGTTGTTCACTATCCTCTTTTGATTTTATATACACATTCATTCATAGAATATAGAAATAACATCAATTTGTTATTCAATCTATCAACTTCCGTCAAAAAAGTCAGAAACCTTAAATTAGAAACTGCGTTATTATAATTACATAGAGTTTACATTTCGAGGCGATCCCTCGCGGTCAACATATAACAAAAAAAGTACTTTAGTCAAAGAATACATGTATGTTGACTGACAATATACGCAAACTATGAAGAATAAGCAGAATAATTGCATTTCAAATTTTGACTTCATCGACTGTATTGCATATGAATTATCGAAGTCAAAAAGCTACTGACAATGGCAAACAAATCTTCAGATGTAAAATTGCTGGTGAATACCGATCAGTGTTTTAAAATTAGCAAAACACAATTTCCCACTGAAAAATCTTTCTACTCTTGGCCCTCATTCTCACCCAATAGTCTGATCTCAGAAGCATTTTTATACGATGAAGTTCTCTCATTCGCTCCCTCCTCCCTCTCTGCTTCTCTCTTTCTCACTCTCTTCCCGTGATTTTCTGTATTCTATAATTTATTCATTAATTCAACAGAATTCTGACTATAACATCACGAAAGACATGTCGTCTCTTTTTATTAGATGACGTAGCTTCATGATTATATGTGATTGCAATATAATGTCGTTTGTAACAGTATTTCAGTCATGTCAAGGCCTCTCGTTCACATACCAAAGTTATTCCTAGCTTTTTAATACCCAGCACTCCACGTGAAAAGTGATATTATCCAACATACAAGAGGTTTAGTCTATTATTTATATATGAACGATGCTTGTCATAATGTCATTTAAAAAAGGTAGGAAAAATGAATGGCCGATTCTGTATTTGATCTCACGACCCATTGGCACGCTCATTGTTATTTATTGAATTTAAGCGTCTAAAATATCAGTTTGACCATCGTGAAATTAAACTCAAGATTTCCTAGTATATGTAAATAGTTTTCGTTTCTGACTGGAGAGAGTGACTTAGATGAATAGCGTGTGATCTAAGTGTTCTATGGTCGATTTCAGTGAAAACGAGGTCTACATTTGAGACATCCCGACATACTCGGCTCAAGTAATGGTTGATTACTAGGCAGCAGACAACGCGATTGATTAATATAAATTTAAACCAAACAGGAGTATGAAAATAAACAAGAACGCAATAAACACGGCTAAACCATAGTATTTAAACTCTGCATCAAACAGTAAAATTGCCTTCATAAATGTATAGATGTATAAAGCTGAATAGGAAGGAATAATACAGCCTTATACATGAGTTCTCCACAATAACTCGGACTTCATACTCTTCTAATTTGTACAGATACAGAACAGAAACTACATAAACGGTTTAGATCTGAAGATACCAATATTCCACCAAGAACACGAACAAAGAAGTACACATTTATGCGGGCTTGAGGCATATCGCAATATTCTGAAATACACAATTATTTTATGTTAAAAATACTCAGTAAAGTTTTAATCTTGATAAATATATAATTAAACATGATTTTTGAATAAGAAATCCAACATGATAATGAAATAATGAATAATCACAGCCAGATTACGATAACTCATACACGGATACACTATCACTTTGACGACAAACCAGGAAAGTTTTGTTTCCGTATATTTTTATTCATTTAGGAAATTTACATTTGACATTTTCATATAGAAAAAATACGGCATTATATCCGAAAATTCCAGCAGGAATACGAATCAAGAAGGATACAGACGGGATATAGCCATACGCTATATACACAAATATACCCTGTTTTATCTTAACAATCTCTGTTATGTCTTTATTTAGTAAACGGGTAATGAAACAGGATCATGACATGTGATTATCAAAGCCAGATTACGATAACTCATACACGGATACAGTATCACTTTGACGACGAAGTAGGAACATTTTGTTTCCGTATATTTTTATACGTTGGGGAAATTTACATCTTACATGTTCAGATAAAATTTCTACGGCATCCTGTCCATCTGCAGACATCTGTATCACATTGTGAGATTGACAACCACACACATAAATCTGACCGAGATCATCGACAGCGATTCCCTGAAGATTCTTTAACAGGGGAGTAGACATGACAGCAACAACACGTCCACTTGTAGACAGGGCCACAACACCTTGGTTACAGTCAGTAACGTAAAGGGTACCAGTCTGAGAATTTACCGTTATATAACATAGCACGTTACATTCCACTTGATCGTCAGACAGATATTCGAATCTACGTTTTAACTTGCCGTCTGGTGTGTACACATTGATCTGTGAGAACCATTCAGAGTTATTTGTTCGACTTCTCAAAACACAGTATATCTTGCCGTCAAAACAACATACCCCATAGCATGATAACACGGTGTTGATCTTTAACAGTTATGTCATGCTATCCCTTCCCACAGACAGCAGTCTGATAGAAATGCCAAATAGAGATACAACTAGGGTAGTATCATCTAACTTATCAATGTCAACCGGTTTATTGTCACATACATGTTCGTATAGAAATCTATGACGAGAGTCGAACACCTTTAATTTAGAGTTAACTGCATCACATACAATAATTCTATCTTGTAACACCTCTATACCTGTAACTTCACACGGACCATCATCACTATCTATCGACGCGTTAAGGCCGGACTTCAGTGCCGCTGTTTTATAGCCAATTACTGCCTTGCTGGTTCCTGGCTTAGTCATGACGTCAGGAGATAGGGACATATCTTGTACACCTTCGGCTAGGTCTTCACTTTGATCAAATTTTGACTCATTATTTTCTGACCTCTCCTTATGACGGCGCCCGCTTACCTGGATCTCTGATTCACTACTTTGTGTATGACGAAGCTTTATAACTGTATGGTTCCGCGTAATCAGAGTTTTTCGATGGCGTTTCCGACATTTTTTACACAATTGATGGTTGCAATCCTCACACAGGTAAGCAGCGTTTTTTGTGACTTCATCGATAACGTGGCAAGGATAACAATGAGCGATCTCACTCGATGACTCTAAAATTGAAGACGCCATTCTGCAAAAGAATGCAGAAAAATATGTGTCATCACACAGCAATGAATACAGTGATGTCGATTTATTTCATAAGGATTTAATGCAGTTTTCAACATTATTTCAGGTATGTCAGTTCACTTCCCGGGGTAGCCATTCCAGTACTAGGCTAGGCAATGTGCCTTGCCTAACGTCACTCCACCATGACCTCCGCGACTGTGGATCAAACCCGGGGCGCCGAGTTCCTTATCCCCGACGCTAACCTCTCGGTCACTCATTTATGTTAAAGTGGTCATTTGAATTGACTGGAAACAGTGACATGTAATGAATTGCTCCTTTTGTGTGGTAAGCCTCAACTGGATTTTTTATTTCGACAAAATGTATCAATAATTTGTTTAGAAAAAAATATGCTTAAGTATAAAGATTAGCTGACAGCTGCAGCTACTTTACTAAGACAGTTTTGATGATTTACATACACTTTTGAGTCCAATTCAAGTCTATCATTTTACGTGTAACGTTATCTATGAACTAGCACAACTACCAAGCAGAAAGTCATTCATACCATGATATTCCATGGTGTATACTTTATATTGTGTTTGACATAAAAGTGACGAGAGTTTTCATATTTTGATGAAGTTATATCAGAATGATATGGAATGAACACGATCCGGTTACTACTACTTTTGTTTTGATTTAACCTTGCGACCATATATGTATAACTGACTATTCTATACCCAGGAGTGCAAACGGGGTCAACTTTATAAATGTGTGAATGTGATCGAAATATATTGCAGACAAACACAATTTGAATATGAGAATGAATTGATAATTTAATATTGTATTTTGTAAAAACGTATCGCAATTAACATTCGGATAGAAAATAACACATTATTAAACGTTTAAAAATACAAGGAGAGTTAGTTACACAATTTTGAAAAAAATATACAGACGCTTAGCTAGGTTAATGTAGTTAAAGACAGAATGCTACAGTAATTATCATGTTATAACAAAGCCAATTAATCGCATAAAATAATGATATGATTTCTTCTAACCTTGGTTTTTGTTTTCGACTAACTCGTCAAATCATCGTTGAAGATTAACTGGGTTGGTTTGTATCATCCATTCGCTTTAAATCAATATCTAAAAAGAAAAATAATTCACCGACAATGTGTCGTTGTTTTGGCATTAATAAATTAAAGGAGAGAGCGACACTTTATATGTTAATATCGGTCAAGTAACGACACACGAAAATCACCATTCTACCATTTACGGACGGTAGCGACCATTATCAAAGTGCACAAATATATATATTATATGGTTATTATCTCTGGAAGTCGTAAATGAAAGACACAAGGCCGTTTTAGAAATGCAAATTATAATAATTAATATCCTTATAAGACAACATTATTACCACGGACTTTGTTTATTTTATTGCCAAAACTTGAGGCGACCCTTTTGGATGTCCCTATTCTGTTACCGTGATATCTGGTTGATCTTTTTTGTTTTTTAAATTGTTTGTAAAGATTAACCCTGTATAATGGTTTGTTTAAAGACGTATTAATTTACCTGAGATATGCATTGATCTAAATACCACCTCCATAAACAAGTCTTACTTTTACGATTTACGTAAGACATTGAGAATAATGATTTGAACGACATGTAAATTGTGGGAACAGCATTCAGTTCACATACGCTGGTGAATTAACAACCAAGACTAAATGGTTATAATTTCAAGAATCGAATATTTTCATAACAAGGCTGCCCTCCTTGGCGCTCATGGTTGCGGGGATTACGACTGACTCGCTGGTTTTAGGCTAAATGGTAACTTAAACAACACGCAATGATATAAAGTAATGAAAGCGACGTAAAACTAAACAAGAACAAATTTATTGAGCGTCCCTCAGTCACAGAGTCACCAATATTTGGTTACTGTTAACCGTGGTAGTAAACTGTGATATATGTGTTACCTCTAAGTCTACGATACTGGTGCCCGTGGTAGTAAACTGTGATATATGTGTCACCTCTAAGTCTACGATACTGGTACCCGTGGTAGTAAACTGTGATATATGTGTTACCTTTAAGGCTACGTTACTGGTACCCTGGGTGGTAAACTGTGATATATTTGTTACCTCTAAGGCTACGATACTGTTAACCGTGGTAGTAAACTGTGATATATTTGTTACCTCTAAGTCTACGATACTGGTGCCCGTGGTATTAAACTGTGATATATATGTTACCTCTAAGGCTACTATACTGTTAACCGTGGTAGTAAACTGTGATATATGTGTTACCGATAAGGCTACGATAATGGTACCCGTTGAAGTAAACTGTGATATATGTGTTACCTCTAAGTCTACGATACTGGTACCTGTGGTAGTAAACTGTGATATATGTGTGTAAGCGCTAAGTCTACGATACTGGTACCCGTGGTCGTAAAATGTGATATATGTGTTACCTATAACGCTACGATACTGGTACTCGTGGAAGTAAACTGTGATATATGTGTTACCTCTAACGCTACGATACTGGTGCCCGTGGTAGTAAACTGTGATATATGTGTTACCTCTAACGCTACGATACTGGTACCCGTGGAAGTAAACTTTGATATATTTGTTACCGCTAAGGCTACGAAACTGGTACCCGTAGGTCCAATGGTTTAATAAATGGCATATATTTGGTTTCTTGGAATTCGTTTCTCTGTTGCAGTATGTATAGATTGAATGCTTGTTTGCTACAGGGTTATCAATTAATTTCGGAAAGGGAATAGCTTCTCCTGTTAGAATAAATTTGTTTATAATTGATTATCATTTTCTAAATAATTTTAAATGAAGTGTTATTTCAATGTACTCCAGTTTATTACATACGAACCTGAAGCGTTTATCGGTTGGCTATGACTAATGTATTCCTGACAACTTATCTCACACAAAAAAGGGCGGTCTGTAGTCTGAGACGTCGACAGCATTGTACTCCACAATTCTTCTCTTGATTAATTATAAGGACTCTTACTATAATCAGATCCACAGCACATTTGAAAATTATATAGGGCCATCAACCTATACCCGAGTCGAAATTCAATGAACAGTGTACCTCTGCTGTCAAACTTAAAGATTTGATTGATTGGAGTTTTACGCGGCTCTCATAATTTGTTCAGTTATATCACAGGGTTTTCCTGGGTAGGTTTCCTATACTACTGGTTTCATTTATCCTGACACCAGCTAGTCAGTCGTAATGCTAACCCTGCAACCCTGAGCACCAATTAGGGCAGCCATTACTACCATTTTTAATGTTTTTCGTAGGACCCGACTGGCGAGCGAACACGCGACCTCCCGCACCTAGGCGGACAATCTACCTGTATCCACCAAAGTGGTCTACAAGTGTAAGGAAATATCATAACGCCTGGTTAGTTCTGTGTTAAAATCCTCCATTATGAGTAGTGTTCTGTTATGCATTTACTGACATAAAGCTAATTAAAGAACACTAAGCCGAGCCTCGGTAACGCAGTCTGTAGCGACGCGGGTTTTCAATCCAGGGGTTGTGAGTTCGAATCCCAGCTCTGCCAACATTCTTTCGACGTTTGACAAAAATCACTGTGACAAGCGTCATTCGTCTTTCACCAATGTGCTTACAGTCTATGTGGAAAAGCAGCCAGTTGCTTGGAAAGAATGTTGTGTGGATTACTGGTGTGAGAAAGCTAGGAAACATATGAGTAGGTGAACTGGCCGCCGTGATATGATTGAAATATTTTTTTGAAAACGGCGTTAAGTCCCAATCAATTAATAAATTGAGAAAAATAATGATTGAAAGTTACGTATACTTTCAGTTGACATGTAATTTGACTGGATAAAGCGGTTATCTCAATCCCTGTTATTTACTGACTTTTAATATGTAACGGTGCAAATAAAAACGTTCCATGAATTCCTCAATAGAAAACTAGACCTCCTTATCACACGCTACAGCGTGGTAGTACAACACCTGGATCAGAAATTGAGCAAGTTCAATACTTCCTATTTATGAAATTAAGGAAATTGCGTTAGTGTTCGTAAAATCCAATGTTCGGAAATACCAATTATGTTGTTATCAGTTTTATCTAGAAAGTCGCATAGACGTCTCGAACTGGACATGGTACCTGCTGCATTCTAGCTCACAATTTAAAATATATTTCAGCCATTTTAATCTACCTCAGCACACGTATTAAGGGCGGCGTACCGATTTTCGTGTTCGAATTCATATTCATTTTCATCCTCACACTAGATATAATATTACTGTCTGATACATTGATCATCACTCAAGGAATATACCAGATGTTAACCGACATTACTAATGCGATTTATACAAACCTCATGATAAATATGATATTTCTTCTAACGTTACACAGAAGACTGCTTGCGTAGACAGTCTGCTTCAGACTATTTTCAAAACATTGTAACAAAAGTATAAATTACTCAACACGACCTTTTTCGCCTTTTATCACAATGTTTTCAACTTTATTCTCAGTTAATCACATATTTAATTTAAGTATTTCAATAAACCTTTATTTTTTTCGCTCCAGGTGTGAAATCTTGGGTTGAAGCACTATTGTAATTTTGATCGGCTGATTTTTTTTCTTCATCAATGCGTTTTTTCTTATTTTTTGCCAGATCGCGCTTCTTGAAATTCCAAAATACATCATCATCTTTTTCATATTTACTTTTTGTTTGGATAGTATGTTTACTTAAAGGATGTTCTTGCCTTTTCCAACAAATTAAGGCGTCGTGTGTTGCGTCCATGTTGTTACTTTTGAACTGGTGTATTTGTTCTGGGAGTACTGATACATATCAGTCATCCCATAATTGTTTAAGAACATCGTTTGTGTTTTCTACACCTTGTCAGCTGAAGGGCCCCAGACTCCCATGCTCGGATATAAAGAACGGCACGTGTTACATGAGCACATGCATGTATGGAGCAATATTCTTAGGGTGGTATCTTATACGTTTCATACAAAAAGAAAACAAGAAAAGAAAAAGAGAAAAAAAAAAGAAAAAACGAAAGGAGAAAAAAAAAGAGAGTTTACTACAAGATTTAGAGGACAAACAATTCACATTACTTTTTAAAGAGAAGAAAATAAAATAATGGCAAATATTGTTAGGTGTGAAATCAAATTATGGCAATATTACAATCTTTGTTTTAAGGCTTCTTTTATAAACTTAGCTACGTTGCATAATGCTACTTTGTTTTTACATCTTCTTAGTTGAATCGTGGAAATAAAGGAATCACTCAAAAGGATATTTACAAGATAGTATTTTATTTTAATCTAAAAAAACCAAGACCCCGCAAATCTTCAAAATAATACCATAGTTTCAATTCATTTATTATTTAAACAAAAAAACACGCATTATATCATTTACGGCAGGAATGTTTAAGAGCAGTCAATTACCAATTTACGTTATGTTACTAAATGTATAATACCCCTTCTATTCGCAGTTGTTTAAGATACATCATTTAACATTAAAAATTATGGTATAGATTATGTATATATTATTATAGATCATGTAATAAGGGATACGCGACTCGCTTCAGACCCCCTGGTGATACAAATTGACTTTATGAGGGTCATAAAACTTCGGGTAAAATCGGGAGCATTGCCGAACTTTCACGAACAAATCTGAAATCATGAAGTTACAAATATATCTTCAAAAAAGACCATCTAAATCTAAATTTATTTTGATGAAATAAAATTACATTGTAGATGAAGAAGTGCCGCATCCGAGACCGTTTGCACCTAAATAATATCTATACTAATATTTGATACACATTGATTATAAGTGAAGGGGTACTTTTATTTTGTTCTTTGTCTATATGATATTGACAACGTTTATTTAACCTAAAAAAAGACCATTTAAATCATTTTTTCTCGAAAAATAAAATATACATAGTAAGAAAAGATAATCATATTTTGTGGAGCCGTTTGCACCTAAGCGATAACTTAATTAATTAAAGAGTTATAACGCGTTAAAGTTACAGCTGCTCTTTATTTCCAAATGGTAAATTATCCCCGATAGCAATTGCCGGTGAAATAATTCTTCCACATGTCAACTATCGTAACTGATTGAAATAAATTATGGATCTATTAACCTGATATTTATACCTCAATATTCAATGATCACTTAGCTTTTATATGGCGAATACATTAACATAAAATACCATATTATGTTTGATTATGTTCAAACGGATGTTTCAGCCAAAGGGAGATTACTAGGTAAGGCTTAGTGCATAGTCTCTCCAAATAACGTACATTGGTGGTTAAAGGGAAGCAACTGCGACAAAACACAATCTTCCCCATTTATCCAATGGCATTAAATTGAATCAACCGAAGACCTAATATGTGTTGTTAGGTCTTTGAATCAACTACAGAATACGGATGTATGATTCTGTCCATGATGGCCGCTAACACTGATCCGTCGGGTTGAAAGTGGGGTAAGGTTCTCATGTTTTCTATGTGTTTGAGGCTTGTTTTGAAAGGGAACTAGATATCAAAATAGCCATATGAACGCATTTATTTAGGTTAGAACTTCACACTTTCGTTCCTTGCTATGCAATATGCAGTGGTCGGGTCTGGACTCGGTTTGAGTAACAGCCTTCATAGGGTTGTGGGGGATAACATTAAGGCGGATGCGCTGGTGTCAGGATAAACTTAAAAGATGTATTGGTTATTTACCCGAGACCATGATGTGACTGAAGTCGCCGTGATGCGACTGAAGTATTGGTGAAAGCGGCGCACAATACCTCGTCGCATACCATTGTAATCGCCATAAAAGATCCCTGCTGACTAGAGTTCAAACCTTTGACTGAAGGTGAACGCTATATCACGTCACTACGAAAGGGAGCTAAGTAGGAAGGCAACAGAAGCGTCCACTGTTTTAATAAACATGCCAGGCTAAATATTTCTCTTTAAATTTGAAATGCCTTCTCGAATGCCCCGAGAGACTGACAGTTATGGGAAATGTTCTCTGATTTGTATGAACAATTGATTTACTATTCATCCAGCGACCAACTGTAAATAAAGTAAGTCAGATGCTTTATGATATAGTATAGTATATTTAATGAGTAATATCAAATAGCACAAGAAGTTATTACAAAGTATGCATTAAAACTATTTAATAATGAATAGTACACGTGTACATGTATCTCATACATTCACAGAGAAAAGTGGTTGTTAGTTAATAATCGTCAGAAAGAGCCGCCAATTTCTCGGAAAAGGCTGTGAGTCAGAAAACATATGGGAAGTTGGACCGGCCGCAGTGATTTTACTGAGTTAAACTTAATACATCAATCAATCAACCAAAAAGGATAAAACTCTACATTTGGATTATTTACGATACAAGCTTTTTTGGGTGAACATGATTTATACCAAGCACTGCTTTGAAGACCATTGTACAAAGACGTTTTATATGTATAAAAGATTAATGCTACCTACAATAAGAATTAACAAGTTTGTTTGTTTTGTCGCTGGTTTCACGCCGTTTTCAACATTATTTCAGTTATATCACGGCGACGGTTTACTGATTCATTATCCCTGAGTAAACAAACCAGAACTAGGCTAGGCAATATGACTTGCCCAAGAGCACTCCACCATGACCCCAGCGCCGTGACTGGGGATCGAATCCGGGATGCCCGGTTCCAAATCCCCGATGCTAACAACTCGGCCACGGCCGATTCCTAACAAATTGAGCACAAAAAAAAAATCCATATCAACCAAACTAGGTTAACGATGAATATTACATGTGTGATCTTTATCTAGAAACAGTCGTTTTTCACCTTAGTGACACCATAAACAATTACTTTCTGTTAAATTTGAATACAATCACTCAGGTGTAAAGAAATTAAATCAGCGGAAAGGGATTTAACGAATTTCTTATCAACGTCTGCCCGTCCAACATCATTCTAACAACCAGGTTTCAACTGCGTTGGGAATCTTGTTATAATGGCTATATTAGTGGATATAGTAGTACATAATCACATACAACTGAAAACAATTCCAAATCGAAACTTATTCAAGCAATTATATCAGGGAACACACAACATTAGATATTCTAGATATTCATAGCTTGATAACTTTTCAGAAGATTGATCCTGTATCAGAGATGCGAGCCATTGTAGATCGCCGCTGTTCACAAAGTGACGATGGGTGATTTTCTATGAAATACCCCATTTATGATGTTAAAAGAGATCAGGGGTGTATTAGGATTGTCCGAACACACCGGCTACTCGGTATAATAAAAGCACAGCCAAGTCAATCAATCAAAGTAGAGCTTTTTAACGAGCATTCGCCCGTTAGGACTTTCTGAATACGCTCGCTTTCCTCTTTTGGTTTTATACACACATTCTCTCATAGAATATAGTTTACAAAAAATGAATTAACAAAATCATGACAACACTTTATGTAAAATAGGAATAACATATATTTCTTATTCAATCTATCGGCCTCCGTTAGAAGAGGAAACTATGTTTTACTCTTAAAGTCTGTCAGGCAGAAAGCTTGAATATAAAACTGCGTTATGATAATTTCATAGAGTTGAATTTTTGAGTCGATCACTCGCGTCAACATATAACAAAAAAGTATTTTAGTCAAAGTATACATGTATGTTGACTGACAATATACGCAAACTATGAAGAATAAGCTAAATAAGTGCATTTCAAAGTTTGTCTTCGTCGTTACTGACAAATCTTCAAATGTAAAATTGCTGGTGAATACAGACCAGTGTTTTAATATTAATAATACACAATTTCCCACTGAAGAATCTTCATACTCTTGGCCCTCATGCTCGCCCAAGAATCTGATCCCTATAGCATCTCTTTACGATGTAGTTCTCACGCCCGCTCCCCCTCTCTGTCTTGTTTCTGTGTCTGTGTCTCTGTCTCTCCCTCCCTCCTTACTCTCTCTCTATCTGTCTCTCTCACTCGCTCTCTCTCTTCCATCCTCTCTCTCCTCGATATATATATATATATATATATATATATATATATCCTTCTCTTTCTCTCTATCTCTCTTTCTCAATCTCTCTCTCGCTCTACCCTCTTTCTATGTATATTCCCCCCCCCCCCCCCCCCTCTCTCTCTCTCTCTCTCTCTCTCTCTCTCATCTCTCTCTCTCTCTCTCTTCTCTCTCTCTCTCTCTCTCTCTCTCTCTCTCTCTCTCTCTCTCTCTCTCTCTCTCTCTCTCTCTCCTCTCTATGTCTTCCCCATTATCCCCATATGTCATTATCTTTCTCTATCTCTATCTTTGACTTCCTCACTCTCTGTCTCTGTCTCTCTCTCTCTGTGTGTGTGTCTCTCTCTCTCTCTCTCTCTTCTCGCTCCTCTCTCTCTCTCTCTCTCTCTCTCTCTCTCTCTCTCTCTCTCTCTCTCTCTCTATCTCTCAACCTCTCTCTCGCCTTGTTTTATATTTCTTCTATGATGTTTTCATTAACTCAACAGAGTTCTGGCTTTAACATTACTAAGACATTTCGTCTCTTTTAATTAAATGACGTAGCTTCATGTTATACATGAATGGAATATAATGTCGTTTGTAACAGTATTTCAGTCATATCATAGTCTCTCGTTCACATATCGAAGGGTTTCCTAGCCTTTTAATACCCAGCAATTCACGTGAAAAGTGATATCTTCCAACATATAAGAGGTTTAGTCTATTATTGGTATTTGAACTATGCTTGGTATAATACCATTTGAAAAGGTAGGAACAACATGAACGGTCGATCCGGATTTGACCCCCCGGATGAATTTAACTCGACTATCAATTTGACCATTAGGTAATTGAACTCAAGAGAGTGGCTTAGATGTATATTGTCGTGCTCTATGTTCGATTACCGTGATATTTGGGACCTCCCGACACACTCGGATCAAGTTATGGTTGAGTTTCCTTCTCTTTCTCTCTATCTCTCTTTCTCATCTCTCTCTCGCTCTACCCCTCTTTCTATGTATATTCCCCCCCCCCTCTCTCTCTCTCTCTCTCTCTCTCTCTCTCTCTCTCTCTCTCTCTCTCTCCTCTCCTCTCTCTCTCTCTCTCTCTCTCTCTCTCTCCTCTCCTCTCTCTCTCTCTCTATGTCTTCCCATTATCCCCATCTGTCATTATCTTTCTCTATCTCTATCTTTGACTTCCTCACTCTCTGTCTCTGTCTCTCTCTCTCTGTGTGTGTCTCTCTCTCTCTCTCTCTCTCTCTCTTGCTCTCTCTCTCTCTCTCTCTCTCTCTCTCTCTCTCTCTCTCTCTCTCTCTCTCTCTCTCTCTCTCTCTCTCATCTTTCTCTCTCTCTATCTCTCAACCTCTCTCTCGCCTTGTTTTATATTTCTTCTATGATGTTTTCATTAACTCAACAGAGTTCTGGCTTTAACATTACTAAGACATTTCGTCTCTTTTTATTAAATGACGTAGCTTCATGTTATACATGAATGAATATAATGTCGTTTGTAACAGTATTTCAGTCATATCATAGTCTCTCGTTCACATATCGAAGGGTTTCCTAGCCTTTTAGATACCAGCAATTCACGTGAAAAGTGATATCTTCCAACATATAAGAGGTTTAGTCTATTATTGGTATTTGAACTATGCTTGGTATAATACCATTTGAAAAGGTAGGAACAACATGAACGGTCGATCCGGATTTGAC